>CM035132.1:159881603-160481603 GCA_020205605.1 Panax ginseng | reverse complement strand
ATTATGGTGTAAATCTATAATCCTTCTGTCGATATCATGTAAATTACCAAAATCATCACTAATGTCTTAGCGAGAATCATTAAGCATAAATATATTGAACCAAATCATATGGTGCCAACCAAAGAGATAAGACAGTCAATTTAAATAACAAAGGGTTCCATTATAACCTTAGAGCAAATACTCAGTTCATAGCTATTGAACAAAATATAAGTAGCAATAAAGACAACATTTATGGATTACAAACTCAGAGGAAATGAATGGATAAGGGGAAACTCTATCAAATCCCTTCAATCACCAAGCATTCCGCTCAAATCAAGCTTTCCAATCCGTGTATCTTACTGCTCTTGTTGGTCCAAGGAAACCCTAGACTTCTCCCTAATCTAGCTAATCTATATTTACAGACATTTATCTAAGAATTAAAGAGAAAGAAATTAAAAGAGGAAAACCTATATTGTTCTCTGATATGAGATATTAGATCCCTCGTTGTTGCAGAGACTTGCTTTCCTTTTATATCTGTGTCTACCTCTTTTGCTAGGTCAAACCAAGGCCTTCTCTGCCTGGGCACCGGAGGTGGCGCCGCGGCGCGGACAAATAACATGTGGTTGGCGTTGCAGCGCCACATTACTATGAAAGACATGGAGCTCATGTTGTAGTATGAAAGCCAAAGAAAGGTTAATGGTCTTTGCGGCATATATCTTATGCCGACGTCGAAATTTGGACGGTGACACGAGAATAACTCTTCTGGCATTGGTGCTGCGGTGTGCGGTGTATGTAAAGCTACTGCTTTTGCCCTCGAAAGCATTAGAAAGACCTAATAAGCCCTGCATTGCATCATTTAAGCGTAATAATCACTATAATCATATAAAAATATATAAAATCTACGAATTCAGGAAATTATTTAAGTCATAAAGTATCTGATTCGTAGGTATAAATTCCACTCATCAGTACGCTGAAAATGTTTTTCATTTAAAGCAAGTGTGAGCATTCAATTGCTCAGCAAGTCATAGCAATTGAATAAATAACATTAAGAATTTAAACATTCCTTTAAAACTTCAATAACTAAACAAAGGTTATGAAACAGCTTGAATAATAGGAATAATTTTGATTCCTATCATTTTAAAACATTAGTCACATACACGTTAAAATACTTTCATTCTTCTACCTTTTTCATACACATTTTTTCCAGCTAGAATCATTAGCACAAACTTAACAATAACAGTTCATGTATAAACATAACATTTTTATATTGAACAGTTCATCTCATAGAAACACCGAAGTGTTGCAATTGTGGCACAAGGCCTCATACATTCTACCACCTTATACAAATATTACACATTTGCACATAGATAAGACTTCTCATGTTCAACATCTGAGAAAGTTTAAGAAACTAGCATTCATATTAAACATGAATGAAGTTAGGAAACTTTCCTTACGCACAGCTACAGCTTACAGCTTACCCTGAACTGCTCATTGCAATCCCTATATATCACATAAAGAATAACATGTACCAATTAGTCGCATACTTAACTTACACATTAGTTTACGCTTAAGTTTACTCCTTATGATTCGTGTTTATAACTTAAGTTCACGTAACCATCCTTGTTTACCCTTTTATGGTGCTATGACATATGAAGATGTCGTAACTCATACGATCATCATCTTTGATGATTTACATCAATATCTTCTTCTTATAACTTTTCTAGGACTTAGCACACATCGAGTCTCTACTAGTATTTCTTATGGTACCCTGAGTGGTTTCCCATAAACAACTAATAATCTAGTTTCCCGTCTCATCTACACTATCTTTCATAGAGAGTTAGATCGGTTGCTAGTTCGTATTAACCTTTGCTCTCTAAAGGAATTGTTTAGCCTAGCTCCCATATGTCAACCATTAAAGATTCCGATTGTACCAAAACTTAAACTTAACTTATCCAAACCATTAAAACTATAATGTTCATTAGTTGATTTCCCATTCCTTATGGCTTTCTAGCAACTAAATGCCATACCTCAAGATTTATTCCTTATCGTCTAAGTCATACAGTCATTTGTATACCTAAAATGATCATTCAATGTTAATACTATGCGTTCATAGCGTTAAGCATTTTACATTACCTTATTCATATCTTATAACGTCCGGTTCATTCAACTTGGAACATTATCCAAGTTATAATCATTAACTCGGCTTCTTAACGATATACATCATTGTCATTAATTCAGTTTCTTCACCGTTCACAGGATTAATTATTAGTCTTCATTACCTTACGATCAAACCATACACGGTGTGTAGGTTCTGCCCCTTTAATATTCGAGTACACTCAACCCTCACGTCGGCTAAAGTTTTTAACGCTTACATTTCATTCTAACATTCTCTATCTGACTCACACTTGGACTTTCATTAATCTTAGTACCATTCATTATGACTTTCTTGATAATTCATATCTTTCTTACTACCTTCGTCAATGTTTAAGTCATACAACCAATGTATACTTAGAACGTTCGCGCGATGCGAATACGATTCATGAGAATCGTTTACGTATTCTGCGTTCACATTGTTCGCCTTTTAAACCATCATTAAACTTTTACTTAAGGTTTTAATCACTCTCTTTGGTGATCCATTAAATGAACACTACGTTCATCATCCTTTCTTAATGTCGAAGTCATACGATTCGTTGTATGCTAAGACCTATCGTTCATCGCAACTACGTTTTGTTTACGGCGTTTATACGCTTTACATCTAACTTTCATTATGGCCTTATAACATTGAAATGTTATAAGTCGCCATCTTCCTACAACGTCTAAAGAATCACAATCATAGAAATCCCACATGTTCATTTTATCGTGACTACGGTCCTCGGATATCGGTTACGTATTGTGCGCTCGTTGTTTTATAACCTTTATTCAATGTTTCATCGTTGAACTCAAGGTTTTAATCATCATTCTAGATATTTTTCTTCATTAATATTACATTCATGCCTGCCCCTTAATTACCATCCAAAAAGTTGGATAATAAAAATCTCCAGTCGAGAAAAATTCCCTTAAGGGCGATGCAGTGTCACTCTATATACAAAAACTCGGCGCTATGACATGGGTTAGCAGTAGATGACTCCCCAGGCTGGCGCTGCGGCGCCAGTACTAAAACTTAGAAAAATTTTCTAAATGTTGAACATGTTTGAGACGCCTACTTCGTAATCTCATAACTTCTTCGTTATAACTTAGAATGAGGTCGTTCCAAAGCCAATTTCTTCCTTATCTTACGTACTTCAACTTTCCTCGAACAAAATTGCATTCTAAATCTATTAACATGCCATTTGATTGGCTTAAATTTCATCATTTGTTCGTTTTATGTTATTAACATTCTTCGTTCGTTCGTCCATAATTTGGTCATCCGAACTCAGAATTCATTCGTTCTTGAGTCCACGACTCACGTTTTCTATGTTTTCTTACATTCTTATAAAACCCTACACATTCGGGTTCATTTACATACTTACTAATTTTTGCTCGTCTTTTACGAAATTTCGCCATAATCTTGTTATAGCTAATTTCAATCCATTCTTCATAAACGTTTCTCTTGTTCCTAACCAAGCAATAAGAATCTAACGTATACGAAATGGTTTTAAAATTTTCCATCAATGACAAGTTCTAATTAGATCGTTTTAAATTTGTTCATCAACAACGTTCTTCGTGTATTCTTCGCGTGTTCTTCGCGTTCTTCGTTCATTCTTCATTTTTAATTGATATTATGATTACGATTTTATGTTTTCTTATATTTTAACGTTATAAGTTTGATAATTCATCCTTATAACATCAGAGAGTTCATATAACTCATCCGAATTGTCCATTAACATTAAGAAATTCATAGTTCCTATGAAAAGCTTTTAAGAAAGAAGAGGACTCATTATCTGAAGGGGAGACAAAAGAAGATGAAGTAATGAAGTCATCATCTAAGGGGGAGCATGAAACAAGAGAACAAGAAGATGAGTAGCAACAACAGAAAGAATATCCAGAAGACATACAAGGTGCAAACATGAAAAAGAGAAGATACATCTCTAATTGTAATAGTATGTTCTAGATCCAGAATTTAGATTTGTTGTGTCATCTGTAATTAAATTCTCATTAATATCATTCATGATCATGGATATGATCTTCCTTCTCGGTCTTCTTGAGCTGAGAAGCTTTTCATGAATGAGCTTGGAAAGTCTCATACTTCTTGGCATGAATTGCAGACTTCCATAACTGAAGAATCATGATGATCATATCATGGGTTTTAAGATCCATAACATACTAATGAGATTCCTTTATCCTTAGAGAAAAAACATGTCTTCTAGAGTGAGTTCTGGGTTTTGAGGGTCTTGAAAGATATTATAGCTGAGGGATCTTAATCTTTGCAGCTGGTAGAAGCTTAAAGGGCTCCAACCTTTCTTTTTGATAGATTTATAGCAAGGTTAGATAATCTAGATACCTGCATGTTTCTATTTTGGTACCCATTGTTATTTGGGTCCTTCTAGGTTAGTTTTCTCAAAAGCCCTAGTCATTCAGATTTTTGGGTTCCCAAAATGTATGGGGATAAGTATTAAAGATCATGAAGCATGTACACATGTAAATGATGACAATTATAAAACATGATTATGAGTGTGTGTGTGTGTGTGTGTATGGCTTAAGCAATTGATAGATTAGGATTTTTCTTTGGTTGAATCACTTTTTGCTTTTACTATGTTCATAGATTTTAAACTTTTATAGAGTGAGGATCAGCTCTAAAGTTTGCATCTAGTTAGTTTGTAGAGTTGATTAGTCTCCAAGAACCTCCAAGATACAACTGTAGAGTTGACCACACTTTGTGCTTTATCAAAAACACAAAACATTGATTTGTATATATTTCTTGACACCTATCAGCAAAAGTTGAATCAACTTAAAGTTCTTAGATTTTAATTTACTCAAGTCATACATCAAATATCTTTCAAAAATTAATTTTCAACTTCAAACATGGGTGGAGAGAAAGTTTTTCAGCGAGTGGTTTCCAACCTCAATATGATGAAAGTATACAATGATGAGGATGCATACCTTGTTACTGTCAGTCTCTTAATAGTTAGTTGTTCTATTTATTTGCACAATGATATGAGGCATTGTTGTGTATAACTTTTTATTGTCAGTACTAACATTATTTGTTGCTCAATGTGGCTTTAGATCAATCAAACAGAGTCTTTGAATTATGATCAGAGGAAAGTCTTGGCATCTCAAATTCTTTGAAGCTCTTGAACCTCAAGGTTCGGATTCATGGATCTTTTCGATTGTGCATTTGAAGAGTTTCTCTAACTCCTTCATTGGAGATGCAGACTACTGATTGACTTCGACTTAACTTTAGATTGATCTGACGGTTATTTCTCTTTCGTTCTTGGATCAATCTGAATTGTAACAAGTGATATATATATATATATATATATATATATATATATATATATATATATATATATATATATATATATAATCGCACAAAAAATTTTCAACTTAGGAGCTTATCTTCACTCGGAAGTGACTTACAACTAATACTAAGCTTAGAAAATATTTGTGCCACGGATCAAACTTAAAGAATTAGATTTTGGATACAGTGAGAGAACCTGCTCTAATACCAATTGTTAGATCCCAAGGGCACAAGAGATCTAGAAAGGGGGTTGAATAGATCCTATAAAACTTTTTCTTTTTCTTTACTTGCTAAGTGATTAGTAGATAATTTATAGTAGAATCAATTCATGCACATCGGAATAGATTACAAACCCCTTCAAGGATATAGCATTAAACACAGTTCTAATGTTAAGTTAGTTACAAGCAGATATAAATGACATAAAGTAAATGATGCTAGAGGTTTTAAGTGGTTCAGAGTCTAAATACTCCTAATCCACTCTTCTGCTTCAACAAGCAGGGATTCCACTAAGGATTTGATTAACTTCGAATCACTAAGATTCGTTCAAGACCAGCAACCTTAGAACTCTAGTTCACTAAGAACTCTTCAAGCCCAACAGACTTGGAAACTCTAGTTCACTAAGAACTCTTCAAGCCCAGCAGACTTGGAAACTATAGACTAAGCACAACAAACTTAGAATCTCTTGTACCCTCCGGTACTCAGCAATCCCAGCAGACTTGAATTTGGTTTAGTCATAAAGATAAGGACCCCTCAAGCCTTAGATGTTTAGATGGTTGTTTGTTATTGTTATTGAGCTGCTAAAATGACATTTAGCTTGTTCATCTTCTAGTACTTAGTAGCTCCTTGTGATCGTAGGGCATTCAGTATGGTACTTGATCACATCTAATGGACCGCTAAGATGTACGTTCAGCTTGACATCTTGTTGGTACTTAGCAGACTCACCCCTTGGTGCTACTGTTCTTTGTTGTTAATACTTGTCTTTATCTGATATTCAGCATTACACATTATCACCATTGAGGTACTACTAAGTCTTTGCATATCAGCTTGACTTCTTTGGGTACTTAGCAGTCCTTGAACACTAGTTGTCCTGTGCACAGATTCGGCTCTATATCTTCTTCTCTTCAGCTCAGTGTGTTCATAGTGAAACGTAGAGTGGCTCAAGTATTTTGCTTTCTACTCTGCCACTCTAGTTGTTGTCTTCTTGGCCTTCCGACTCTCAGTACAAATGCCACTTCGTTGTCATACTCCTTTATATTAAGTGAAGCTTTTTCACTATAAGACTCTTGTTGGTCGTTTTACCGATCAATATATGCGTGCAAGTATACACGGTCAACAAGTAATAAAGAGTAATTAAAGTATCGTTCCCACGGAGAATTAACTAATAAAGTTCACCAAGCACTAGCCCATAACCATTTCAAGCTTATTTAAACGAATGATATTATATTTTATATTTAAACTATGAAATTAAATAAACCTAACTATTCCTAGAGTGAGACTAGATAATAAAGACCTGAGATCACAATTTCATCTATTGAATAATTTAAATCAACGCACTCCCTGTTAAGCCAAATTACTTGCACTGGATTGCTAATCGAGAACACGAAAATAAAGTACAGTCATATCTCAATGTACCATACCCATATCAAATATAATCCCCAGTTGAAGGAATACACATGAACACCCAAATTACCTAAACCACTATATGTCTATGTGATTTACAAATAATTAGGGTTTAAGCCCAAGTTCTCAATTGACTACGAGCGATGCCTCGGTATATGTCTATCCTAAGCACAAATCATACATCCCATCACAATGTAGAACATACAATCACAAACTATCAAGATCAAATCTAAACCCATACTTCGTCTTTCAAGTTCATATGGGTTATCATAGTAATTGATGGTCAATCAACTAAGCAAATAAGCATGAATCTTAATAGACAATCCCATAGAAATCAATAAGGTTAACAATGAAGTATATCATATTAAACTAAGCAATAGAATCCATTTCAATCCCAAAATAGAGTTTAGATCATAGTTGAATCAAACCCACCATCCACATATTGAATAAACATCATAAAATTACAAATAGGAATCAAAAAGAGGTTAAGTGTAGAGAATTGAAATGCAAATTTGTTCTCTTGCTCCAAGATGGAATCTCTAATGCTTTCCGATTGCTTCAAGTCTTCAATTTAATCAACTCTAGAAATCACTACTCTAATCTACTCTAATCTAATATGGAAATTAAAGAGAAGAAAGCAATATTAGCTACGTGATCCCTCAAGGGGTGGAATATGCTTTACATAATGAAAATACATCTAATATATAAGCCCTAATTGACCCCCCCCCCCCTCCTCTCAGTTACGCTTCAATCACACTATCTAGTGAAAAAGTCATCTCTAGTCAACATCCAAGTAGCTGCCATGTGAGATTCTAATAGTAAAGACAGTGCGGTACCGGTACAGTAGCGTTCTAACCGCTTGTTGATGCCACGGGCGCGCGATTTTTAGCTCGTTTGGCCGCGCGACTCCTGTATTCTGCATTCTTATGTTTTGCTGTTGTTTCATGTTGCTCCACTACTTGTTGTTTGTTCCTTCATCACTGTTCAATCCCTTATCTCCACTCGCTTCACGTACCATGCCTTAGCTATTCTCATCACACATGCCACTGCTAAGCTATGCCATTTCCATTTTCACACCAGAGGAGTCCTAATTACAAGTAATGCAAAATCAAATAAAATGCAACTAAAAACATACTAAAATGTACTTGAGATGAGCATAGTTTGCATGAATTGATATCCAATAAGTAGGTATAAAACCTACTTATCAACTCTCATTAGGTATGCTTCACTCTCTCTATGGTAGTCTCACTATTACTGAGACGTTTTTCTCTGTTAAGCTCCATATAACTCACTTCGTCTTAAGTCAACAACTTTTATCTCTTTGAAGCTTCAGCTCTTTATAGGTTCATCCATCATCTTCCCGTTGGAATATAGCCGTTGAGAGCTTCTTGAAAAGCTTCAAATATTCTGAGATATTTGATGTAGACATTCTGGTTGATGTGACAGCTCCTTTTTGACTTGCGTGACACAACAGTTTACTTTTTCACCTAACACCTCTGAAATGTCACTTTCAGTAGACTAGTTGGTAGTCACCTTTTTATTTTCTTCTCTTTCCTCGGTTTAGACCAAGGATGTTGGTGAGTGCATCGGGATCTTCAATTAACAACGTTCAGATGTTGGTCTTCATTGTTACACATTTCTAAGTCTCAATAATCAGACAAATGAACTTTACCTGGTGCTGAAGTTCATGTACTTGGTCGTAGTTTGTCTGTGGAAATCGTAGGGTGACTTGACTAATATCTCTTCGGTTTCCAGAGAGCTATGTGATTTGACAATGTTATACCATCTTGTACTTTGCTTTTGCAGTCTGTTCTACGATCATGTTTGTCTTGCCTTGCTTCAAGAACTAATAAATTGGCTGACTGCTTTAGTCGTTTGGTTTGTAAATCTCTTTTGATTAGTCATGCTCAGCTTCCTTAACTTTCTTCCATGTAATCTCTTGATCATTCTTTATGGTGAGGCTGAGCATAGACAATCCTCTTCGTTTGTCCTCTGTATGTTTACCTTTGTCTCTGTAGGTGCTTTATTAGACTCTGCTGCTAATTTGCAGACACTACGATCGTTGTAGCCAACACTACAATCGTTATCTTCTGATGAGCGCTTGTAGGAGACTCCTTCTGAATGGCTTTTCACTTCTCAATCAGCCTTGCTGATAGAGTTGGTGCTTTGATCCTCTATTTGCTTGCAGGTCATTTAGAGAATGCTTTTAGATATTCTTCAAGTAGACTGCATTCTGAAACTTGACTGCTCTTACCAGAGGATGAGATCTATGCATACACTTCAGGATTGCTCATCTGTTGAGAATCGTAGAGTGCTCTACGATTATGCCTTAGCTATGTAAGCATTTGGCTGACTACGACTTTGGCTCTAGTTCTACAGACTACGATTCCAATTGGTAACGACTTGTAGACTTCCCTATTCGAGTGAAGCCTACTATTCTTGTTTTAGCTAGACAGACACTCGACAGACAGCTTCTACGATTCTGAGTGTAGTCTACGATTCTGCTTCGATAGACTACGATTATGCCTTACTTTCTTGGCAGACTATAGTGACTGGTGCAGTGCTCTTCGATCAGACATGCCTATCTATTACACTTTATAAGATCAACCTAACAAGTTTGATCTTTCTATTCATAGTCCTTGTACATCATGATCTTTTGAAGGACTTTTACAAAACTATTCATTTATATTAGATCAACCTGACATATTTGATCATTTCAATCTAAGTCCTTGTCCATATTGTCTATCATCTATTAAGGACCTTATAGCTTTTATCAATGCAGACATATTTGCATATTCATTCATTAACTTCATCATCAAATTATATAAATAAGGAATAATATTCACATGCATATTCCTGACAAGTACAACCGGAATGGTACATATCGAATGCCCAGGAAAACATTCTGAACCCGGTACCAAATAACCGGTATATACCAGATATATGTACCGGTACCGAACTGGTTTCACTTTGTCTCGAACTGGTTCGGTTACCCAAAAAACTGAAAAAACCAAATTATATGCCCATCCCTAATTAGTGGTATATTTTTTTGGAGGAATATCTAATAAGTGGGACTATCCTATCAATTTTATATATTTATCGCAATACATAGCAGGACTCATTCGAATGATAGTGGTTAAAAATTAAAGTTAAAAAATATGATTGATAATTTATGAGTAATATTTATGATGATAAAGCAAATATATATTTAACAATATTCTTACACTTTTTTAAAGACAATTTGAACATATTTATTACTCGACTGACAATATTTTGAGTAGTCTAAAAAAATAAGTATGTTTTACCGTGTTAATATAGAACTTTTAAAACGTGTTACAAAATAATCAATAAGTATTTTATGATATTTTAACTTTTTAACAGAATTTTTGAAAAATAATGATCGTCACAATTAAATTAATTAAATAATAATATAATAAAATATTATTAATATAAATGATAAAATGCTTAACCGATTTGAAATATGATAAATGAATATAAATGATTAATAATTTGTCACACGTGGATTTATCCATCATTATTTTTGTTTTTTTTTTTTCTTTCCTGTTTTTTATTTTGTTCGTAAAAAGATGTTCTAAAACTAATTTATTCTCAAAACTCAAAAGTATACTTAAAGTGAGGTCCATTTTTTTAAAATAAATAAAATTTATTAGTGTACATGTATAAGATTTACTATGAACAAGAATTATACTTATTTTATATTTTTTCTTCTCCTTTAATTTTTATAATTTGTATAAAATTTATATTTTAGACATTTTTTTAAAAATAGAGGAGTAAATTTTAATCATCACATGATGATATTAAATGATTTTTTTTATTCATATAGACGAAGTGAAAATGATTATTTATATTATAAATTAATTTTTTTATTCATATATACGAAGTGAAAATAATTATTTATATCATAAAGTTTTCACGGAAGATTGGTCAAACACGTTTGACCTGTTTTTTTTTATAAAAAAAATCTTTTACTTCTATAATTTTAAATATATTATTATATTATCCTTTTTAATATTAATTTTTGTATTTATTTTTATTTTATAAAAAATTTATTTCAGCCGACATAATATATATAAGAAACTAATGTGTGGTAGTCGGAGGGAGTATTACTCCTTTTGACGTGTTAGGAGTAGCATGTCTAATAGACCAAAAAAATAATTTATTTTTTTTATTAAAAATAAGCAGATAAAAAAATGTAGAAAGTATTAGTGAAGGAATGTTTTTTGTAGATAACATTGAAAAGGGCAGAAGTGACATTTGAAAACACACCTAAAATATATTCACAATTTCTAAAGTACCAATATACCTATTACTTGATACTATATCACTACCGACAGTAGTTGTCAGCTACACTACCCCACTGCCAAGTGTGTGTCTTCACTTAATTGTTTTGTTTATATTAATTAATTAAGTAATTATTTAAAATATGGGTTGAAAATGGTTAAATGATTTAGGCCTATATTTCTCTTTAAAAATAAGATTTAGGCTTATATTTCTCTTTTAAAATAAAATTATTTTGGGGGTGTCACAGAAATCAGGAGATGTTTAGGAGATGTTTTTCATGTATCCGATAACTCGGTCGAATTTGGCTACCACTGCGAATAATTATTATCAAGATGTTGCATCTTGGTCAGACAGTATCTCAGAAGATGACTTATAGGGTAGCTTATGGAGCCTAGATGAACTACTTATGTCGAGCTCAAGCATGAACTTATCATAGGCTAGGTGCAACATGCAAACATGAAGCATACATATCTTTCAGCTATGGTTATACAAGATTACTAAGAAATTTGTTCATTTTTACAAGACATAAATTCGATAACTTGCTTATGTGAGCTCAAGTTTCTATGTGAATTGGCATCATTAAGAGAATAACATGCATGTAGGAAGAAGAGGGACAAAATGAACCACAATGGGGTGATCAAGGCGTAGAATTTATAGTTAATCTATGTGAATAAATTACACTTCAATTCTTAACAACTGTTTGAAGTTAATTTAATTTGTATAGTTGAATTATTATGCTATGTTGATATTTTTGGGACATGATACTATGTTTGAAGTTAATTTAAATTGTACGTTTTCATTTTTTATTTTATCATATTGTGGTCAAAATATTATAAATATGTATTTAAAATACTATTCAGACCTTCTAATTATGAAATAGGTTTTGTTAAAACTGTTCAGAAAGTTAAAATGGTAAAATACTGTTATTCAGACATTTTAAAAAAATTAATTATCAAACAACATTCTTTTTATTCAGACGCAATTCTATTCAGATGCTCTATATTATTCAGACGTCTAAACTGTTCAGGTCTTAACACTCAATTTTATCAAACACCACCTTACTCCTTTTGACATGTTAGGAGTAAGCATGTCTAATAGACCAAAAAAATAATTTATTTTTTTATTAAAAATAAGCAGATAAAAAAATATTGAGAGTATTAGTGAAGGAATGTTATTTGTAGATAACATTGAAAAGGGCAGAAATGACATTTGAAAACACACCTAAAATATATTCACAATTTCTAAAGTATCAATATACCTATTACTTGATATATCACTACCGACGGTAGTTGTCAGCTAAACTACCCCACTGCCAAGTGTTTGTGTCATCACTTAATTGTTTTGTTTATATTAATTAATTAAGTAATTATTTGAAATATGGGTTGAAAATGATTAAACGATTTGGGCCTATATTTTTCTTTTAAAATATGGGTCCAAATTTTACCCAACTTAAATAAATAAAAATAATTAATCAACTCATTTAGTTCAAATTAATATAAGTTTACCTAACAACTAATCAACTATATTATCAGGTCTAATTGGAGGATTCGTTGCTCTGAAGATTGATATGAGCAAAGCTTATGATAGACTTGAATGGGATTACTTGCATCAAATCATGGTTCGAATGGGTTTTCCTTCGGTTTGGATTCGGTGGATTATGTTGTGCGTTTCCACTATGAAATATTTTATAGTTCATAATGGCTATGAGTTGGATCCTATCATTCCTTCGAGAGGCTTGCGGCAAGGCTGCCCTCTCTCGCCGTATTTATTTATCCTCCGTATCGAGGGTTTTTCTGCCTTGCTTCGTCGTTATGAGAGTCGTGGGCTAATCCACGGCTATAAAGTCTCTCAAGGTGCTCTAGTTGTGTCCCACCTATTTTTTTCGGATGACAGTTATTTGTTTTTCAGGGAGACTACCTCGGAATGTCAGTATATAAAGGAATGTATCCAGTTATATGAATCTGCCTCGGGTCAGCAGATAAATTTTTAGAAATTGTGACGCCCCCAAAACAGGTATACATCACCCATCTTGGGTCGCTAAAAAATACATGGTACATAAATTCAAATACAACTTAATTATACAACAGTCGTGTAAAATACGACAAAACATAATTTAAGAGTTTCAATAAGAATTTTGTCATCTAGACAATATCCACACTCAATGGAGTCCTCATTACATTTATTGTCACACTATTTTATAGAATAGTGAGGACTACTAAAACAACCATCTGGACCGTCAATCCGTTTCCCGACTCGTCCCAGCTATATTCTCATTTCCTGAAGAGAACAGTGAAAGAAAGGGTGAGCTCAACTAGCCCAGTAAAAAATATTATGACTAAGATAATGCAGAATAAATTATCCTTAGCCTTCAACAGTCTAACAACTAATAGAATATAATAGACAATAAGTTTTAGATCAACAACTGCAACAGAATAAGTAATCCATTAAAAGAGTCAAGTAGAGCATAAAATCTACTATCTTCTATGATTTAAAAAGTTTTTCATCAACTTTATCGCTGAGACTAAGCTTAATAAATAAAATCGAATCATTCCTGCATCACGGCCAAGGATATTCATGTAATCATCAATGGTCATGATTATATCGAATAATCCCTGGTCATAATCATACCTAGTTCATCTATGCACGTAAGCCAAAGATGATTTTCATCACAATATAAGCATGAGGATGATGACAATGACATAATAATTTAATAAAACAAGTTCAAGGATAAATTTTAAAGATTTATAATCTAATTTATCCAGGAATCAATAACGTCCAAATTGTCAACATGATACTTCTTTGTGGAGTAAAATTCAAGAATAATATTCATGTACTAAAAATAAGTTGGAAAAGAAATATATTTTTTGGGTGAATAGTACCCCGTGAATAGTACTTCGTGAATAGTACCTCGACACGAAAAGTGTCCTGAATACCCGAATGAATGATACTAGAGTGAATAGTAATCAGGTGAATAGTAACCCATGAATAGTAACTCGTGAATAGTACTTCAGCACGAAAAGTATCTTGAATAACCGAGTAAATAGTAACCCGTGAATAGTAACTCGTAAAAAAAATACCAAAGAAAATGATATTCCATGACGAGTATAAAAGAAATGATATCTCGAGCATTTAGTATAATAGAATATACAAAACCGCAAATGGATTTTCACCCGACATGCGGTAATCCACGAGAGCCAGATCATTTCCACAATTTAATAAAGAATGAATACAAAGGATCATTCACCAAGCATGTTGTAATCCACATATAAAAGTTATTCCAATGTAATAATAAAGAATGGAATAATGTAAGAATTCACCGTGCATGCGATAGATCGCATGCACGAGTTATTCCCAAGCAGAATAATAAAGAATGGAACCGTGTCGCGTAATCCGCATGCAGCGGGATATTCCAAATGTAATAATAAAGAAGCGGAACCAGGTCATGCGTAATCCGCATGCATGTGATATTCAAAATGAATAATAAAGAAGCGGAACCGGTCATGCGTAATCCACACGCATGTGATATTCCAACATAATAATAAAGAATGGAATAACAACAAAATTCACCAGAATTCGATAGGCCGCATGCAGACGAGTTATTCCAACAAAATAATAAAGAATGGAATAACAGAAGAATCTCACCATGTATGTGGTATCAGATAGACAAAAGTTATTCCAACATAATAATAAAGAATGGAATAACAACCCTTATGAGTATTGAAAGAAAATAACTCTCTTCATAAATACGAAAGAATAATACCCTTACCTTAGAAGAAAGCTGGATCTTTGGAATAGTGAGGTAGCGGACTTCTCTTCTTCTTTCTCTCTATAATTTCTCTCTATAATAATTGCTCTATAGCTTTAGTGAATTGGTAAAAAATAATGAAGGAAAGAGATTCTATTTATAGGAAAATATAGTTTCAATAATTGCACATTTTGAGGCTCGAAATATTACAGTATAATACCTTCCTCTTTTCTTCATTTTTAATTTAGTCCGCAAGTATTATCAAACTTGCACCACCTCCCTAATAGTAAATCATGTGAATCAATAGTAAATCATGTGACTCAATAGTTCTAAACATGTTAAAAAATTAATTATAGTATAGTACCTTCATCTATACCTCCATTTTTAACTTAGTCATGCAAGTATTATCAATCTTGCACCAACTCCCCTAATAGTAAATGAATGTGAATCAATAGTACACACATGTGAACAAATAGTTATAATCATGTGAATCAATAACAATTAATTGCTCATTTATCCAGTTAATTACCCGATTGGTCAATATAACCTCCAGACATCAATTATTATTGAAATAAATGTTGATTTTCACTAACACTAATAATTCTAACACAATGGAACTATCAATTTCATCTTTAATCAACACGAACTTATTCATCATTAATATTATAATTCACAATATTTAACAATCAGGTCGTTCCCAAGAAAGAGGGGGCTTTTCGATAAGGATTTTTCCTTATTGGAGCGTAATTAGATGACCAAACCTCTCCTTGAAAAAACTTCTAGACATTGTCAATATTGCAAATAATAATATGAATAACTTTGTCGTCTCAATTATTGATTAAATAATATATCATATTATGCAGATGATACTGTGACAATAACTGAATCAATAATATGAGAGATATGATGCAGCAATTACTGTAGCAATAATTGAGTATAACTGAGTGACTTCTTAAGTAAGCATCAATAATCAATACCGTGTGCTACTATGCAACCACACGTATTACTGTACTTTTACTACCGGGTAGTTCAACAGTTTTAACGGTAACACTTTCGTCGTTATTTTTATAAAAAATAATTACGTAGTTTTCTTACTACGAATAATACTTCCGTTGTGGGGTCCACCTAATGATTGTGTTGCCGCATTTAATATTCCCTATTAAAACGAATATTCCCCGACCAATCGAATATTATATAACAACTTGCTTACTTTGCAAAATTTATAAATATTACCCACAACTATAACATTATATCAAATCCACACCATAATATTCAAAAAAATATTTCGAGAAATTTAAATTTTTATTCATAAAATTTGGGGTCTCACAAAAATCCTCTATTCTTTTCAGTGTTAATACGCCTGTGACTATTCAAAATATGGTTAGCAGCATTCTTCATGTTCAGGTTTCCTCTAATCATGGGAAGTACCTCGGCTTACCATCTTATGTGGGGAAGAATAAGAAGTAGGCGATATCTTTTATCAAGGATCGTATGTGGAGTCATCTGTCCGGCTGGAAGACAAAATTACTCTCCAAAGTAGGTAAGGAGGTTCTTATAAAGAGTGTAGCTCAGGCTTTTCCTACTTTTGTTATGAGTGTCTTCTTATTGCCGAAGGACCTTTGCTCGGAGTTGGAAAGCTCAATGGCTCGGTTTTGGTGGGATTTAGGCTCTAATCAGTCCAAAGGGATTCATTGGGTTAGTTGGAAGAAATTATGCGCTCGGAAAGAGCATGGGGGCTTAGGTTTCAAGAGCCTCTATGACTTCAACTTGGCCATGCTTGGTAAAAGAGGATGGCGTTTGGTGACTCGTCCATCTTCACTGGTCATGAGGATTTTTAAGGCCAGGTATTACCCTTCTTCTTCCTTCTTTTGTGCTCAGAAAGGCAATAATCTCAGCTTCATTTGGTCTAGTATCATGGCTGACAAACCTCTTTTAAAGCAAGGTGCCAGATGGCGTGTTGGCAATGGGAAAAGCATTAATATTTGGACGGAGCCATGGCTGCCCGACGATGATAATCCTTGGTTGTCTTCTTCCCTTGTTCTAGGGACAAAGCATGCTTCTGTGAATAATCTCATGTTCCCTGATGCGCTTTCTTGGGACACTGATTTAGTAAGGGATTTGTTTGATGCTCGTGACTCTTCGTTGATTTCCAATATTTCCTTGAGCAGTAGGTGCCAGGAGGATCGTCTGTATTGGAGGTTTGAAAGAAGAAGGTTGTATTCGGTGAAGAGATCTTATGATTTATTGACCTCTGACCTGAGTTCTCTTCACCCTCGTCATGATGCTCCAACTTGGAAGAAGCTCTGGACGGTTCGTATCCCTCCGAAAGTAAAACACACTCTCTGGCGTTTGTGTAATGGCAATCTACCCACCAAAGATAATCTTCTGAAGAAAAGAGTCAATGTGGATGGTACTTGTCCCGTGTGTAATTCTATGGCAGAATCCAGTCATCATGTGTTTACCTCCTTCCCTTTTGTGAAAGAATGTTGGAGGCTGTCAAATGTGTGTCTTGTTCCCCCAGGTAACTAAGACTTCTTTGAGTGGTTCTCTAGTTTGTTGGTTAGTGGTTCACAAGATGAGATTAAGCTAGCTTATATGATTATTTGGTGTATTTAATGGAATCGAAACGAGGTGTTATGGAATAATCGGGTTCAGAAGCCAGCTAACTTGCTAAATCTTGCGAGCTCTTATCTTTTCAGATGGACTGTCGCTCAAGGAAAGCTTGTAAATGGCAATACTTCCATATCTGAAGATGGCCATATTTGTTGGTCTAGGCCAGGAACAGGTTGGATCAAATATAATGTTGAAGGTGTCGTTTTTAATCAAGAGGCAAAGCTTGGTTATGGTTGGGTGATTAGAGATTGCGCTGGTTCCTTGGTTGCTGTTGGGTGTGGCTCTTTTACGGGTCATTTGGATCCTGAAATGGCGGAAGCAATCAGCTGCAGAGAGGCCCTTAGCTGGTTAAAGACTAGTCAAGCAGCGAAAGTGATCCTTGAATCAGATGCTTTCAATCTTGTTCAGGCTATTCGGGGATCTGATTCCTTTTCGAGTCCTTTAGGTTTGGTTATTGATGATTTTAAGCAACTCCTCCTTGATATTGTGGTTTGTCGTATTTATTTTGTTAGGCAGTCAGTGAATGGTGTCTCACATTCCTTAGCTCGTGCATCGGGTTCTATGTCTGGTAGCCATGTCTGGAAAGGTTCTCCACCTCCTTTTATTTGTAATGCTTTGATGTTGGATAATCAATAATAGTACTCCATACTTTGTCAAAAAAAAGAAGAGTACAACTTGAATCATTAACAAAAAGAGATCCATATCTACATTATAAAGCGGTTCCGAGGAGTCGCTGAGATAACTTTGGTGATTTTGTGTCACATTTGTTTTTTTGCCCTTACACCTTTAATTGTATTACTATTTTATTTTTTATATATTCTTTTTACCTTTTTATTTAATCTTTCTAATTTTATAAAATTCTTATTTTAACCCCCCACATAAGTTACAAGCAACATGTGTGGCACCAGATACTAGTCATGTATAATGTCTCGTAATAAAAAGGCGGACTGTGGTAGTAGGGGGGCTTTTGACCCATTGATTTTTCAGGGGGTTAGGGGGGAATATTAGAAAAAAAAAAATAAGAGGGTCTAAAGTGAAATTTCATATATATTATGTATACTAATTACTAAGTCAGTAAGTCACCCATGCCTTTTTCTCCACTAAGTAACTATCCCACTTTTTCGGCTTTTCCAATCCCCTTTTCTCCACTAAGTCAGTAAGTCACTATCCCACCTTTTCTATTCTTCTATTCAGCAAGCGACACAACAACGTCAGCGTAACAGAACATAGCAAGCGATTAGTCGAGCACTCTGCACTCACCAGTCACCAATCTTGATCTGAATCTGAAAAATTTCAAAGTATATTTTAATTTTAGTTTTTTAATTTCACAAATTTAATATTTATTTTAGGAATTTTTGTAATTGTTTATGGATTTTTCTTGTTTGTACTTTTATAAAATTAGGACTTTTTACTTCTTAAAGCAACACTACAACAATGAAGAGAACTCCATCAAATAAAAGTTCTTCAAGTATGTGTTTCTAATCTATTTTTACATTCTTTAAATTTTGTAATTTATTTTGTAATGTTACTTGTTACTTGTTAGTGGTTTAATTGAGATCGTTTATTGTTGGTGCTAATTGCTAATTACACTTGACTATTCATATTATATATTGATTTATTTTGATGTTGAATTAGTTTTTAAATATTTATTGATTGTCAGGCATGGACATACGTAATTGGGTTACAACAACTAAACGTACACAATTTGAATCTATTCATGAAAATGTCCAAGCCGAAGGGACTAGTGACGAACATGTCACTGCTGATATTCACCAAGAAACTCACCCGCAAAGTGTAACCTCCAAACCCAAGTACCAGAATATTTTGCCCAAAATATCTACTTCCAAACCCATACATCGGTATCTCCTTCCCTTAATATTGAGGGGGATCCCAATAAAAGACCACCAATAAGTTCTTATCCTGCTAGTGAAAGAGAGAATTTTCTAAGAAATTATTTACTTAGGGGCCTTACTCAACCAATACCTCACAAATTTCCAGATACACTAATTAGTGGAATTGCTCGTAAATTCAACAAGAATTCGTATAAAAAATATCAAAGTTGGTTGGAATATAGTTTGAGTGAAGATGCTCTATTTTGTTTGTGTTGTTACCTATTTAAAATTGATCATGGTAACCAAGGTGGTGGGGATGCATTTGTTGGCGAGGGATTTAGAAATTGGAAGAAGATGGACAGATTAGAAATACATGTTAGAGATCATGGTAGTGTTCATCGTAAATGTGAACAGGCTTGTCGTGATTTATTGAATCAACCTCAACACATAGATATCAATCTTGCTAACATAACTAAGCAACAAAGGATCGAATACCGTATTCGATTGCTCGCATCAGTTAAACGTGTTAGGTTTCTTTTAAAAGAAGGATTGCCTTTTCGTGGTCACGATGAGTCAGAGGGTTCAAGAAAACGAGGGCTATTTATTTCTCAGCTAGAGTTTCTTTCGGAAAACAATGATGAGGTGCGTAAAGTTATCCTAAAAAATGCTTCAGAGAATCATAAATTGATTGCACACTCAATTCAAAAAGATCTTTGTAAAGCCGCTGCATTTTTGACTACACAAGCTATCATTAAAGAAATTAGGGATCGGTTTTTTTCTTTGTTGGTTGATGAGGCTCGTGATACATCAATCAAAGAACAAATGACAGTGGTTTTACGATATGTGGACAGGTATGGTTGTATAATTGAGCGATTTCTTGCCATTATTCATGTTCCTGAAACTTCTGCTTTGACACTAAAAACTGCTATTGATCAACTTTTTTCTAAACATGGATTGAGCATATCACGTGTGCGTGGTCAAGGTTATGATGGAGCTAGCAATATGTCAGGAAAGTTTAAAGGTCTTAAGAGTTTAATATTATCTGAAAATCCATGTGCTTTTTATATTCATTGTTTTGTACATCAGCTTCAGTTGACACTTGTTGCGGTTGCTAAGAAACATAAGTCATTATGTTCTTTCTTTGATTATCTTGGATTGTTAGCAAATGTTATTGGGACTTCTTGCAAACGAAAAGAAATTCTCCGATTGAAGCAATTTCAAAAAGTAGTTGAAGGAGTTGCTAGTGGCGAAATCAAGAGTGGACGAGGTTTGAATCAAGAAACAACAATAAAATGACCTGGAGAAACACGTTGGAGTTCACATTTTAAAATAATTTTGAGTTTTATTACCTTGTTTTCTCCAATAATGGATGTGTTCGAGTTTGTAGCAGATGATGTCGAAGGGGAGAAAAGTACAGAAGCTAGTACACTTTTGAAATTTATGCATGATTTTGAGTTTGTGTTCTTGTTACACTTATTGAAAGGAGTCATGAGAATTACAAATGACTTATCACAAGCCTTACAGAGGAAAGATCAAGACATCGTAAATGCAATAGCTCTTGTCAATGTAACCAAGCAACGATTACAATGTATGAGAGAAAACTGAGATGATTTGTTAGCGAAAACTTGTGAAAGGACATTTTCAGCTATGAATATCGTGAAGAATGAACTCTGTAACCAAATGAAATATGAATAGATGAATGTCTGTTTAGTAACATACATTGAGCGTGATATTTTTGTAACTATTAAAAATGAAACTATCATGCAACAATTTCAAGTTTTGAAACCTCGAAAAATGTTATTATAGATAATATATAAGGATTGTTTAGTTTTATAAGTTATTTTATAAAAATTTTATTTGTAAGAATTTTTTTTTTTTGAATTTGACCCCACTAAATTATTGGTCTGGATCCACCCCTGCTCGTGTGGCTCCTTAAACAGTTACTACAACTCATAAATTATAACAAATACTTAAAATAAAATATCTAAACTACCATAAATTCCCAAGTATTTTATAAAAATCTAATTATATTAAATTCTAACCACTTGAAAGGATTGATAAGCAAACAAAGAAAAGCAATAAAAACCTGACAAAAGATCGTTTTAACTTCAACTTGTCAGCAACCAAACAACCTTCAAAGCTTTGAGAAATTACAATAAACACAGCTTATAAACAAAATTATACACAAACTAAAAAGCTTTGAGAAATTACAATCACAAACACCATCAACTTGCACTTTATCTACAAACCTTGTAAACCATTGCCATGCTAATGGTTATCAGGACCCAAAAGTGAGAGAAGAAACGTTCTGTAATGGCTTGATGTTTCCGAGTGGACTTCATTGTTCAATGTCTTCTTGTATTTCTTCTGGTATTCTGCCTTAATATACTGCATATCAATCTCTGTCCTTGTCACAATTATTCTGATAAGTGTATTGTCATCGGTCCCCAAGCCTTTCATGGCTTTGTGTAAGGCCTACCAAATATAAAGAAAATAAGATGCAGGTGGAACTTTGAAGTAATACATAAACATATACCGACTTTGAGCAGAATCTCTGATTTTATGCATCTCAAATTCTAGTTTGGGATTCGACATTTGACCCGACCTGAACTATTTTTTTTACGGCAACCCGAAAGAAAAGAAAAACGAGGTCTAGTGGTGGCAATGGAAGACTAATAAGGCAGATTGGTCAAAATCAGTGTATGGAACTGTTATGTTTTTGGGTGCATTTGTTTTTTAGTCCGGCTATATATATGTTACTATAGCTAGGGTTTTGTTATTCTTTTTTTTCCCCCAGTTTTCAGCTGCCTTCAAAGTGAGATTCACATATTGTATTTTTCACACTTTGATATCGTGATATCTTTAGCCTCACGCCTTGATTTTTCCCAACTTGGTTTTTTAATGTAAATTAATCTAGCGTTCTTGTCTTGAATTTCCTTTGTTGATTTCTATGTTTGCCATAGTTTGTTCTAACATCCGAGAACTGTTAATCTTATTGGAATATATGGCCCATTACTCCCCCCATATTATGATGTCATTATATAAATTGAAGAGCTACAGTTTTCAACCTCATTCAAAAATGATAACTGGAAAAAAAATACAGATTAAACGCAGATGAATAAGTGTCACATATGACATACCTTTGCAAATTGCTTTGCAGGATTCTCAGCACAGCTTAAAATTGTCAAAAGAGCAAGTTCAAATTTCCCCGATGTTTCACTCTTCACTGCCTGCCAGAATCTCAGTTTGTCACAATAGCTCATCATACATCGTTGTCACTTGATTCTTATTTATTTATCTACAATTACTTTGTAATTGAATTAAAAAAATACATGCTGAGCAATACATGAGGTCAGACGGCAGATGAAACGGGGGATGAGACAACAGATTTGAATTCGATAAGACAACAAGGACGTGCATACATACCTTTTTCAGTGAGTTTCCATACATGTCATGGTATGCAGAATTGACAGCAATCAAATGTGCTCGACTTCGTTCACTAAATATGTGGATAAATGTTTCTTCATTAGTTCCTAATTTCTTCTCCCCTGCTTTAAACAGAGCCTTTGCATCTTTTGCAACCAACTGTCTGTCAATTTCTACGCCTTCATGACGTGTTGCACTCAAGTATGCCAGTAAAATCTGCAACAAGTATTTAACACTAAGATATCACTGAACTATTCCTCCATTCAAATGACACATAAAATCTTTTAGAATTTGCAAAGATAAATAAATAAATAGTGGTACTAGAATCCAATATAGTGATCTGTCAAATACTAAAGAGTTGAACTTTAGCTAGTAAAAGCCACAACATTTAAAATTCTAAATATTAAATAGGTAGCCATTGATGATGCGAAACTGAACTTTAGCTAGTAAAAGCCACAACATTTAAAATTCTAAATATTATATAGGTAGCCATTGCTGATGCAAAACTAAATATTTTTAGGCAGCCTATATCCCACGAAACTAAAGGTAGCTTAATTAACGACTTAATGCCATTAAACCTCAAGGAAATAGCATAGCAGTAAACAGTCTCTCCTTATAATGTGCAAGATATATACACCAAATTTGTTCTGCTCTTCTAAGAGTATAATACGAATAACGGAATAAGCATATATGACAAAAAATTATCACAAATTAGCTGATTTTGACATGTGAACTAGGATCAGAGAGAAGGTTTACCTTTTCATGATCCCCAGATGTTTGTTGTTCAATATCACGTTCAACGTGAACCCCAAACATTGAATAATATATCTGCTTGATTGTATGTCTTTGCGGAGGAGTACGAGTGCATATCAATTCAGTGACAGCTTCAAGATTAATAAAGTCTGGAGACAATGCCTGCCGCAATATTATTGCATCCCGCTCCGCTGGTTCATGCATCCAAAGCAAAACAGCTGTCTGATACATGGAGTTGAATGTGTAAATTTCGAGGTAAGCATTATAGTGTAAAGGCAAAGAATTAATGGCTTACAATAGACTAAAATTCAAAACTCTCCCGTGTTTGTGTTCATGTGATGTTTTTGTTCTTGAGTTTGACTAATTAGCAAATCGCTCCCTCAAAATACAATTATTAGTGCAAAACAAAACAACATATACAACAAGGTCAGGTACCAAATATTGCTATATTGCACTACTAATGGAGGAAATATTGTAATTTCTTATCCTAGATTGATAAAAACAACATTTACAACAAGGGGGTTTTGGGCATTAAGCTTGCAAGTCCAGATTAGAGCGCAGCAAAAAGGGAAAGGAAAACTAAAAGAAGCAGCAGCAGTTTAGTTAGTTTGATACCTCTAATTTTCCGCTAAGCTCTGATGATAACCTTTTAAGAAGATCCTCAGAATACATTGTTCTGTATTCTTGTTGGATGAGAGTACGCTGTGTTCCATCACGATGAGCAAGAATATTAATGACAGCTGCAGTATCGCAGCCGAATCCTGGAGGATGGAAAGGAGAAAACTTAAATAAAATATTATATGGGAAACCATTAGGATGAACAGAAAAAATAGATAATAAACAAACAATTACTTTTGACGGTAACATGACACAACTTTTTTGTGCAATCCTAATTATACTATTACTACTTGCTGATTTTACCATTATGCTAATTTCTTTCCAAATTCTGACTGAATTGACTAATGCTCTTATCCACAATAAAACTCATACTTGAATCTCCAGATTCAAGTATGGAATCCTACGAATGGTGAAAGTATGGTTACCAGAAAAGTTGATCTACTAGGTATGCGGAACGAAATCAGGTATAAAGTGTAACGTATATAGTTCTCAATACCACGATTTAGAAATATAGTACTCACTACGTGGAATGCTGGGCAATAAGAGTTTTCTGATAACCCTTAACGTAATCTAGATCACAGTAAGCTTATCTTGTAAAACTTCATTCATCCTACCATGATCTGTTCCATAACTTTATTTCTAGTGTAATTTATAGCGTAACCTCTGGCATTTCAAAACTTTTACTTGAGGAACCATAATGTTCAAGTTATATTATATACATATATATATATAGGGAAATGATTCGTGGAAAACGTTAGTTCTGGGCACTGTTTCAACTAACTGATATCCAGTCGTCCAAAATTAGATCGAATGGCTGAGACGAGATCCCAGCCGCTAGAGGGAGTAGCGGTCATCAATAATTTAATTAATTTTCTATATTGGCCTCTAGAGGGAGTAGCGGCCAACAAAGAAAATTAATTAAATTAAGGGTTGCCTTGGGATCCGTTTCATGCATTTGTTGCCTTGGGATCCGTTTCTAGCATTTGTTGCCTTGTTCTGAAAAGTTGATGTAACGGGTGAGTTTGTAGAGTTGACAATTTCATTAAGCGGTTGATTATGTGAATTTATTTAGGCTATGACTGGTTGAATTAGTTGATATTCACACACACACACAGAATTAGGTCAGAAGCAGGTTTAAGCTAGCGATTAGATTGAAACCTTACTCATGGCAGTGTTTTGCTTCTTCTTTGAGTTATATGTTCTGAGCTTAGAGACCATAATGCAGGTAAATATTGATTCATTAATTGAGTCGTAGGTTGTAATTAATTTTTGATGTTTTTGTTCATATATTTTGCTTAGGTACAAACAAAGACTTAAATTTGGGGGTATTTGATGAGTGGGTTGTATACCTACGAATCGGGTGCTTTTAGACTTGATAATTTGTTTACCCTTGCGTTTTTCGCTTTGCTTTTGATGTGTTTTTCTTGATATTTAGTAAAATGGAGCATCAGACGCAGCGCCGACTTTACCTTTGATTTGGGTGCCGCAACACCTGCTGCTTAGCTTCCCCGGTCTCCTTGGCGCCGCAGCTCCGTTGCTAGGCTAAAATGCGCCGCAGCGCCGGTTTGGGTTTTTAGGCAGAAAACAAGTTTAATCAGCTAATCTAATGGGTGGGCTATCTTCCCTCATTATTTAACTAGCCTCCATTCTGAAAAGAGAGGGCACTTTTTGAACACAAAGAACAGTGATTGAAACCAAAGGAAGGAGGAGCAATTCTTGCAACAAGCTTGGAAATCATTCTTGGAAGAGAAGAATTAGAGTTTGAATATTGTTTCTAAGGGTTTTCATTTTCTAATTCTTTTATTCACTTTTTGTTATCTAAGAATGTTGAATACATTGTTAATGAAGTTTAATTCAATAGCTATGAACTAAACTTCCATTCTAAGATTGCAATGAAACCTGATGTATAGTTAAATCGAATTTCTCTCCTTTTGATTATTGTGATTCACATGTGAATGGGTTATTATATTTTAAGTTTCATGTATTAATTGTTTTGATAGTTATTAATGTGGGTATCTATATGATATTGGAAAATAGAATGTAGAGTTAGACCTAAATATGATAACACATGTTATGGCAATTCTTCTTAAGATTGAATACATAATTTGCATATAGAATAGGAATATATCTATTTGCCATGTGTAGCTATTGTGAGAGTTTAATTTTAATGACTCCTTGCCTAATTTATTTCACCATAGGAATATATTGATTTATTTAGATAGGAGATACTCATGACTTTTGGAAAAAGGCTTATGTATATCTAGAATTCTCGGTTAACCATTCTAGTGATTTATTAATTAAAGGGAGAGTTAGGAGGTTGAACGAAGCATTGGGGAAAATTGTGATATTAGCTTATCTCAATTTGATATCAATCGTTGATCATCATTACTTTGTTACATACATTTATCTAGATCTTCTACCACACAAATCAGTTGTTTAGCTAAGATTGGATTGATATAATTTTAATAGCTGGATAGTTTTATTAATAATTCCTCGTGGGTTCGACACTCGACTTACAATATATTACTTGTGGACCGTGTATACTTGCGCGTGTTTTATTGATTGCAAAATTTACCAACAGTGTGTGTTTAGTTGTTTGATTTATTTGCCCTTGTAGATTAACTTTGGTAGTGTTACTCAACTTAACTGCGTGAAGTACAATATTCACTATATCATCAAGGGCTAGTTAATTCATAAGGTCCATTCACATCGTTGTATTACTCACAGCACAACAATCCACCATATTGGCAATTAAATCCTCACAAATAAAAACACATCAAACAATTTAAGAGTCTTGTTACAGGGTCTCCATAAGTGCATTTTTGGCCTCTGCAATTATCAAAAACACATGCCTCCTTAGTTGCTAGGTATTAATCCAAAAAAAGTTAGTTCATTAGAAAGGCATAGATAAGAATGAAATCTTACAAATTAATCCCTCCGACACTTTTTTCTTTAGGTAATCATTAATAAAAGCAACACAGAGAATAAAAAAGTTCAAAAATAAATGGAGGTTTAGTGATAAATTTTGATACTTACATTTGCTGTTAATGGAATCATATGAAATTGCAACAAATAATAAAATCAAAGTTTTAGGATTATACATAGTATATAATTTTAAACACAACTAAAACAGGGTTTTGATCTAGGGACGGACTAAGAGATGGAAGTCATTCCGAAAAGGATAGGAGGTTTATATAGCTAATTTCAGTTAATATTTATACATCATTATGGTGCCTTGATCTCAATTCAGGGTAATTCAAAGTAACTAAATAAGGAATGATCTCAATTCAGGTTAATTTGAAGTAAAGTGGCTTATTAAAAAAGATACTAAGTTTTTGAGTGGCTTAATTGTGTCACAACTGACAAGTTGTAGTGATGCCGATTCGAAGTCTGTTCATATCAGTTGTATGTTTTTTTTGTGTCCCCTTGAATAAACAGGAAAAGAAATGTATAAACTAAATATTAATCCAATAAAGGTTAGGTTCCCTCAAGGCTAATCCTAAGAAGTCTTCTGCCACATACAAAGAAGATTTATGTCCCCCCCCCCCTCCCCCCTCCCCCCCTCTTTCAATTCTTCATTTTCATAATAAGAGATCTTCAATTCCCACCCCTTTCAATGGGGTTTCTTGTAATTGTTGGGAAAGAATTGGGGAGCCCGCATCACGTCAGCGTAACATATATGTTTGGAACCCGTGAGCTTACACAAGACACTACTAGCACACATGTTTGAAACTCAACTTGACCCAAAACCTTAGGCTATGTATTAGGTATTGGGCCCAGTCATGTATTTTAGTCATTCACTCTTTTATTATTTCTGCATTACGGGAATACAACTCACTTATGATTCTTAACAGTATGAGTATGCTGGAGAAGGACACGTCTAGCTAGGAAAACCCATCACAGTTGGCAACAAGAATTCTGTTAAAGGCTTAAAAGCTTTTCTTCCTTCGGTTCTACATCAGTTTCTTCCATTCTCTCAATCTCTATTTTATTTGTTTCATTCTAGTTCTTCTTCTTAAATGTGTCCCAAATGAGACTGTTACATTTCTCTCCCCCAAAATCTATTTTCGCCATTTATCTTCAAAAATGGATTCAGGAATGACTCAAAGTTTTTGCAAATTGTTCCATAGTTAGTAACAAGTTAACCCAAAACCACATAAATGTAGCAGAATAAAGATCAAAAACACAATTCACAACAGAATTTGAAACAAAATCAACCCAATCCAAGCACACTAAAAAGTACAAATTTTGTTTGCTTTGATGGAACAATTAAATCAGATACCACAAACCAAATAATCATATTTATGTGTATGATATAAACAGGAGAATATATTATACAAGTACTCACCGTAAACCTATTATTTTACACCATCTAATAATAGTCTGCACCTAATTTAGGGAAAAAAATAATCAAGAATTTCAAATTTAGTATCATTAATTAATTATTTTTATCATGGTAAATGGTAATTAGACTATCTATTAATAGAACAGAAATTAATTATATTACATGTTGCTATTAAATGGGTCAAAACAATAATTTTACGCACTGTCCTTATATAATTTGTTCGATCCAAACCAATACTTGCTATGACATTATTTTGGCAAATTCTCCATACCCATATTTTAAAATAAAAAATACTAGTCGCAACTAGCAGCAGAAATTTTAAACCTGGATCATCTGTCTTTCCTATGGACCCCAATAGTAACGAGCAAACTTTTACTATGATCATTCCCGGATATATATATATATAGAGAGAGATTACCCTTGAAAGCACGGTAAAGCTAGATGGCATCATCCCTTGGAGAAGTTAGAACAGGAGAAACGTTTAGAGTTGCCATCTCTCTCTCTGATGTGAAAACTAAAGGGCCAAGAGGCAGAGAATGAAGAACGCAGGGAGGGGATGTATGTATATATACTCCAGCAAACCGGAAAGAGTAAAGCGAACTGGCTCGTCACTAGCATAAAAAAATGTAAATGGTATAAGGACGGAAAAAACTGTTTCTATAACCGATTCTTAGTTGGCTGGTCAAATATGAGATTGTTTAATATAAAAATAATAAATTCACGTTTGCAAATAGTACAAGCATCTACTTACCGGACTCATCATTTGATAGTGATAGTAATGAATGTAATTCGTCATCCAATATTAATAGTAATAAAATTAATTTTTAGAAATAGTGTTTTCCAATTTTTAATTTATTATAAATAGCGCAGATAAACAGTATAGATGTCATTTGTTCATTTTTATTTATAACAAACACATATATAATGATTTCAAATTGGATGATACTGATGGAGAACCAGAATTTGACGTTTGGATTTCTCCCTTTCCCTCGTCAAAGCTACGCAACAAGTTACATTTAATAAATTTGAGGAGAATAATTAAAACAGCGTTTTTCATTTATTTATTATCAAACATCTTGAAAAGTACGAAACCAAACCGTGTGCAGTACGTAGTGGAGTAGTATTAAGCTATTAACAATTTTTGACTACCAATTTATGAATAGTTGACATTATGTTTTTGAGCTTTTAATTAAAAAAAATAATAGAAGAATAGAAAATTTAAATTTGATGAGAAGAAAAGAAGAAAAAAAGAAAAAAATAATTTTAAAAAAATCATGTAACTATTGAGTTTATAAAAAGAAAAAACACAGGTAAGTTTTAAATTCAAAATACTATTTTACCCTTGTGTTAATTTTATTATGTTTATAATGTAAAGGCTATATAACTTAAATCCTATAAAACATGTATCATTTATAAATATAAAAAAAATATTCTATAAAAAAAATAATTATTGATAATAATATAAAATGATAATATATTTGAAGTAACAAAATTTTACTATCACGTCAATACAATGAACACACTCCTTATAACAATATCTTTACTAATAAAAGCGATTTCAAGAGTTAATGAAGCATTTGGTGTAATTGCGTCATAATATTGTTTTTTATTTTAACCTTTAAAAATTTATTTATATTATTATTTAATTTTTTAATTTAAAACTTTTTATCTTTTTATTTATTTATTTAAATTTTATAAAATTCTTATATGATACTATTGTTAGTAATTTAATTATTTATACACAGATAAATTTTTCTCATATATTTCGATGTGGGACTGGAGTGTTATATAATGTGTGTGCCAATTTTCTCTTGTTTCTCAAATCACTTTTTACTCTCTTGTGAAATCTGATTTCTATTATTTTGTGAGATTTTTGTTTCCTTGTTTGTGTAATTTAAAAATTATTATAAATTTTTTTGATTTTGGTTAATACACTAGTAATTATTGTAAACTGTATTTATAGATTTTAATATTAATTGAAACATAGTAATTTTAAATTAGAAAATTTTACAGATTGAGTTAAAAAGGCTAAAATAAAACTCGGTTTATAGAATGAAAGGAGACACTAATAATATTGTTTTTATAATATCATCTCATATTTGTTTTATTTTGAGAACCTATACTATTACAACTCAATTCAATTCTTAATGTACATTTCAATAAAAGCATCTGAATAACACCACTTTTGAATTAAATTTAGACAAGAACAGATCAGCAGAAATAAAAAAGACTTGGGTATTTTTTTTTAATAAAACTGATTAAAAATTCTGAATGTATAAAAAAATTTGAATGAGCTGAATGAAATAGAAGTTTTAAATATAGAATGAGATGATATTTTTGATAATTATCTGTTTAAAACATGTGAATATGTGTACTTCCTTTTATAACCTTCTGGACTATTATGAACAAATTTATTATGTGATTATAAATAAATAATATTACCTAAGAAAAATTAAATATAAACTCGTGAACGATTTTTGATGGAAAATACTATTAATAATATAATTTTAGGAATATATATATATATATATATATATATATATATATTTTATAACATTCTATCACTCCATAAAACTAAAACAACATTCATTAAATTGGTTATTGACCAATTTATTAAAGAAAAAAACAATTTGTACATAATAAAATTTGTTTACAATAGTAAAAAAAGATGAATATTAAATGTAATTTTTAGTTGTCTATGAGAGTAGGTAGGTAAAAATATCATTCAACACTACTTTTTACTGATTCAGCCACTATTTTCTAGATGAATCACTCAAACGCATCCAGAGTTAAAAATTAATAAAACAAACGATCTGAATGACTTATATATTCGATCAGATTCAGGTTCATTCAGATGTAAACAAACAGCCCCTTAGATCTTAATATACTCGACTAATATAATATGAAATAATACATTATGGGAACTGATATTTTCACATGATTTTTCATATGAATAGTGAATGAGTCGCACATCTATGTGAGAGAAACTCATGTGAAGATGTAATTTTTTTCATGTGAAAATATGAAAGACCCCGACTTTTAATAAATAGAATTTAATTTTTTTATATAATTATCATTCTAAATAGTAACATGTTAAATTAATAAAATGATAAAGTTAAGGTTGATATGTGCAAATTATAAAATTACAAAAAAAATATGTTAGGGAATATTCGTTATGTCAAAAAATATTAGGTAAAGTACGCCGTCATCTAAATAATCCACAACAAAATATTATCGAGTTCAGAAAACGACATAAATAAACTTTTTAATAAAAATTATCAATGGTACTATCACATTTAACTGTTAAAATACTCGATGATAAATAAACAGTAGCACACGGTACTCTATAGTAGCACATGACATTCAACAGTAATACACGGTATTGCACAATATTTTATATTATTGAATCAATAATTGTCACAGTAACAACTGCATACTATTTTATATTATTGAACCAATAATTGTCATCGTAGCAAGGGTAGTGATGGAAATTTGCATAATTAAAAGTCACGGGTATTAAGTAGTTAGACAAACACATTTTTTAAGCAACATTAATATTTGTGATATTAATACATTAAGTCAATAATGCAGAAGACGAATAATATAATAATAATAATTGATGAATGATATAGATTAAAGATAATCTCGAAACATTGTGAATAATGAATTAATAGGTGTGAATCTTTATGAATAATTGAATAATGGATGAATATGTAACGCCCCCAAATTCAGGTACTTGAAACCCGAATTCAATGTTTTACGATACCATTTCTATGAGCGGAAATATTACTAATAATAATAACAATAATATAAATTTCAAACTTAACTTACATTTATCGAGTTTAATCCCAAATCTATAACCTTTACTACATTCTTTACATGATATATAATACATATCATTATCTTATTCTGATCTAATTATTACAAAATATACCATAAAACATATTACATTTGCTTTCCTTTTCACTTGTTCTTATCGAACCTTACGGTTGATCACGCTTAAAATTTGAAAACATTTAAATTTAAAAGCAAGAATGAGCATTTGGGTGCTTGACAAGTAATAACAATTATAAATATAATTATTGAAAGAATTAAATATTTTCTTTGTACATCACTTCTACAACGAATTAATAGTTGTGAAGTAAACTGAACCAATCATAACCATATATTATTTCTATATCAAAGTTTTTGAAACTACATATTGACTATATTTATAGAGTAGTCGACAGATTATGAACATTGTTTTCTGTTTTCGAAAAGGTTAGACAGAACTTCATCTGAAAACTGTTATAACTTACGGGCACGAGGGTGTACATCCCATGGACCCTATATTGATCAATACTATATTGCTAGAACGATATTATCGTTCATTCTTTGTCCGCCTTGGCGCATAAAATTTTTTCGATGTTCATGATGTTCATAATTAGTCAGAAATCCGAACCAAAACAATTTGATTGGATACAATAGGGTTTTATCATATTCAACGATATTTCTAAATCATGTGTCGGTGATCAAATAGCTTGGATATATATATATATATATATATATATATATATATATATATATCAACATGTGATTAAATACAATGATTATCCAAGTGGGGACACTTGTATAACCATGTTTAGAAATTAACGAGCAGAATATATATACGAATTACCATATCTTAACATGTTGATAAACAATGATCGGATATAGAATATATCACAATAGGGTTAATAATCTAGCTTAATAATAATATAGTTCTGAAACATTCTTACTCATATCCATTACATAAAGGAAGCCTGAAAGGTAGGATACTTATGCAGTCTACAACGCTTACGATTCTGTGACTTAGATTTATCTTTTATATCATGACCTATCATTAATAAGATTATTTGATCGATTAGAATAACATACTATAACACATAGCACTGCTTATTGCAGTCAGCACATAACCTAATCACCTTGTCACATATGTTCAACAGTCATTGAATCACAAACAAACACATATACAGACACATTATATAAGTCCAAATCAATTTCTGAAACATGTCGGCGTACCGACGACTTTATCGGGTAAATATCGAGTCTAAGACTCTAAATCGAAGTTCAATATCTATTTAGACTATTTAAATAACAGTCATATTATTTTTAGATGATTTACAATAATTTTTAAACAATTATTATAATTTATCACGAATTTTCAAACACCGAAATCATTATAAAATGATTTAAATATCAAATAATTCTATTATCATTAATATTTAATTAATATTAAACTATTAATAAAATTATTGTCAAAATATTAAAGTTATTTATAATAACTTAAAATACTTTTAAAGTATTTATATTACCCTTAAATGATTTTAAAAACATTTAAATTATTTTTAAATAATTACCATTAATATTAAAATATTAATGTACTATTTATCAAATATTAAAAGTCATCAATTATAACTTAAAATATTTTAATTCATTAATATCCTTTTAAATAATTTTTAAATAAATACAACCATTTTAAAATTATTTATTTAATATAATTATTAAATAAATTTAATATCATTAATATTAACTTAATATCATTAATATTAACTTAATAATGAAATTATCCTTTAAATATTAAAAGTTATATTTTATAACTTAAAAATATTTTAAACACCTTAATTTCATTTAAAATGATTTTTATAATATTAAAATCATTTTTTAAACTTATTTATTTAATATAATTATTAAAAAAAATCTAATATCATTAATATTAAAATATTAATATTTTTTATGTCAAAATATCAAAAGTTATATTTTATAACTTAAATATTTTTATAATACTTTAAATAATTTTTAAATCATTAATTCTATTTTTCATAATTTATTTAATACATTTATTAAATAACTTAAATATCATTAATATTAAGTTATTAATGAAATTTCATCATAAAATATTAAAAGTCATTAAAAATAACTTAAAATATTTTCTTATACCATAATATGATTTTAAATGATTTTTCAAATATTAAAATAATTTTTAAAAAATTTATTTAATATTATAATTAAATAAATTAAATACCATTAATATTCCAAAAATATTAAATATTTATGAAATATATTTAAAATAATTAAAAACTAATTTTAGGACTTAAAAATAATTTTTAGGAATTTATTTTGTATTTTTCATAATTAAAAACTATTTTTTTCTATTTTTAATCAATTTTTGGAAATTAATTAATTAAAAATAACTAAGTCTGTCGCTAAAGCCTTTGGCGACAGAAAAGCGTCGCTTTAGGTGTTCTTGAGGCTCAAGAACATCAATGTCAGTGATCGACTAGTCATGTTTGACCAATCATACATATCAGGTTATGCAATTTCTGGGCATGTTATAACTTTGATCATGTACTACTAATGTAATACTACATGACACAACAACTAACAAGATCATACAACATAACAACAAGTAGATCTGTTCCTTCAAACTCACTGTCAGGGCTTTCTAGGTTTTCTGGGTTACCCAGAAACCCAGTCAGCCTCGAGGGTCCAATTTGAGGCTCACTTTGCTTAAGGTTCTGGTCATTAACAAGTTGTTTTTATGCATGGTTCAAGCCTATAGTCTACATGACAAGGTACACATAACATTCATCAGATCAATCAAACTACAACATAATTGCAACATATATGCTGGTCAAACGTTGTCAGAGATCGTGTTCTTGAGTTTTTTGGGTTTGACCAACCACTGACTTTGATCCGTTTACTATTTAGGCGATTTAAAAGCTTAAACGTGTAGTAAAATGATAGATCAAGGCCTTAGAAAACGTTGTCAGACGTTGCTAAAGACTATCTGGGTTACCCAGTTTTAGAAAAGTCGTGGTCGGTCAACGACCTTTGACCGTGAATAACTTCGATATAAACCGGATCGACCACGATTTGAGTTTGGATCCAAGACCTCATAGCAGACTACAAAATCAAACACATAAACAACCAAAATACATAACATACAAAGATCTATGATGACTGACATTTGACTGTCAGACTCAAAATCAAAAATTTCCAGATTTGCAAAATCATCAAATCTGAGCTTCTAGATGTTATGGATCTAACATCTAGCAACCCCGATCATTATTATATACCACATACAACATATTCTAACACTTAAACATAACATCTAACCACAGATCGAAGGTCAGATTCTAGGGTTAGCTTTATACCTTGATGAACATGCAAATCTTTGATTCTGGGCTACTGATTTGATATTGGTGTTAGTGGGGCTGTGTTTTGGGACTGGTATACTTTTATTTTTCGTGGGTTTGAAGAGAGAGGATTGGTTGAGAGAAAGTGTACAAATGAGGCTTGCAAATGATTTTCTCTCTCTCCAATTCTATATATCATGTGAGATTCATTGAATTGGCTGATCAAATATGGCTGATACAAGTTGCTTTAAGTCACATGGGTTTGGTGTAGTAGGTTACCAACTAAAGTGTTAGCCAATTCCACAAGTTTCCTACAATAATACACTAAGGGCACAATAGTCATTTGATTTATAGTTTTAATGGCAACATGGTAACTTGTCAAACCCTTAGGGTTTGACCCTTAGGGTTTAACCCTAAGATTTAGCACAAAAATTATAGGATTTTAATTAGGGTTTAAAATAAAAAAATTAGTTTCTAAAAATTGTAATTAGGGTTTCTAAATCATGCTTAATTTCTTAATCACATAGAACATGAACTTTGGATTATAGATTCACTAATTATCATTAGGATCTATAATTAGCAATTGAGGGTTTACAATTTATAAATTAGGGTTTATAATATATATATATAAATAATAAGGGTTTATAATTAAAAAAATTAGGGTTTTGAATAATTAAGATTTTCCCTAATTAGGGTTAATATCTTTAATACCGGTCATTACACACATTAACATGATTACATAACAGTCTTAAGCTGGCATCCGACTTTTGAATTAGGGTTAACAGCTTAATACTAGGGTTTTGACATTATACACATGATTTGACCAATATTATCAGTCCACACGTATACAGTACATATTTACAGTACTAAAATAAAATAATATTATAATAAATATCATTAATCACATAACAAAATTACTAGACAGATTTTAAAATCTCATTTGACTTCAAAACTAGGGTTTTCAGTAAAATTAGGGTTTTGCATGCTACATTAAAATTGTTCCACACATTAACATTACACACATACAGTACACATCTATAACACTGACAAATAATAATATAATATTATTATTCTCATTCCTTGATCAAAATCCAAAATTAGGATTTGGATTCCATATCTGATTTATCTTACATATACATACCATTATTAATTAAGTTAAATAATTAACTTAATTATTCTGAAATAAATTCATATAATAAAATAGTTATTATAATAATTCTATAATCATTTTATATATTATTTAAATAATATAATAATCATATTTTCATTAAAAATAATTAATAAAAACATTTCTACTATAAAATTAATTATTATAAAAATATAATTTATAATGATCAATAATTCTAAAATAAAATTAATCTTAATCATTCATGTAATAAATATTATTTATATTCATCACATAAATACATACACATTACCTTGCACATATCCTTTTCTTTAAAATAATAATAATAATAATAATAATAATAATAATAATAATAATAATAATAATAATAATAATAATAATAATAATAATAAATTTATACATAAAATTTACGATTTATTTATATAGAAAATATCGGGTTATTACAGAATAGGTGTGAATAATTACAAATAATTAATGAATATATGGAAAAGGTGGGAGTAATGGATAAATAATATAAAGATGTAAATAATATATGGAAAAGGTGTGAGTAATAGATAAATAATATAAAGATGTAAATAATTGATGAATAATATATGAAAAAGGTGTGACTAATGGATGAATAATATAAATTAAATATAAAGGTGTAAATAATGAATGAATAAATTAAAGCGTGATAATTGATGTGTGGTAGATGTTGGTTAAGTTTTGGCTATAAATAGGGGGATTAACCGAAAGAGTTTCCTAAATTTCTTGTTTATCCTTCTTTCCACCCTATGAAAATTTATTAGTGTAAGTATCTCTCTTAGTGTACTAAGGCTACCTCAAGTTTTAGTGAATATCAGTTAGATTGCAAGAATTGTTCAAGTTGATCAATTTCATAGAAAGTAACTTCCAGTCCGTGATATGGTAAGTGATATCATTTTCTTTCATTCTCCTAAATTTATGGTAAGAAATTATTATTCGTTTCTACAACCTTATCGTTAAACAGTGAAAATTCCTGAAATGATTATAATTTCCTTAATAGTTGGTGCTTCATCTATTATCTTATGACCTGAATCTTCCTATTGAATTTCAATCGTTATTTTTGAACAATGAACGTTATATAATGTTCTTGAACTTGAATCAATATTCTGAATATCATGTTGTCGATTTGGACAAACTAAACTACAGATTTTTAATATTTATTCTTTATCTTATTATTCTAATTATTCTGTTCATTATTCATATCATTGTTATTTGTACTAATCATCAAGAATAAGTTGTGGTGATTGTCTTTGGCCTATGAGCAAAGACAATATGATTGTTTAGTGTTTTTAGCCTGTGTGGGAAGGATACGGGGTGTGAAATTTCTCTTTAGCTTGGGTGCAAAGAGAAACTATTGATTAGTGTTACAGGGATAAAATATTGATGTTGAATTTTCAAATGGGAGAAGATAGTGGACATTATGATCTATTTGACTCTTCTAATGGATTGCTCATTCCGTTGCAATTATTATTTGAAACTTATATTATCTTTAAATCTCTAATTTATCACTGTTGAAATCTAAGGATAACTTATTATTCGTTATCTTAGTCATGATTTTCTTTATTGGGCTATTTGAGCTCATTCTTTTGTTTCATAACTCTTTTAAGGAAATGAGAATGTAGTTGAGGCAAATAGGAAGATCAGGAGAATGGAGTGATGGTCCGAGTTAGTAGTTGTAGTAGTCCTCAATACATCGTAAAATAGTGTGACAATAATTGTAATAAGAACTTAAAGTTTTAGGTTTGCTGTGGTGAATAGACAGATTTTCGGCGTTAACAAATTTAATTCAATATATATCTCCAGTTTTCTCATTTCTTCATCACTAAGAAACTATTCTATCATGCACGATATCTAACCACGTACAAAATCCTTTTACTATAAGATATGGTTGTGCATACCGCTTTCTGACTATATTTTTTAGCACTACCTATATAATCTTGGAGTATAGTTGGAATACAATTCTCAATTTGACATGATGAAAATAATTATATGGAAGAAAATGCACACCATTGGAATGAACAAGATAGCAATCTACTTGAATTTCTTTGGGGACTAATGAGTCAATCGAGACTAATTATTCATTCCCACTATAAGAAAATGTCCCATCAGTGACCAACAATATCAGCGATCACCGTTTGCGGTCGCCGATATCAGTAATAGCGACCACTTTTGGCGACCGATTATGAATCTAGTCGCTATCTAATATCTGCGACTGCCGGCAGTCGCTGATCGGTTGTTGGTGTAATTTTGTAACTAAAAATTCGGCACAATATGTTGTCGGGGTAGTTTATAGCAACCACTAAATATTAGCGACCACATGCAGTCGCTAATAAGTCCACGTCATTAAAAACCATTGATCGGTTGTGGTCGCGAATAATAGTCGCTGATTCTTTTATTCCAGAGAAGCGAACAAACCGAATTCAATCGAACAAAAGAAGAAAGAAGAAGAAGAAGAAGAAGAAGAAGAAGAAGAAGAAGAAGAAGAAGAAAGGGAGATCGAAGTGAGAAGAGAGGGAGAAGAGTGGGAGAAACAGAGAAGAAAAAAAGCAGGAGAAAGAGAGTAGAAAAGGGAGGCGTGTGCCACGCCACCCCAAACCCATTCGAATGGTCGCCGCCCACCACCCAGGTCTCTTACAGACAGGTTATATTTTTTATGGATTTATATGTATTTATATATATTTTTCACATTATTATTGAGAAATATTGAGTGATTGGTAATTATTTATTTTGTTGGTATTGACTATGACTTGTGTAGTTTTCAATTTTAGCTATCGGGTTGTATTAATATTGTCTATATGTTTATATATAGGAGTCTTTGATTGGGATATATTTGTTCTATTAATTTTGTGATCAGATTTCAGAGTATGAAATCATTGAAATTTCGAAGAATGTTTGTAATTTGAAGAAGATGTATAATTATATATGTAGAATTGGGACAAGAGGTGAATGATTGAATTATTATTTATTTTAATTTAGCATTACGTCAAGCTATTTTACCTTATGATAGGGGATTAATAGTCCTATAGACTATTTTTTTAAAATTTTTTTGGGTCATATTATATTAAGAATTTGTATATTTCTCTAGGGTTGTGTCTTGGATGCCAACAAATGGCTATATATGCATGCCCTCGTGCATGTGGATAGTCCATATTATAGGAGAGATTATGAAGAATTTTTTTCACTGGCCGGGTAACTGAAAAGAGGCGTATATTTATATAATACCTACGTATATGCAAAAACAAATGATGTCGACTTATCCCAATTCATATGCAGACCATGCATGATGCAATGATTCATATTCTATCCCTAAAAATCTATTGTCTTTAAGCTGGTGCAGATGTTTCAGTTCAAATATGTAGGATGACATATGACCATACTTCATTCTAATTTGAGATTGAGAATAATATATATCATGTCTTTGGGTAGTCGATCTCATGTTATGTAAATTTGTTTTGGTATGTATCCTAATTCCATGCCCGAAGTAGCATTTATGATGCACACTCATGTTATATATGTACACATACATCTATATGTATTTATAAGCATCATAAATGACATTGGGTTGAATTGTAAATCTCTTAAAGGGAATACACTAATTCTTGTCTACATTAGGTACCATGGTATCATGGACCTCTATTCAGACAATAGTTGGATGAGACGACGAAAGTCAAGTGCCCAGATAAGTGCTACAACTTAATTTAGAAGTGGTTTTCAAGTGTTTCTGGATTATGTGTATAGTCACCCATAATGTGTGAATGGTCAGAAGAAGATAAGATACCCTTGTTTGAAGTGTAAAAATGTGAATTATATGGACATAAACATGGTAAACTATCATTTACTTGTTTCTAGGTTCATGAAAAATTACGAAGAATGTTGGTGGGCACATGGTCAGAGAAGAGATAGTGGTACAACACAAGTACACAATCCGGGCAGCAGTACCCATTGTATGAATAAAATGGTTCATGATATTGCAGGGCCGAATTTTGATTGGGAACAAGGTAGAGAGCAACCTATGAATTCTGATGTCAAAGCATTCTTTAAGTTGTTAGACGAGTGCAGCGAGCCGTTGTGGCATGGTTGCACCAAGCACACTACATTGTCTGTAGTGGTGACTATTGGCTTGTTTGGGTGTTAATAAAAAAAACACACACACGCAAGTGCACGTGGTCCACAAGTAATATAGAGTGAGTAGAGTATCATTCCCACGGAGAATAATGATTGAGTTTTAATATATTATGCAATAATTTTATAATTATCTCGGTTTGCTTAAACAGTTGAATAAATTTTATCTTAGCTAAAATAATACTAAAAGCAAGGAAATAGTAAATAACAATTAAAATAGCCAAATACGGGGGATATGGGATATATGATTTCAATTAATATTTCATTCGAGACATATCTGTGATGCCCCCAAAACAGGTATACATCACCCATCTTGGGTCGCCAGATACATGGTACATAAATTCAAATACAACTTAATTATCTGTGATGCGTGTAAAATACGACAAAACATAAGTGAGAGTTTAAACAAGAATATTGTCATCTAGACAATATCCACACTCAATGGTGTTCTCATTACAATTATTATCACATTATTCCAGTAGAATAGTGAGGACTACTAAAGCCATTTATCACGGACCATCACTCCATTCCCGACTGCGTCGACTATATTCTCATTTCACAAGAGAACAATGAAAGAAAGGGTGAGCTCAACTAGCCCGATGAAATATTATGACTAAGATAATGAAGAATAAATTATCCTTAGCCTTCATCGAAGATAACAAGCGATAGAATACAATAGACAACAAGTTTTAGATCAACAAGCTGCAGTGAAATAAGCAATCCATTAGAAGAGTCAAGTAGAGCATAAAATCATCGTCTTCTATGATTTAAAAGTTTTCATCAACTTTATTTGAGACTCGACTTAATAAATAAAATCGAATCATCCCTGCATCACGGCCAAGGATATTCATTTAATCATCAATGATCATGATTATATCGAATAATCCCTGGTCATAATCATACCAAGTTCATCTATGCACGTAAGCCAAAGATGACTTTCATCACAATATAAGCATGAGGATGATGACAATGTCATAATAATTTAATAAAACAAGTCCAAGGATAAATTTTAAAGATTTATAAATTAATTTATCCAGGAACCAATAACGTACAAATTGTCAACATGATACTGCTTTGTAGAGTAAAATTCAAGAATAATATTCATGTACCAAAAATAATTTGGACAGAAAAGAAATATATTTTTCGAATAAATAGTACCCCGTGAATAGTACTTCAGGAATAGTACCCCGACATGAAAAGTACCCCAAATACCCGAGTGAATGATACTAGAGTGAATAGTAATTGGGTGAATAGTAACCCATGAATAGTAACTCGTGAATAGTACTCTGGCACAAAAAGTGCCCCGAATACTCGAGTGAATAATAATAGAGTGAATAGTAACCTATGAATAGTAACTCATAACAGAAAAATACCAAAGAAAATGATATTTCATGACGAGTACAAAAGAAATGATTTGCCAGATGAGTATAATAGAATATACGAAACTGCAAATGGATTTTCACCCGCCATGCGGTAATCCACGTAGACAGATCATTTTCACAATTTAATAAAGAATGAATATGAAGGCTCATTCACCATGCATGCGGTAATCCACATAGACAGGTTATTCCAACAGAATAATAAAGAATGGAATAAAAGAAGAATTCACCATGCATGCGGTAGTCCTCGTAGACAGGTTATTCCAACAGAATAATAAAGAATGGAATAATAACAGAATTCACCAGGCATGCGATAGACCGCACAGACAGGTTATTCCAACAGAATAATAAAGAATGGAACCAAGTCATGCGTAATCCACATAGACATGATATTCCAATAGAATAATAAAAAGAACGAGAACCGAGTCGTGCGTAATCCAGACAAACATGATATTCAACGAGAATAATAAAGAATGGAATAACAACGAATTCACCATGCATGCGATAGATCGCACAAAGCGGAGTTATTCAACAGAATAATAAAGAAATGGAATAATGAAGAATTTCACCACCACGTACGGTACTTGCATGGCGATAGACATGTTATTCCAACACAATAATAAAGAATGGAATAACAACCCTTATGAGTATTGAAAGAAAATAACTCTCTTCATGAATACGAAAGAATAATACCCCTTACCTCAAAAGAAGACTGGATCTTTGGAATAAAGGAGGTGTGAGACTTTCTTCTTCTTTTCTCTATAATAATTGCTCTATAGCTTTAGTGAATTGGTGAAAAATAATGAAGGAATGAACTTCAATTTATAGGAAAATATCGTTTCGATAATTGCACATTTTGGGGCTCGAAATATTACAATATAATACCTTCCTCTTTTCCTTCATTTTTAATTTAGTCCTGCAAGTATTATAAAACTTGCACCACCTCCCCTAATAGTAAATCATGTGAATAAATAGTAAATCATGTGACTCAATAGTTCTAAACATGTGAAAAAATTAATTATAGTATAGTACCTTCAACTATATCTCCATTTTTAACTTAGTCATGCAAGTATTATCAATCTTGCACCAATTCCCCTAATAGTAAATCACGTGAATCAATAGTACACACATGTGAACACATAGTTATAATCATGTGAACCAATAGCAATTAATTTCTCATTTATCCGGTTAATTACCCGATTGGCCAATATAACCTCCAGACATCAATTATTATCAAAATAAATGTCAATTTTCACTAATACTAATAATTTCAACACAATGAAACTATTAATTTCATCTTTAATCAACACGAACTTATTCATCATTAATATTATAACTCACAATATTTAACAACCAGGTCGTTCCCAGGAAAGAGGGGGCTTTCCAATAAGGATTTCTCCTTATTGGCGTGAAATTAGGTGACCAAACCTCTCATTGACAGAACTTCTAGACATTGTCAATATTGCAAATAATAATATGAATAACTTTGCCGTCTCAATTATTGATTTAATAATATAACATATTATATAGATGATACTGTGACAATTATTGAATCAATAATATGAGAGATATAATGCAACAATTACTGTAGCAATAATTGAGTATAACCGAGTGACTTCTTACGTAAGCATCAGTAATCAATACCGTGTACTACTATGCAACCATGCGTATTATTGTACTTTTACTACCGGGTAGTTCAACAATTTTAATGGTAACACTTTCGCCGTTATTTTTATAAAATGATAATTCTGTCATTTTCTAACTACGATAATATTTCCGTTGTGGGGTCCACCAATGATTGTGCCGTCATACGAATATTCTTCGACCAATCGAATATTATATAACAACTTGCTTACTTTGCAAAATTTATAAATATTACCCACAACTATAATATTATATCAAATCCACACGATAATATTCAAAAGAATATTTCGAGAAATTTAAATCTTTATTCATAAAATTTGGGGTCTCACAATCTCCCCTCCTTATGAAATTTTGCCCTCTAAATTTACGTACGTACCTGGTATGCCGAAGAGATGATGATACTTCGTCAGATTCTAACTCTTGATGTGACGCCCCCAAAACAGTTATACATCACCTATTCTGAGTCGCCAAATACATGGTACAGAATACAAATACAATCTTACATATACAACATGAGCTGTGAGTTTCAATATAAATATTGTCTTCTAGACAGTATTCAAACTCAAAATAAGTTCTCAATACATTTATTAACACACTATTTCATAGAATAGTGAGGACTGCTAATGCTATCATCTGGACCATCAATCCATTCCCCGACTAGTCCTTGCTACGTTCTCATTTCCTAAAGAGAACAATGAAAGCAAAAGGGTGAGCTCAACTAGCCCAGTAAGAAATATTATGTCTAAGATAATGCAGAATAAATTATCGTTAGCCTTCAACAATATTAAACTGATACAATATAACAAACATCAAGTTTAACTGCAGCGGAACAAGTAATCCATTAAAAGAGTCAAGTAGAGAATAAAATCTACTATATTTTATGATTTAAAAAGGTTTTTCATCACTTTTATCATTTGAGACTAGAAACAATAAATAATCCACATCATCCTTGCACTACGACCAAAGATATTCATTAGTATCACGACCACAAATTATCCATGCGCTACGGGCCAAGGATATTCGTGTATTCATCAATGGTCATGATCATGCCAACAATTGTCCATCAATACACTACGGGCCAATGAGGACTTTTACCACATCATTTGTAACATTACGGTCATGATTATACCGATTAATCCCTGATCATAATCATACCAAGTCCATCTATGCACTACAAGCCACAGATGACTTTCAACATAATATAAACATGAGGATGATGACAATGATATAAGAATTTAATAAAACAAGTTCAAGAATTAATTTATCCAAGAACTAATAACGTCCAAATTGTCAACATGATACTTCTTTGTAGAGTAAAATTCAAGAATGCTCAGAAGAATATTTCCATGAAAAGATACTGGATGAAGCACAAATATTAAGGATATTCCACTAATTTCATGGAGTATAGAAGTCAAAACTTTAACCAACTGAGTATAATAAAAAATGGAATAACAAAAGAAATCACCGAGTGCATGCGATAGACCACACAGACATGGTTATTCCAGCAGAATAATAAATAACGGAACGGTCATGTGTAAGCGCATAGATAGGATATTCAATGAGAATAATAAATAACGGAACCGGTCATGCGTAAACGCATGACGAGGATGTTCAAATGAATAATAAAGAATGGAATAATGAAGAATTTCACCATGTATGCGGTGATTGCGCAGTAGAAAGTTATTCAACATAACAATAAAGAATGGAATAATAGAAGAATTTCACCATGTATGCGATTACTTAGCATAGGCGGAGTTATTCCAACATAATAATAAAGAATGGAATAACATAAGAATTTTACCATGTATATGCGGTACTTCAGTATAGAGCGAGTTATTCCAACATAATAATAAAGAATGGAATAAAGAAGAATTTCACCATGTATGCGGTACTTAGATAGACAGAGTTATTCAACATAATAATAAAGAATAGAATAATGAAGTTCTCTTCATAAATCTGAAAGAAATAATACCCTTTACCTTAGAAAGAAGCTGGATATAGGAGTAGTGAAGTAGCGAGAATACTTTTCTTCTTTTTCTCTATAGTTTCTCTCTCTAGAGTTTCAAAGTGAATTAAGTAAGAAATAATGAAGGAATGAGCTTCTATTTATAGGAAAATGGACTTAATTGTAACCTATTCATGAACCGTCCAGATCAATTTACTTTTAAACGGACGGTCCATATTGATTTAATAAAATATTCTAATAAAACAAAATCTTTTAAATAAAATATAATATATTCTATTTATAATCTAATAAAACGAATAACTTTGTAAAAGTATTCTATTTTATATAAAAAGTTTTTACTATACAAACACTATACAGGCACTATGCAAACACTATGTATATTAAAATATAATATATTATATTTATAGTCTAATAAAAAAAATAACTTTATAAAAGTATTTTGTTTTATATAAAAAGCTTTTTTGTTTTATTTCCATAATAATACTAATAAAACAAAACTCATCATCATTATCATAATTCACACTATTAATCGACCAGGTCGTTCCCAGGAAAGAGGGGGCTTTCCAATAAGGATTTCTCCCTATTGGTGCGCAATTAGGTGACCAAACCTCTCCTGGCGTAACTTCAGACATCGTTAATATTGCAAATAATAATATTAATAACTCTGTCATCTCAATTATTGATTCAATAATATAAAAATATCGACAATAATTGAATCAATTAACGTGAGATACTATGCAACAATTCTTTGAAGCAATAATTGAACAAAATCTGAGTGACTTCTCACGTAAGCATCAATAATCAATCACAAAGTGCTACTTATGCAACCATGGCAGCGTATTCTTGTACTTTTAACACGGGTGTTTCAGCAGAGTTAACGGTAAAACTTCCGCCATTATTTTCATAAAAATATTTTTGTCGTTTTCTCAATCAAACAATAATTCCGTTAATAGGGTCCACCAATGATTGTCTTGGTAAATCACGAATATTCCATGCTAAAACGAATATTCCCCGAGCAATTGAATATTATATATCAACTTGCGTACTTTGCAAAATTTATAAATATTACCCACAACTATAACATTATATTAAATTCACTCCATAATATTCAAAAATGATAATTATAGAAAATTCATCTTTATTCATAAAAGTTGGGGTCTTACAACCTCCCCTTCTTATGAAATTTCGCCCTCGAAATTAGGCTACATACCTGGTATGTCTAAGAGGTAAGGATACCTTGATTTCATTTTAGATTTGAACTCCCAGGTCATTTTCTCAACATCGTGGTTTCTCCACAAAACTTTGACTTGAGGTATAACCTTGGAGCGTAGAATATGTTCCTTCTTATCCAATATTTTAACAGGAACCTCTTCATACGTTAAATCTTCCGTTATTTCATCCGGTTCTAACTCAATAATGTGGTTTGGGTCTTTCACATATTTACGTAACATGGATATATGAAAAACGTTATGAACACGAGACATACTTGGCAGTAAAGCGAGTCTATACGCCACAGTTTCTACTCGATCGAGGATTAAAAATGGGCCAATGAATCGAGGATTGAGCTTTCCTCTCTTTCCAAATCTCGTAACTCCTTTCCATGGAGCAGCACGTAACAACACATGATCTCCAATATCGAATTCCACGTCCTTTCGATGAAGATCAGCATAACTCTTTTGTCGATCTTGTGAGATTTTTATACGTTGTCGGATCGTTTGAATCTTTTTCTTAGTCATATATACCAACTCCGGTCCCAACAACGTTGCTTCACCCACCTCATCCCAGCATACTAGAGAATGACACTTTCTTCCATACAACGCCTCAAATGGAGCCATGCCAATACTTGCTTGATAACTGTTGTTATAGGAAAACTCCACCAATGGTAAGAACTTGTCCCAACTTCCTTTGAAGTTAAGGACACAAAGTCTTAATAAATCTTCAAGAGTTTGAATAGTCCTCTCTGATTGTCCGTAAATTCGAGGATGATATCTTTGAACTAAATAAATAAATCCGTGTCCATAGCTTTTTGCAAACTAACCCAAAATCGTGAAGTGAATCTTAGGTCTCGATCAGAAACTATGGACACTGGCATACCATGCAATATTACAACCTCGTTTATATACATACGAGTAAGACGTTCAAGTGTATAAGTTTCTCGTATAGGTAAGAAATGAGCAGACTTGGTCAATCTATCAACAATGACCCAAATTGCATCTATGCCTTGAGAAACCTTGGGAAGACCAGTAACGAAACCCATGGTAATGTGCTCCCACTTCCATTTTGGAATTTCAAGTGGTTGAAATGGACCTTTTGGTACTTGATGCTCTGCCTTGACTCGTTGACAAGTTAAACACCTTGATATAAACAGCTATCTCCCTCTTCATATTGCCCCACCAAAATGTATGTCAAAGATTATGATACATTTTGGTACTCCCAGAATGGATTGCAAACGGTGTGTTGTGCGCCTCCATCATGATTTTATACTTTACTTTCGGGGTTGTAGGAACACAAAGTGCAGAGTTGACTCGAAGTATTCCTTCTTCATCGATTCTTGTTTCCGGCATAGCACCTTCTTGTACTTTCTTCCTCATACACATCAGCTCCAGGTCTGTAGCTTGAGCAACTTTAACTTTATCAATTAAAGTCGGTTCTACTCGTATATTCGCCATCATCATGTGGGTCCCTGGAGTCTTTATCTCTATCTTCATCCTTTGCAAGTCATACAAAATGGGCCTTTGCGTTGACAATATCGCACTCGTACCCGCATATGATCTTCTACTTATTGCGCTAGCTACCACATTTGCTTTTCCAAGATGGTATTGGATGATATGATCATAATCTTTCAACAGTTCAAGCCAACATCGCTGTCGCATGTTGAGTTCCTTTTGAGTGAAGAAATATTTGAGGCTTTTATGATCCGTAAAGATCTCCACTTTCTCCCCATACAAGTAATGCCTCTAAATCTTTAGTGCAAAAATGACTGCTGCCAACTCTAGATCATGAGTAGGATAATTCCTCTCATATTCTTTGAGTTTGCCGAAAGGCATAGGCTATGAATTTCCCATGTTGCATGAGAACACATCCTAACCCTTTGCCTGAAGCATCACTGTAGATGACAATTCCCTCCAAGCCAGATGGTATTGTCAGAACAGGTGCTGAAATGAGTCTCCTCTTGAGTTCTTGAAAACTCTTCTCGCATTCCTCACTCCAACCAAATTTTGTATCTTTCCGAGTCAGCTAAGTTAATAGAGTAGCGATTTGAGAACCCTTCTACGAATTTCCGATAATAACCAGCTAAGCCGAGAAAGCTATGTACTTCGGTCACTGATTTAGGTTGTTCCCAGCTTTGAATAGCTTTAATCTTTGTCGGGTCAACAGATATTCCATGACTTGATACTACGTGCCCAAGGAATGCTACTTCCTCAAGCCAGAACTCGTATTTCTTCAACTTAGCATAAAGCTTGTTTTCACGAAGATTTAAAAGTATCAGCCTCAAGTGTTGCTCATGATCTTCACGGCTTTTGGAATATATGAGGATGTCATCAATAAAGACGACCACAAAGTGATCCAAATATTCCTTGAAACTCGGTTCATCATATCCATGAAGGCAGCAGGAGCATTAGTCAATCCAAAAGACATGACTAGGAATTCATAATGCCCGTACCGAGTTCTGGAAAGCCGTCTTTAGAATGTCATCGGTTCTAATCTTCAATTGGTGATATCCAAACGAAGATCAATCTTTGAAAAGAATTTAGCGCCTTGCAACTGGTCAAACAGGTCATCAATACGTGGCAATGGGTACCTATTTTTGATGGTGACATGATTCAACTCCCGATAATCAATACAAAGTCGCATACTCAAATCTTTCTTCTTCACGAATAGAACAGGAGCACCCCAAGGAGAAGTACTAGGGCGAATGAAACTGATGTCTAACAATTCCTGCAGTTGGGTCTTTAACTCCTGAAGTTCAATAGGAGCCATTCGATATGGGGCTTTGGAAATAGGTTTTGTACTGGGTTCAAGGTCGATACAAAATTTAATTTCACGCTCTGGGGGTAGGCCAGGAAGTTCTTCAGGGAATACGTCAGGAAATTTATTAACAATAGAAATATCATTCAAAACTGACGTATTTTTGTTTAGATCCGTGACATGAGCTAAGAAAGCTTGACATCCGTTTTTTAAAAAACGAATAACTTTATGGCTTGAGATGACAGTGATTGATTTTAATGGTTTGGTTGCTTGAATTCGCATAATAGTTTGGTTTGGAATATGAAAGCTAACAACCTTACGAAAAAAATCAATTTTTGCATGATGAGTAGTTAACCAATCAATCCCTAGAATCACATCAAATCCAAGTATTTTCAATGAAATAAGATTGACAGGTAATGTGAGGGTACCGATTTGAGCCAAACAAGACTTATAAATAGTGGATGTAATGAAGGTTTCTCCCAACGGAGTTTCAACAGATAAGTCAAAGTCTAATTTCTCCTGAGTCAAATTTAAGCGTTGAGCGCTTAAGTAGGAGAAATAAAAGAATGGGTAGAACCCAGATCAAATAAGGTATATACTTCGCTAGAGTTTATGATAAGCTTACCCGTGATGACCTCGTTCAGGTTCCTTATTTTCTGGGAGGTCACGACAAACGCTCTCCCTTGAACTATCGGTTTTGTCTTGTCTGGGACGGCCTTTGATGCCTCCATCCCAGATGGACCTGTCTTTGGTGCATGACAAAATCGGGCCAAGTGACCTTCTCTTCCACAATTGTAACATGCTTTGGATGGCATCGAACAGTTTGGACTGATGTGTCCCTCCCCTCCACATTTGAAGCATATGATAGGTGGTCGTTCTCATTCCTTAACGACGGGTGCTGATGCTGACGTCTTTCCATCATTGTTGAATCTCCTCTTCTTGAAATGTCCACTCTTATTATTTTGGCCATGATTACCACCGAAGTAGTTACCATTTCTGGCTTGTTGATTCCCTCCACGCTTGTTGTCACCGCTTCGATGACTGCTATCACTGGTATTATCATTTTGCCGGCTGCTCTCTTTTGGTTGGGTTGACTCATTATCGCGCTCCAATAATTGAGCCCTATTAACAACATCTGAATACAAACACAGTTTATGAGAGATAAGATATTGACGTATCTCGGGTTTTAAACCTCTTAGAAACATTCGCGTCATTCTCTCCTCATTATCATCCAAATGGACGCAAACTGGGATAACTCAGCGAACTTGGCTTCATACTACGACACGATCATGTTATTTTGCTCCAACTTGATGAACTCTACCTCTTTCATGTGACAAATACTTTCGGGAAAGTACTTGTCGTTGAATAATTCTTGGAACTTCTCCCAAGTCATCTTGATGTGGCGGAGTTGAGTATGCTTTCTGATTCCCACCGATGAATCACGCCTCTTGCGCCGCATAACATGAAGGTGGCAAAGGGAACCTTTTGCTCCTCAGAGCATCCCAAGACATCAAATATCTTGCAGATCTGCTTTATCCACGTCTCCGCCTTGAGTGGTTTTGGCTCTCTAAAAAACTCCGGTGGTCCCAGTTCCTTGAACTGCTTAGCGGTGACCGTCCGAGAGTTTCCAGTGTTTCCACCTGCATTTTGGACAGGAGCCGCTCTTCCACGATGTTGTATGAATTGCATAAAGCCTCTAAACATTCCATCGTTCATCATCTGGTCAGTGTTGTTGTTTTCCTGAGGATTGTCGCCTTCCTAATGCCCATTATCCTGATTATTGATCTGTGGAGACTCAACAGTCTCCTGTGCTCCATTGATGTTCTCAACATTCTCGGATGTCATTTTCAAATACTGCCACAAAACAAGGGTTAATTAACATATCACATATTATCCCTATACTCTGACCGACCAATTAAATACCAAATAAACTTAGGTAGGTTATACTAGCGAAAGAATTCCCCGTCTCTCCCCTCCTAGTTCTTATCTCACATTTCAGCCAGGGATCATATCCCTAAGCTTTGATACCAACTATGACGCCCCCAAAACAGGTATACATCACCTATTCTGAGTCGCCAAATACATGGTACAGAATACAAATATAATCTTATATATACAACATGAGCTGTTAGTTTCAATACAAATATTGTCTTCTAGACAGTATTCAAACTCAAAATAAGTCCTCAATACATTTATTAACACACTATTTCATAGAATAGTGAGGACTACTAATGCTATCATCTGGACCATCACTCCATTCCCCGACTAGTCCCTCGCCACGTTCTCATTTCTGAAGAGAACAATGAAAGAAAAGGGTGAGCTCAACTAGCCCAGTAAGAAATATTATGACTAAGATAATGCATAATAAATTATCATTAGTCTTCAACAATGTTAAACTGATAAAATACAATAGACATCGAGTTTAACTGCAGCGGAATAAGCAATCCATTAGAGGAGTAAAGTAGAGCATGATATCTACTATCTTCTATGATTTAAAATGTTTTCATCAATTTTTATCGTTGAGACTCAGCTTAATAAATAAACCACATCATCCCTGCACTACGGCTAAGAATATTCATTAGTATCACGACCACAAATTATCCATGCACTACGGGCCAAGGATATTCGTGTATTCATCAATGGTCATGATCATGCTAATAACTGTCCATCAATGTACTACGGGCTAATGAGGACTTTTACCACATTATTTGTAACATTACAGTCATGATTATACCGATTAATCCCTGGTCATAATCATACCAAGTCCATCTATGCACTACAGGCCACAGATGACTTTCAACATAATATAAACATGAGGATGATGACAATGATATAAGAATTCAATAAAACAAGTTCAAGAATTAATTTATCCAGGAACTAATAACATCCAAATTGTCAACATGATACTTCTTTGTAGAGTAAAATTCAAGAATGCTCATAAGAATATTTCCTTGAAAAGATACTGGATGAAGCGCAAATATCAAGGATATTCCACTAATTTCATGTAGTATAGAAGTCAAAACTTTAACCAATTGAGTATAATAAAGAATGGAATAACAAAAGAAATCACCAGACATGCGATAGACCGCACAGACAGGTTATTCCAACAGAATAATAAATAACGGAATCAGATCACGTAAACGCACGCATGACGGATATTCCAACAGAATAATAAATAACGGAACGGTGTCAAAGAAATTGCGACCGAAGCGAGGATGTTCCAACGAGAATAATAAATAACGGAACCGGGTCATGCGTAAGCGCACGTACGAGGATGTTCCAATGAGAATAATAAAGAATGGAATAATGTAAGAATTTCACCATGTATGTGGTACTTTCGCATGACAGACAAAGTTATTCCAACATAATAATAAAGAATGGAATAATGAAGAATTTCACCATGTATGCGGTGCTTGCGCATGTATAAAAGTTATTCCAACATAATAATAAAGAATGGAATAATAGAAAAATTTCACCATGTATGCGGTGCCTTGCATAAACAAAAGTTATTCAACATAATAATAAAGAATGGAATAATGAAGAATTTCACCATATATGCGGATTGCATGAGCTGAGTTATTCAACATAATAATAAAGAATGGAATAATGAAGTTCTCTTCATGAATACGAAAAGAAATAATACCCTTACCTTAGAAGAAGCTGGATATAGGAGTAGTGAAGTAGTAGAATACTTTTCTTCTTTCTCTCTATAGTTTCTCTCTCTAGAGTTTCAGTGAATTTGTAAGAAATAATGAAGGAATGAGCTTCTATTTATAGGAGAATGGATTGAATAGTAACTAATTCATGAACGGTCCAGATCGATTTACTTTTAAACGGACGGTCCATATTGATTTAATAAAATATTGTAATAAAACAAAATCTTTTAAATAAAATAAAATATATTCTATTTATAATCTAATAAAACGAATAACTTTATAAAAGTATTCTGTTTTATATAAAATATTTTTACTATGCAAACACTATGCAAGCACTATACAAACACTATACATAATAAAATATAATATATTCTATTTATAGTCTAATAAAACAAATAACTTTATAAAAGTATTCTGTTTTATATAAAAAGCTTTTCTGTTTTATTACATTAATAATACTAATAAAACAAAACTCATCATCATTATCATAATTCACACTATTAATCGACCAGGTCGTTCCCAAGAAAGAGGGGGCTTTCCAATAAGGATTTCTCCCTATTGGCGCACAATTAGGTGACCAAACCTCTCCTTGGCAGAACTTCTAGACATCGTTAATATTACAAACAATAATATTAATAACTCTGTCATCTCAATTACTGATTTAATAATATAAAAAATATTGACAATAATTAAATCAATTAACGTGAGATACTATTCAACAATTACTGAAGCAATAATTGAACAAAACTGAGTGACTTCTCACGTAAGCATCAATAATCAATACCGTGTGCTACTATGTAACCACGCTTATTATCTGCATACTTTTAACACAAGGTGTTTCAGCGAGTTAACAGTAAAACTTCCGCCGTTATTTTCATAAAAATATTTTTGTCGTTTTCTCAATCCGACAATAATTCCGTTGTGGGGTCCACCAATGATTGTGCCGTCGTATGAATATTCCCTGCTAAAATGAATATTCCCCGAGCAATCGAATATTATATATCAACTTGCGTACTTTGCAAAATTTATAAATATTACCCACAACTATAACATTATATTAAATTCACTCCATAATATTCAAAAATGATAATTATAGAAAATTCATCTTTATTCATAAAAGTTGGGGTCTTACACTTGAGGTATAACCTTTGAGCGTAGAATATATTCATTCTTATCCAATATTTTAACAGGTACTTCTTCATACGTTAAATCTTCTGCTATCTAGTCTAATTCCAATTCAATAATGTTGTTCAGGTCGTCCACATAATTACGTAACATCGATACGTAAAAAAAAACATTATGAACACGTGACATACTTGGCGGTGAAACGAGTCTATAGGCCACAGTTCCTACTCGATCGAGAATTTCAAATGGGCCAATTAAATCGAGGGTTGAGATTTCCTCTCTTCATCGACTCTTGCTTCTAGAATAACACTCTCTTGAACCTTCTTCTTCACATTTATCAGCTCCGGGTGTGTAGCTTGAGCGGCCTTTAACTTTATCGATTAAAGTCGATTCTACTCATATATTTAATATCACCATGTGGGTCCCTAGAGTCTTTAACTCTATCTTTATTATTTTTAAGTTATACGAAATGTGTTTTTGTGTTAACAACATCGCACTCGTAAACGCATACGATCTTCTACTCAACGCGTCAGCTACCACGTTCTCTCTTCCACAATGATATTGAATGGTATGGTCGTAATCTTCAACAGCTCGAGCCAACGTCTTTGGCGCATTATACGTTCATTTTGGTTGAAGAAATATTTAAGGGTTTTAGAAATTGGTTTTGTACTGGGGTCAATACAAAATTTGATTTCACGCTCTAGGGGTAGGTTAAGAAGTCTTCAAGAATACGTCAGGAAATTTATTAACGATAGAAATATCATTCAAAACTGTGACTCTCATCCAAGACTTGGATAGTACGTCATATTGATACCTATCAACTTGCCATCGTCATTTACAACGTCGTCTACAGAAAGTCTGGCTTCGGTGCATTCCACACAAGGAAGTCAACAACGAAAGGATCAGGGCTCTTTACTTATGGCTTGATATGACAATGATTGACTTTAGTGGTTTGGTTGCTTGAATTCGTATAACAAGTTGGTTAGGAATATGAAAGCTAACAACCTTACGAAAAACATGATGAGTAGTTAACCAATCGATTCCTAAAATCACATATTTTTAAAGAGATAAGATTGAAAGGTAACGTGAAAGTGTCAATTTGAATTAAACAAGATTTATAAACAGTGAAGGTAACGAAGGTTTCTCCTAACCGAGTTTCAACCGATAAGTCAAAGTCCAATTTCTTCGGAGTCTAATTTAAACGTTGAGCGCAAGCAAGAGAGATAAAAGAATGGGTAGAACCGGTATCTAATAAGGTATATACTTTGCAAAAATTTATAATTAACTAACCCGTGCTAACTTCGTTCGGGTTACTCGCTTTTTGAGAAGTCACGAAAAATGCTCTTCTTGAAACCACCAACTTTGTTTTGTCCGTATCCGCCTTTGGTGCCATCGTCCTAGTTGGACTTGATTTTAGTACAGGACAAAATCGAGCTATGTGACCGTCTTTTCTACAACTAAAACATACCTTGGAAGGCTGTGAACAGTTTGGACTTATGTGTCCCTCCTCTCCGCATCTGTAGCATCTAACTGGCGGTCGTTCTCCTCCCCTAGAATTTGTTGCTGGTGTTGGTGCTGCTGCCAACGTCTTCCCATCATCGTTAAATCTTCTCTTCTTGAATTTTCCACTTCTATTATTTTTGCCATGATTACCACCGAAGTGGTTACCATTCTTGGCATGATAATTTCCCCCACGATGGTTATCATTGTTCCGATGGCCATTGCCACCGGTATGATTATTATCGTGTTGCTGGTCATTACCTTTTGGTTGTGCTGACTCATTATCGCACTCCAATAACTGAGCCCTATTCACAACATCTGAATATAAAAAAAAGTTTTTGAGAAATGAGGTATTGACGTATATCGGGTTTCAAACCTCTTAGAAACATTCACGTCATTCTCTCTTTATATCAACCAAATGGGACGCAAACCGAGATAACTCCGTAAACTTAGCTTCATATTACGCCACGGTCATATTGTTTTGCTCCAACTTGATAAACTCCACCTCCTTCATGTGACGAATACTTTCGGGAAAGTACTTGTCGTTGAATAGCTCTTGGAACTTCTCCCAAGACATCTTCAATGCGGCAGGCTGAGTACGTTTTACAGATTCCCACCAGTAATCTGCCTCTTCACGCAACATAAAGGTAGTAAAGGGAACCTTTTGCTCCTCGGAGCATCCCAAGACATCAAATATCTTGGTGATCCTCTTTAACCACGTCTCCGCCTTAAGTGGTTCTGGCTTTCCCAAAAGCTCCGGTGGTCCTAGCTCCTTGAACTGCTTAGCGGTGACCGACCGTGGGTTGCCATTATTTCCACCTATATTTTGAACAGGAGTCTCTCTTACCTAATGTTGCATAAATTGCATAAAGCCTCTGAACATTCCATCATTCATCATTTGATCGGTGTTGTTATTTACTTCAGGATTATTGTCTTCCTGTTGCACATTATCCTGGGTATTGATCATTGGTGACTTAACGGTCTCATGTGCTTCATTGCTTATCTCAATATTTTCGGATGCCATTTTTAAACACTGTCACAAAACAAGGGTTAATTGACATATCACATATTATCCCTATACTCTGACCAACCAAGTAAATACCAAATAAACTTAGGTAGGTCATACTAGGGAAGGAATTCCCCGTCTCTCCCCTCCTAGTTCTTGTCTCACATCTCAGCCAGGAATCATATCCCTAAGCTTTGATACCAATTGTGACGCCCCTAAAAGAGGTATAAATCACCCATCTTGGGTCGCCAGATACATGGTACATAAATTCAAATACAACTTAATTATACAACAGTCGTGTAAAATACGACAAAACATAGCTGAGAGTTTAAACAAGAATATTGTCATCTAGACAATATCCACACTCAATGGTGTCCTCATTACAATTATTATCACATTATTCCGTAGAATAGTGAGGACTACTAAAGCCATTTATCTTGGACCATCACTCCATTCCCCGACTCGTCCCAACTATATTCTCATTTCCTGAATAAAACAATGAAAGAAAGGGTGAGCTCAACTAGCCCAGTAAGAAATATTATGACTAAGATAATGAAGAATAAATTATCCTTAGCCTTCAACAGTATAACAAGCGATAGAATACAATAGACAACAAGTTTTAGATCAACAAGCTGCAATGAAATAAGCAATCCATTAGAAGAGTCAAGTAGAGCATAAAATCTACTATCTTCTATGATTTAAAAAGTTTTTCATCAACTTTATCGTTGAGACTCAACTTAATAAATAAAATCGAATCATCCCTGCACCACGGCCAAGGATATTCATGTAATCATAATTGGTCATGATTATAACGAATAATCCCTGGTCATAATCATACCAACAACTGTCTATCAATGAACTACAGGCCAAGAGGACTTTTACCACATCATTCGTCACATTACGGTCATGATTATACCGAATAACCCCTGGTCATAATCATACCAAGTCCATCTATGCACGTAAGACAAAGATGACTTTCATCACAATATAAGCATGAGGATGATGACAATGACATAATAATTCAATAAAACAAGTTCAAGGATAAATTTTAAAGATTTATAAATTAATTTATCCAGGAACCAATAATGTACAAATTGTCAACATGATATTGCTTTGTAGAGTAAAATTCAAGAATAATATTCATGTACCAAAAATAATTTGGACAGAAAAGAAATATATTTTTTGGGTAAATAGTACCCCCGTGACTAGTACTTCGGGAATAGTACCCCGTGAATAATACCCCGACATAAAAAGTACCCCAAATACCCGAGTGAATGATACTAGAGTGAATAGTAATTGGGTGAATAGTAACTCATGAATAGTACTCTGACACGAAAAGTGCCCCGAATACCCGAGTGAATAATAATAGAGTGAATAGTAACTGGGTGAATAGTAACCCGTGAATAGTAACTCATAACAGAAAAATACCAAAGAAAACGATATTTCATGACGAGTACAAAAGAAATGATATCCGAGATGAGTGTAATAGAATATACGAAAATGCAAATGGATTTTCACCCGCCATGCGGTAATCCACGTAGACAGATCATTTCCATAATTTAATAAAGAATGAATACGAAGGATCATTCATCATGCATGTGGTAAATCCACATGCATATGAGTTATTCAATAGAATAATAAAGAATGGAATAACAGAAGAATTCACCATGCATGCGGTAGTCCGCGTAGACAGGTTATTCCAACAAAATAATAAAGAATGGAATAACAACAAAATTCACTAGGCATGCGATAAACCATACAGACAGGTTATTCCAATAGAATAATAAAGAATGGAACCAGGTCTTGCCTAATCCGCACAGACATGATATTCCAACATAATAATAAAGAACGGAACCAGGTCATGCGTAATCCGCACAGACAGGATATTCCAACAGAATAATAAAGAATGGAATAACAACAAAATTCACGTGCATACGATGAAGCCGCATGAGATAGGTTATTCCAAGCGAGAATAATAAAGAAGGGAATAATGAGAAGAATTTCACCATGTATGCGGTACTTAGCATAGAGCGAGTTATTCAACATAATAATAAAGAATGGAATAACAACCCTTATGAGTATTGAAAGAAAATAACTCTCTTCATGAATACGAAAGAATAATACCCCTTACCTCAAAAGAAGACTGGATACTGGAATAGTGAGGTAGCAGACTTCTCTTCTTCTCTCTCTCTCTATAATTTTTCTTTATAATAATTGCTTTATAGCTTTAATGAATTGGTGAAAAATAATGAAGGAATGAGCTTCTATTTATAGGAAAATATAGTATCGATAATTGCACGTTTTGGGGCTCAAAATATTATAGTATAATACCTTCCTCTTTTCCTTCATTTTTAATTTAGTCCTGCAAGTATTATCAAACTTGCACCACCTCTCCTAATAGTAAATCATGTGAATCAATAGTAAATCATGTGACTCAATAGTTCTAAACATGTGAAAAAATTAATTATAGTATAATACCTTCAACTATACCTCCATTTTTAACTTAGTCATGCAAGTATTATCAATCTTGCACCAATTCCCCTAATAGTAAATCATGTGAATCAATAGTACACACACGTGAACACATAGTTATAATCATGTGAATCAATAGCAATTAATTGCTCATTTATCCAGTTAATTACCCGATTGGTCAATATAACCTCCAGACATCAATTATTATCGAAATAAATGTCGATTTTCACTAATACTAATAATTCCAACACAATAGAACTATCAATTTCATCTTTAATCAACACGAACTTATTCATCATTAATATTATAACTCACAATATTTAACAACCAGGTCATTCCCAGAAAAGAGGGGGCTTTCCAATAAGGATTTCTCCTTATTGGCGCGCAATTAGGTGACCAAACCTTTCCTTGACAGAACTTCTAGACATTGTCAATATTGCAAATAATAATATGAATAACTTTGCCATCTCAATTATTGATTTAATGATATAACATATTATATAGATGATACTGTGATAATAATTGAATCAATAATATAAGAGATATGATGCAGCAATTACTGTAGCAATAATTGAATATAACTGAGTGACTTCTTACGTAAGCATCAATAATCAATACAGGTGTGTGCTACTATGCAACCCGTGTATATCTTGTACTTTTACTACCGGGTAGTTCAATAGTTTTAACGGTAACACTTTCGCTGTTATTTTTATAAAATGATAATTCTGTCATTTTCTAACTACGATAATATTTCCGTTATGGGGTCCACCAATGATTGTGCCGTCGTAGGGATATTCCCCGACCAATCGAATATTATATAACAACTTGCTTACTTTGCAAAATTTATAAATATTACCCACAACTATAACATTATATCAAATCCACACCATAATATTCAAAAAAATATTTTGAGAAATTTAAATCTTTATTCTTTGGGGTCTCACAATATCTCTCGATGTACCATATCTGTATTACATTCAATCCACAAAAGATAGAATAAATACAAACACCCAATTTGATTAATACACTATATGTCTATTTCAATTACAATCAAAACAGGTTAAAGCTGAAGTACTCAATAAACTACATATGGTGCTTCGGTATATGTCTATCCTAGGAACGAAACATAAATTCCATCTCAATGTAGAATTCACATACATATGCTAATATGATTAGTTCTAAGCCTATAATTCATTTTTTCAAGTTCATATATACTAACATAGTAATTGGTGATCAAGTAAGTAAACATTTAAAGCAAATTATATTAGACAGTCTAATACAAATAATCAATTAAGTCTCATAAGAAAATATAGAGACCTGAACTACATATTAAGATTCATCATAACCCCATATTGGAAATTAGTTCATATATAAAGAAAAATCCATCACAAGAGATTGTTCATACATTGGAAGCCAAAATGAAAAGAAAGAGAAACAAGAGATTGAATTATGCAAATCTGAAATCCTCTTCTCAAATCTGGATATCCATAGTTGAATTCGAGCTCCAATGTTCCCAAATTCAGCCCTAATCTAAGCTAAAATATCAAAATCTACTATAGAAACCAAGAGAGAAGCATAGATTAGAATAAGAGGCTACAAGCTCTCTCTGTGTTTCCCTAACCCTAAAAAGGAAATAAAAATGATTTATGATCTCTCTCTAACTTGCAAGCACCCCCCTTTAAAGTAAGCAATCCATTTGGCAATTAAATAAAAAGTCAAATTGTTGGTCAAAATGACACGGCGCGGTCGCGCTAGTCATTAGTGCAGAAAGGGCGTGAGCACACGCTTGCTTCTTGTGTGTCCGCTTGGGTCAGAACGACCGCATGCTGACGACCAGTAGTGCTTTTTTAGGGTCTGGTGGCTATTGACATTGAATCAATGAATTCATTCTTCTTTGCATTCTTCTTTAACATTCATATATGCAATCTCCAATTACTCTCAATAACATGCACTTTACTCCTATTTGAACCGACTTCATATACATTTAAATCACAATGCCACTAGGCTAGCTTCCAAATATGCTTCCTACACAATAGAGATAAAATGCATGAAAAGCTACTAAAACACTCGAGATTAAGCATTAGTTATGACAAGTTAATATCCAATAAGTAGGTATAAAACCTATTTATCAAATACCCCCAAACTTAAATCGTTACTTGCCCTCAAATAACAAAATACGAATGAAACTACATGAAATGAAATCTACTCTAAATGCTAATGAATCCCATAATTAGTCAATCATGAATTCCAAAAGAGTTGCCTCAGAGAAACCACAACGACATTAAACAAAGAATCCCACCAAAAGCAAGGTAATAGTGCATAACACTCTGCAAATCAAAACCTATCAACAATAATGTAGTGTGTGTGTGTGTGCGCGCTTGCTACCAATAAGCTTGATTTAGAACAAATATGTAAGACCCCAAATTTTATGAATAAAGAATAATTTTTCTCGAAATATATTTTTAAATATTATAGTGTGGATATGATATAATGTTATAGCTGTGGGTAATATTTATAAATTTTGCAAAGTAAGTAAGTGGTTATAAAATATTCGATTGGTCGGGGAATATTCGTTTTAACAAGGAATATTCATACGACGAAACAATCATTGGTGGACCCCCAATGTAAGTATTTTCAGAGTTAGAAAATGATGTAATTATCTTTTATAAAAATAACTATGAAAGTTTTACCGTTAAACTATTGAAATACCCGGTAGTAAAAAAATGCGAAGAATATGCGTGGTTGCATAGTAGCATACGGTATTGATTCATGATGCTTACGTCTTGAAGTCACTCGATTATACTCAATTATTGCTACATGATAATTCTCGCATAATATCTCTCATATTATTGATTCAATTATTGTCACGATAGATCTCGCATAATATTTATTATTATTAAATCAATAATTGAGACGACAAAGTTATTCATATTATTATTTGTAATATTGACGATGTTTAGAAAGTTCTGTCGAGGAGAGGTTCGGTCACCTAATTGCGTGCCAATAGGGAGAAATCTTTATCGGAAAGCCCCCTCTTTCCTGAGAATGATCTGGTTGTTAAATATTGTGAGTTATAATATTAATGATGAATAATTTTGTGTTGATTAAAGATGAAATTAACATTTTCATTGTGATGGGATTATTAGTGTTAATAGAAATCGACATTTATTTCGATAATAATTGATTTTTGGAGGTTATATTGACCAATCGGGTAATTAATCGGATAAATGAGCAATTAATTTTTATTAATTCACATGCTTATAACTATTTGTTCACATGTATGTACTATTGATTCACATGCATGTACTATTAGGGGAGGTGATGCAAGATTGATAATACTTGCATGACTAAATTAAAAATAGAGGTATAGATGAATGAACTATACTGTAACTATTTTTTTTCACATGTATAGAACTATTGATTCACATGACTGAACTATTGATTCACATGATGTATTATTAGGGGAGGTGGTGCAAGTTTGATAATACTTGCAGGACTAAATTAAAAATGAAAGAAAAGATGAAGGTATTATACTGTAATATTTTGAGCCCCAAAACATACAATTATCGAAGCTATATTTTCCTATAAATAGAAGCTCATTCTTCTTTCATTCTCACCAATTCACTAAGATTCATAAGAGAAATTATAGAGAGAGAAGCTATAGAGAAAAAGAAGAAGAGAAGTCTGCTACTTCACCATTCCAGTATCCAGTCTTCTTTTGAGGCAAGGGATATTTTTTTTCCGGTATTTGTAAGAAATAATATTTTCTTCCATACTCTGTAGTATGTGAGTAATATTATTTCATTTCGTATTCCTAATTTTACACTCATCCTGTTAAAGTATTGCTTCTATACTCTGTGAAATTAGTAGAATATCCTTGATATTTGCGCTTCATCCAGTATCTTTTTGTGAAAATATTATTCTGAGTTTTCTTGATAATTATTGATCTTTTTATACCAAAATACTATTCATGAGTTACTATTTATGGGTTACTATTCACCCGATTACTATTTACTAGAATATTATTCACTCGGGTATTTGGGGCACTTTTCATGTAGGGTACTATTATTCACGGTACTATTCAAGTACTATTCATAGGTACTATTCATGGGGTACTATTCACCCAAAAATATATTTCTTTTCTATCCAAATTATTTTTGATACATGAATATTATTCTTGAATTTTACTCCAAAAAGCAGTATTATGTTTATAATTTGGATATTTTTAAACTCTGGATAAATTTAAAGTCTTTAATATTTATCCTTGATTTCGTTTGATTAATGCTTATATCATTTTCATCATCCTCATGCTTATACCGTGATGAAAGTCATCTTTGGCTTACGTGTATAGATGGACTGTTGATTGGTATGATTATGACCAAGGATCATTCAGTATAATCATGATCCGTAATGTTACAAATAATGTGGTAAAAGTCCTCATTGGCCCGTAGTGCATTGATGGACAGTTGTTGGTATGATTATGACCAGGGATTATTCGGTATAATCATGACCATTGATGATTACATGAATATCCTTGGCCCGTAGTGTAGGGATGATTCGATAATGTGGTTTATTTATTAAGCTGAGTCTTAGTGATAAAGTGGATGAACAACTTTTTAAATCATAGAAGATAGTAGATATCATGCTCTACTTGACTCTTCTAATGGATTGCTTGTTCTGCTACAGTTAAACTTGATGTTTATTGTATTTTATCTGTTTAGCACTGTTGAAGGCTAATGATAATTTATTCTGTATTATCTTAGTCATAATATTTCCTACTGGGTTATTTGAGCTCACTCTTTTGCTTTCATTGTTCTCTTCAGGAAATGAGAACGTAGCCGAGACTAATCGGGGAATGGAATGACGACCCGATATGGTTATTTTAGTAGTCGTCACTACTTAGTGTGATAATAAGTGTAATGAGGATTGAATTTGAGTTTGGATATTGTCTATGAGACAATATTCATATAGAAACTCAGCTATGTTTTGTCGTATTTTTACACGATAGTTGTATAAAGAAGTTTGTATTTGATTTCTGTACCATGTATTTGGCGACTCAAGATGGGTGATGTATACCTATTTTGGGGGCATCACATAATACTCTTCTTAGAGGGAAAAATACAGTTTCAAATCAAGGAAAATAGTAAACACATTAAGTTCCAACCGAGACTACGCATCAACTAAGCTAAGAGTCAACAAAAGGGTTTATTATGCTTATTTTTACTCACGAAGGCGATATTCGCACTTTCTCGCATTTACACCTGACTGTGCAATGTCTAGTCCTCTTAGGCTTTTCAGTGATACCCGTTAACGAGCTTTCGACCAACGACTCCCAAGCTAGATGGCTTTAGAACGCTGGGTGTAGAGATATCCCCTAGGGCGTACTTACTCAAGTATCAAAGGCCACATAACTAAACTAGCCTAAGTGTTAATTCAATATCATTCTTTTATATATAAATTTTTATACCCCCTGTTTTCCCCTAAACTTAATTTTTTGCATCATCTTGGTCATTATTGTCTATTTTACCAGATCTCTGTCATTAAAACAAAAATTTCCCACCAGAAGACAGTTATGAGACCATTTAAACCAATCAAGTATAAAGGAAACTATACAGCGTTATCCGGTTACATCAGAATTGACAGATAAAGATTTGAATCATGTAATGATAATATAACCGAGCCTAAGTTGTCAACAATGTTTACAATCATGCAATTCCAATCTCAACATAGGCCAAATAAAATTCAAACTAACTGAAGATTGGATTCATGTAATATGATTATTAAACTAAATGCAAAGATATTATTATTATTTTTTAATAAAATCAGGAGGTTAAAGAAATATGCTGAATTAAACAACAATGCAACAAAATAAACTAAACTAAATGCAAATTACACTAAAAATGCAATAAATACCAATACCCCTAAACTTTAAAATAAATAATGTCCTCATTGGAAGGTAAAGGATAGAAAGGAACTCCACTAGGTAACATCACCATCTCCACCTACTTATTCCTGCTTAGGTGGCGTGTTTGGAGGTAGATAAGAGATGCTTGGCCCAAAGATAAGGAAATGAGCCTCCGTGCCAAGCTTTGAAAATGCTCGAGAGAGTGCCCCTAAAAACTCAGCGGTGTACGTCCTGAAGTCCATGTGCATAGCATCCATTCGCAGCTGAAGGCGATGTATCTCTCTATCCTGCCAGGCATGGTGAGGATCCAGGACCTCCATGGGATGTGGCTCTACCTCTTCTTCTTCTTCTTCTTTTTCTTCACTCTCCTCTTGGTCTTTTAGGCTGAAGCTGAGACCCCGAGGATGTGATGGAGCACCTTCCCATACTTTATATTTCTTGATAGCTGCATGATCAATGTCACCCATGGGCAGTTATAAAGACTCATTATCCCACTCCACATCGGCCTTGACACATAAGCGTGTAATAACTGAGGCCTGTGGTGCCACTCTATGTGTTCCCTCGCAGATAGAGCTGAATCGACTGGTAGATGACATAGTCCACATCAACTAATTTTCCCTTTACAATGCCATATAATAGAATTGCTCGTTCTTTAGTGACATTATTTTGATGATGAGTCGACATCAAATTGGCACATATAAAGCTATACCTTGCTTTCTCATAGAGACTTAGTGTAGTATGCGGAAAATGAAGCCTCTGAGTGGTCCCTTGCCTTGTAACCCACTTCGTTCCTAGCTTGTATAACTCCTCAACAATTCTGTCTAACTCCTCTCCTTCTCGTATATCATCTACCCAAGCAATATCATTATTTGCAATGATGGGCAAGTGGAATAGCTCATTGATACTTTGTCTGGAGTACGAAACCTGCTTTCCTCGCACAAATACTATACCATTCTTATTTCCCCTTACATTAGCATAAAACACCTGGACAACTGCCATAGGGGCTGCCATAGGAGTTCCCACAAATAATGCCCACCCTTTCCTTCTAATCATTTCCTTTAGCTAACCATCCTCATTGTCAGGTTTCATACCTCTCTCCAACACAAAAGTTGTGACGAACGAGAATTTTGTAATTAATTTTAATATTTATTGAATTAAATAAATATTTTTTGATGATTTAATTATTAGATTAAATAATTAATTGGCCTTAATTATAGTAGATTAATTTAATTATATGTGTTACATTTATTAAATTAATGTAGAGAATTTTATTATCAAAGTATGTGATTATGTGAGATTATTGTATTAAAAGAAATATTTAATAAGCATATTGGTATTTTAATTAATTTAATTATTAATTAGAGAATTAATAATTTGACATTATTTATTAATGAGAAAATTATTTATGTGACTATGTGAATTTATTAGAAATTATTATATTTTATTTAAAATATATTAAATAAAATATTGGATTTATTTTATAAGGAGTGTGACATTTTCAAACTATATGATAAAACTTTATTAAATTAAATGACTTTGAATCAATTAAGGGTTGCCAAACAAGGCCCTAGTAGTGGTTGGATGCGATTACCCATGTTTGGGTTAATCGACCATTCTGCCTTGATCGATTCTCTTCTCCCTCTGTTATATTACGCTTCTTTTATTATTATTATTCTAAGTCCGGAAATGCGGAAGCGAGAGCGAGAGAGTTTGAGAACTTTGAGAGAGATTGCGAATCTTGTGATTAAAGGTGAAGAAGTGTGAGAAATTGGGAATTGTTGTCACCTGTGTAATCTAAGTAGAGTATTCAAGGTAATCCTTCTTCCCAAATTTTAAAGTTACGTTATTTAGTTTTTATAAAATGGCTTTCATATATTTTGTAAAATCTCGTAATTGAAAAAGGGTTTGATTATGAGTTTATATATGGGTTAAGATATATCAAATCGTATTTGATTATATATATATATTATGTGAATTATCATGTCATCGGGTTTCATAATACTATGAATTGCTATTTCAAAATTTCTGAGTTTGGGTTTTGGCCATATGGCCTTATATGTGATATTTCATGTATTGAACGTATATTATCCCTAAATTTTACATTCGTATGTTGTTATGCATGTTGATACGAAGAGACCAAAGTTTAAATAAACGGATTCGGTGTTATAACGAATCCGTAATGACAATTTTCATTTTTTTTTATTTTCAAAATCTTCAAGAACATCAAGAACAGTGGAAGTAAATGTGTTGATTTTGCAAATTATGTGTTATAACTTGTTAAAAATCATGCTAGATGGGTTAAGTAATGATTATATATGTATTACAATGATTGGATAAGTCTAAATTCGTGTAAAAATAACTAATTGGAAGTTATGGCCATATTCATGTATAATTTTACGTGTGATTGATTTTTGGCCTAATTTGGCCTTGTTATGTTCATGAATCGCTATGAGGCTAGAATCGCAGAAAAATGAGCACTGGTAACCTGCCCCGTGTGGCGTTACTAAACTTCGATTACCACTTCGTGAGTCAAAAAAAAATAAAATAAATAAAAAATAAAAAAATAAATAAAAAAATAAAAAAAATAAAAAAAAATAAATATTCGATGAAAATTATTATTAAAATATTTATAAAATAAATTAAATATTTTAATTGAGATATTTATGGAATAAAATAAATAATCGATGAAAATTATTATTAAAATATTTTAATTGAGATATTATGGAATAAAATAAATATTTGATAAAAATTATTATTAAAATATTTATAAAATAAATTAAATATTTTAATTGAGATATTTATGGAATAAAATAAATATTCGATGAAAATTATTATTAAAATATTTATAAAATAAAGTAAATATTTTAATTGAGATGTTTATGGAATAAAATAAATATTCGATGGAAATTATTATGAAATAATTTATTTGAGTGTAATAATAGTAAGAGAATGAAAATATTCTAATTTAATTAATTAATTAAATTAGAAGGGTAATGATTTGTTAAATAAAGTAGAGTTTATATTAAATAATTAAGTGAAAATGTAACTAATGAATGTCGTGAATACATATGGTATGTGTGTAGGATTTGTGGTGAGCTAAGTAGTAATCGTTTAGCTACACGTACGAGACACAAGTTTCTAACCCTACTTCATTATTATTGTTCAAGTTTATTATTTACCTCGAGTAAATTATCATTACTATTATTCAAGTGCAAATGTTATATTAAAGATTGATTATCTTTTCAAAGCATGATTCAGGTTATACAATAATTGTTCTATTGTATACTTTTTGAGATTATTATTCAATTTGAATATCATTATTATTGAACCTTATTAGACTAGCGAACCCTTATTGATTCGACTAGTCCATAGTTGATAAGCGTTCTAAATTTGAACCCTTGATGAATTATCCAAACCAAACTTCCTTTTAGTGCGGACTCGAATGTCAAATTGAGATGAACAACCTCGCAAAGGGATTTACTTATCGTTAAGCGTTAAGATATTGTGCATAAGATGGTACTAAGAAAACGATCCCCAAAAACGCAGTAGAAAGGTCCATAGTCTTACGATCGTTAAAGGTTTCAAGTATAACCCTTGATAACCTAGGACATAGTTCAAGGTCTTATGACCCTCGTAAATCTTTTGATTCTTGTTATTCATTCTTGATTCAAAAGTTGAGCTTTTATTCAGATGTCTTTTATTCACTCGCATGTTATTATACTGTTATTTCATTGTTATACTTGTGGGCATTTGTGCTCACTCTTGCGTAATAATAACATTGCAGTTAAGAACAAAAGAACCGACGAACCTTCTACTAGTAAAGGCAAGGGCAAGGTTAACAAGTGATGAAGACTTGTTGTTTTATATGATGATGTATTTGTTTAAGACTTAAGTTAATGATGTTGTTTAAGACTTAATTGTTTATGATTCCGCACAGATGTTTAAGGTTAGAGTAACCTGGGATTGTATTTATTATGTAGTTGATGTAACCCCATAAGGGGAGATTTATTATTATTTTTATCTATTGCATGGTTTGTATTTATTATGGGTAGATAGATAGATGATATTTGTACAGTGAACACCAAATCCCATGGAATTAAAGTACCCGGATTTGGGGGTGTCACAAAAGTCTTGTTCATCAATACATCGGAATAGTAGTATTGTGCCTGGAGATTCATAAACTTATTGGTGTCCAATACATCACGACTCCCAAGCCAGATGACTTTAGAGCGCTGGGTGTAGAGACATCCCCTAGTGCGTACTTACTCAAGTATTAAAGGCCACAGAACTAAACTAGCCAAAGTGTTAATTCAATATCATTCTTTTATACATAAATGTTTATACCCCCTATTTTCCCCCAAACTTAATTTTTTGCATCATCTTGGTCATTACTGTTTGTTTTACCAGATCTCTGTCATTAAAACAAAAATTTCCCACCAGAAGACAGTTATGAGACCATTTAAACCAATCAAGTATAAAGGAAACTATACAGTGTTATCCGGTTACATCAGAATTGACAGATAAAGATTTGAATCATGTAATGACAATATAACCGAGCCTAAGTTGTCAACAATGTTTACAATCATGCAATTCCAATCTCATCATAGGCCAAATAAAATTCAAACTAACTGAAGATTAGATTCATGTAATATGATTAAACTAAATGCAAAGATATTATTATTATTTTTTTAATAAAATCAGGAGGCTAAAGAAATATGCTGAATTAAACTACAATGCAACAAAATAAACTAAACTAAATGCAAATTACACTAAAAATGCAATAAATACCAATACCCCCAAATTTTAAAATAAATAATGTCCTCATTGGAAGGTAAAGGATAAAAAGGAACTCCCCTAAGTAACATCACCATCTCCACCTACTTATTCATGCTTAGGTGGCGTGTCTGGAGGTGGATAAGAGCTGTCTGACCAAAAGATAAGGAAATGAGCCTCCGTGCCAAGCTTTGAAAATGCTCGAGAGAGTGCCCCTAAAAACTCAGTGGTGTACGTCCTGAAGTGCATGTGCATAGCATCCGTTCGCTACTGAAGGCGACATATCTCTCTATCCTGCCAAGCATGGTGAAGATCCGGGACCTCCATGGGACGTGGCTTTACCTCTTCTTCTTCTTTTTCTTCTTCACTCTCCTCTTGGTCTTTTAGGCTGAAGCTGAGACCTCGAGGATGTGATGGAGCACCTTCCCATACTTTATATTTCTTGATAGCTGCATAATCAATGTCACCCATGGGCAGTTGTAAAGACTCATTATCCCACTCCACATCGGCCTTGACACATAAGCGTGTAATAACTGAGGCCTGTGGTGCCACTCTATGTGTTCCCTCGCAGATAGCGCTGAATCGACTGGTAGATGACATAGCCCACATCAACTAATTTTCCCTTTACAATGCCATATAATAGAATTGCTCGTTCTTTAGTGACATTATTTTGATGACAAGTCGACATCAAATTGGCACATATAAAGCTATACCTTGCTTTCTCATAGAGACTTAGTGTAGTATGTGGAAAATGAAGCCTTTGAGTGGTCCCTTACCTTGTAGCCCACTTCGTTCCTAGCTTGCATAACTCCTCAACAATTTTATCTAACTCCTCTCCTTCTCGTATATCATCTACCCAAGCAATATCATTATTTGCAATGATGGGCAAGTGGAATAGCTCATTGATACTTTTTCTGGAGTACGAAACCTGCTTTCCTCGCACAAATACTATACCATTCTTATTTTCCCTTACATTAGCATAAAACATCTGGATAACTGCCATAGGGGCTGCCATAGGAGTTCCCACAAATAAAGCCCACCCTTTCCTTCTAATCATTTCCTTTAGCTAACCATCCTCATTGTTGGGTTTCATACCTCTCTCCAACACAAAAGTCTTATTCATCAATACATCAGAATAGTAGTGTTGTGCCTGGAGATTCACAAACTTATTGGTGTCCAATATATCGCGATTGCTTTCTGCACCATCATTGCTGCTACTAGATGAAGATGATGATAGAGTTCTCTTTGACATAACTGCAGAGTTAGGACTTGAAGTTAATTTTTTTTATGCTTTATCCCAAACTAAGTAATTGAATCCCAAGACCCACTCAATCCTTTTAACAAGTAGACGCTATGAAAACCCCCAAACTTTGCCTTTCCCGTGCTCTGAATGAATGTTTGGTTGGAGAGAGAGTATAACTAGGGTTTATATAGGAGAGAGAGAGTGAGTAGAAGTTGAATGGGAGATGGACTGAGGAATTTAGTTATTGAAAATGAAAGGAAGAGGGTTTTGAGTTTTGTACATATGAGGGGAGAAAGGGATTTGCCTTTGCCGAGTTTGATATGTAGGGGAATGAAGTGGGCCGATTGTTGGTGTTTTTATTTTTAAAAATTGGAAATAGGTCGAGGCACGGCTGCACTGTGTATAAGCCATAGAATGGCGCGGGTGCGCTATTGCCTGAACTTACTTTTAAAATATGGCCAAGGGCATTTAACGCAGGTATGTTTGCCTTCATTTGGTGAAGCGACCAGCACTTCCTTGCACCAGAGTGTGCGTAATTTTGCAAAGAACAACCGATTTTTGCCCAATCGCTAACACTTGAATTTTACCTGTGAAAAGGCACCAAAGATGAGATATCAAATTTTATTTCATTCAAGCAAAAATGCATTATCAAAACTCACTATATCGTATCAAAAATGTTATATAGAATTTGATTAATACTATCAAAAATGGACTCATCATCAAATTGTTTAGAATTAAACAAAGAGGGAGGAAAATGATTTTAGATAGAATGTAAGAATTAAACAAGAGGGGGAATAGATAGGATATATAATGAGAATTAAATAAGGGAGAGAGAGTGTGACTGGGGTGCCTCGCATTGAGCACTTGTTTATAGTCGTCTAGCTCAACTGTCTCAGGGTTCAATTGTGACGCCCCCAAAATAGGCATACACAACCCATTCTGAGTCACCAAATATATGGTACAGAATTTAATTACAACTTCATTTATACAATACGACAAAAACATAGCTGAGAGTTTTAACACGAATATTGTCTCATAGACAATATCCAAACTCAAATGGAGTCCTCATTACAATTATTATCACACTATTTTATAGAATAGTGAGGACTACTATAGTCACCATCTTGGACCATCACTCTATTCCCCGACTATTCCCAACTATATTCTTATTTCCTGAAGAGAACAATGAAAGCAAAGGGTGAGCTCAACTAGCCTAGTAAATAATATTATGACTAAGATAATGCAGAATAATTTATCCTTAGCCTTCAACGGTATAAACTGATAGAATACAATAAACAACAAGTTTAACTGCAGCGGAACAAGCAATTCATTAGAAGAGTCAAGTAGAGCAATATGTCTACTATCTTCTATGATTTAAAAGTTCATCATCAATATTTTATCTTTGTAATACATCTCAATAAATAATCCACACCATTGAATTATCCATGCACTACGGGCCAAAGATATTCGTTAGTATCACATCCACGAATTATCCATGCACTACGGGAAAAGGATATTCGTTATTATCACCAGTGGTCATGATCATGCCAAACAACTGTCCATCAATGTGCTACGGGCCAATGAGGACTTTTACCACATCATTTGTAACATTACATGTCATGATTATACCGATACATAATTCCTGGTCATAATCATACCAATCAACAGTCCATCTATGCACTACAGGCCGAAAATGGCTTTCATCCCAATATAAGCATGAGGATGATGACAATGATATAAGAATTCAATTAAGTGAGATCAAGGATAAATTTTAAATATTTATAATTCAATTTATCCAGAGTTTAAGAATGTCCAAATTGTCAACATGATAACTACTTTGTGGAGTAAAATTCAAGAATAATATTCATGTATCAAAAATAATTTAGACAAAAAAGAAATCAATTTTTTTTCGTGAATAGTACCCTGGGTGAATAGTACCTGAATGAATAGTACCCCGTGAATAGTACTTTGTGAATAGTACCCCATGAATAGTACTTCGACATAAAAAGATTAAAATTTAACAAGAATGTCCAAAAAATATTTCAGTGAAACGATACTAGATGAAACGCAAATTCAAGGATTTTGAAGGAGTATAGAAGCAATATTTATCAAAATAAGTGTAGAATTAGGAATATGAAATGACATAATATTACTTACATATAACATAGTATGGGAAAAAAATATTATTTCTTACGAATATTGAACAAAAATAATATCCCTTACCTTAAAAGGAGAGTACTTCTGAATGGTATGGCGGGGATATTCTTGAAGAAAACTTATACTCTTTTCTACACTCAAAGCTTCCTTAAACTCAAAAGATATACGCTTAATATTATAGAAGAAGAATTCTTTGATTCTGGTGTGATTTTTATTTCTAAACTAAACATCCTATTTATAGGAGAATGGCAGGATACTATTTGAATTAAAATTCACGGGTGAACAGTCTTGATCACGGGCGCCGAATCCTTCGGCGGAATTTTTTGAAAAAAATTGATTTTAATATGCTGCACTATTGTAAGACCCCAACTTTTATGAATAAAGATTAATTTTTCTCGAAATACATTTTAGAATATTATGGTCTGGATTTGATATAATGTTATAGTTGTGGATAATGTTTACAAATTTTGCAAAGTAAGCAAGTTGTTATAAAATATTCATTGTGTATGATAATATTCGTCTGGTCGGGGAATATTCTTTTTGTCAGGGAATATCTGTACGACGACACCATCATTGGTGGACCCCATAACGGAATAACTGTCGGAGTTAGAAAACGACAGAAATAACTTTTTATAAAAATAACGGTGAAAGTTTTACCGTTAACTGTTGAAATTATCGGTGGTAAAAATACAGTAATACGCGTGGTTGCATAGTAGCACACGGTATTGATGTTTATGTAAGAAGCCACTCAGTTTACTCAATTATTGCTACAGTAATTACTGCATAATATCTCATGTTATTTGATTCAATTATTGTCATAGTAAAATCTGCATAATATTTTATATTATTAAATTAATAATTGAGATGACAAAGTTATTCACATTATTATTTGCAATATTGACGATGTCTAGAAAGTTCTGTCGAGAAAAAGGGTTTGGTCACCTAATTGCGCGCCAATAGGGAGAAATCCTTATCAGAAAGCCCCCTCTTTCCTGGGAATGATCTGGTTGTTAAATATTGTGAGTTATAATATCAATGATAGATAATTGTTAATAGATTAAAAATGTGTTTATTAAAGATAAATGATTTGTGGTAAATATTTATTCAATTTTTGATATAAATATAGGGATTTTTTATGAGGCATTTGTTGTAAGTTTGACTTAGTATTCATTGGGAATATTTACTAATTTTATTGACCGTCGATGGTGGTTTTAGTAGTTAACCAATCTAGACCATTGATAGTGGTTTTAATAGTTAATCAAACTGAACCATTGGTGGTGGTTTTAAAAGTATATCAATCTGGACCGTCGATGGTGTTTTTAAAAGTAAATCAATCTAGACCGTCGGTTGTGGTTTTAATAGTAATCAATATGGACCGTCCGTTCTAATAGTAAATCAATCTGGACCGTTCGTGAATCAGTTACTATTTAGTCCATTCTCCTATAAATAGAAACTTAATTCTTCTTTCATTCTCAACAATTCACTGAGATTCACAAGAGACACTATAAAGAGAGAAACTATAGAGAGCAAGAATGTAAGACCCCAACTTTTATGAATAAAGATGAATTTTCTATAAATATCATTTTTGAATATTATGGAGTAAATTTGATATAATGTTATAGTTGTGGGTAATATTTAGAAATTTTGAAAATATGCAAGTTGTTATATAATATTCGATTGGTCGGGGAATATTCGTTTTAACAGGGAACATTCGTACGATGACACAATCATTGGTGGACCCAACAACAGAATTATTGTCGAATTGAAAAAACGACAAAAATATTTTTATGAAAATAACGGCGGAAGTTTTACCGTTAACTGTTGAAACACCCGGTGTTAAAAGTACAGTAATACGCATGGTTGCATAGTAGCACACGGTATTGATTATTGTTGCTTACGTAAGAAGTCACTCAGTTTTGTTCAATTATTGCTACAGTAATTGTTACATAGTATCTCACGTTATTTGATTCAATTATTGTCGATATTTTATATATTATTAAATCAATAATTGAGATAACAAAGTTATTAATATTATTATTTGCAATATTAACGATGTTCAGAAGTTACGCCGAGGAGGAGTTGGTCACCTAATTGCGCACCAATAGGAGAAATCCTTATCGAAAGCCCCTCTTTCAGGAGCGACCTAGTCGATTAATAGTGTGAATTATAATAATGATGATGAGTTTTGTTTTATTAGTATTATTAATGTAATAAAAGCGAGAAAGTTTTTTATATAAAACAAAATACTTTTATAAAGTTATTTGTTTTATTAGACTATAAATAGAATATATTATATTTTATTATGCATATTATTTTTGCATAGTAAATTTTTTTTTTTATATAAAAATGAATACTTTTATAAAGTATTTGTTTTATTAGATTATAAATAGAATATATTATATTTTATTATGCATAGTGTTGCATAGTACTGCGCATAGTATTTTGTATAGTAAAATCTTTTTATATAAAGCAGAATACTTTTATAAAGTTATTTATTTTATTAGATTATAAATAGAATATATTATATTTTATTATGCATGAAGTGTTGCATAGTGTACAGATAGTGTTTTGTATAGTAAAATCTTTTTTATATAAAACAAAATACTTTTATAAAGTTATTTGTTTTATTAGATTTTAAATAATATATATATATATATATATATATATATATATTATATTTTATTGCATAGTATCATTTTTATTTTCCTATAAATAGGATGCTTAGTTAGAATTGAAATCACACCAGAAGTTCAGAGAATTCTTCTTCTATAATCTTGAGCGTATTTCTTTAGAGATTAAGAAAGCTTTGAGCGTAATGCAAGTTTTCTTCGAGTATATCCTCGCCCTACCAGTCGGAATACTCTTCTTTCTAAGGTAAGGGGTACTATTTATTTCGTATTCATGAAGAGAACTATTGTTATTCCATTCCTTTTTATTATGTTAGAATAACCTGTATATGCGAAGTACCGCATACATGGTGAAATTCTTTTGTTATTCCATTCGTTATTATTATGTTGGAATAACCTGTATATGTAAAGTACCGCATACATGGTAAAATTCTTCTGTTATTCCATTCTTTATTATTCTGTCGGAATATCCTGTCTGTGCGTTTACGCATGACCTGGTTTCATTATTTATTATTCTGTTGGAATAACCTGTCTATGCGGTCTATCGCATGCATGGTGAATTTTGTTGTTATTATATTCTTTATTATTCTGATGGAATATCCTGTCTGTGCGTTTACGCATGACCTGGTTTCAGTATTTATTATTCCGTCGGAATATCCACATGCATGCGTTACGCATGACACGGTTCCATTCTTTATTATTCTCATTGGGAATAACCCATCTGCAGCGATCTATCGCGCGCATGGAGAATCTTACATTATTCCATTCTTTATTATTTTGTTGGAATAACTGCACATCTATGTGGATTACCACATGCATGGTGAATGATCCTTTGTATTCATTTCTTATTAAATTGTGGAAATGATCTATCTAGGTGGATTACCGCATGGCGGGTGAAAATCCATTTGCAGTTTCATATATTCTATTATACTCAGTTGATTAAAGTTTTGACTTCTATACTCCATGAAATTAGTAGAATATCCTGAATATTTGCGCTTCATCCAGTATCTTTTCATGGAAATATTCTTCTGAGCATTCTTGAATTTTACTCTACAAAGCAATATCATGTTGACAATTTGAACGTTATTGATTCCTGGATAAATTAATTCTTGAACTTGTTTTATTGAATTATTATGTCATTGTCATCATCCTCATGCTTATATTGTGATGAAATTCATCTTTGGCTTACGTGCATAGATGGACTTGGTATGATTATGACCAGGGATTATTCGGTATAATCATGACCTGTAATGTGATAAATGACGAGGTAAAAGTCCTTAGTGGCCTGTAGTGTATTGATGGACAGTTTTTGGTATGATTATGACCATGGATTATTCGGTATAGTCATGACCATTGTTGCCTCTTTTATAGTTCTAATAAAAGAGCTCTAACTCATGCAAGCATACACGGGTTAACAAGTAATACAGAGTAAGTAGAGTATCGATCCCATAGAGAAAGTTGTTAAATTTAACTATCATGCATCAATTAACTAACCAAATTTATATGCCTAGACTAATGACTAAAAGTGTTGAATTAAACTAATTGTGAATAACAACTGAAAATAAAAATATAAATGGAATAAATATAATCTGAAAATAATGGGACCCTAACTTCATTTAATATTTCATCTAATCGCCACTATCATGCAAGAAATGTTCACATATCACAGGAAAATATCCAAGAGCACGAATAGAGTTATAACCATTTGTCAATGCACTATAACCTACTTACACAACATCTACAAATGTTAGACTCTATGTAATCCCCAATACAACCAAAATCACTATATGTCTATGTGAAATTGCAATTATATTGATTTCAAGCTCAAGCCCTTATTTTAGCTCATATGGTGAAACAGTATATGTCTATCTGGTTCACAAAATACGCAATCCATATACAACAACCCCTTATTCGCATGCTATCATGATTACAATCCATACATATATGTTCATTGTCAATTCCATACAAGTACTGAGATGAATGGTGATCAAGCATTCATACATGTAAAACAACCATGACAGATATTCCATATGATATGCAAAACAATCCTAGCATTTAAATGTGCAACCAAACTACATATTAAAATCCGTTAGAATCCCATAATGAAAATTAGTTCATGACTGAACCAAAAGCCATTATGGGATCAACGCTAAACATGATCAATAAACAAACAATTGAAATAAGAAAGATAGAACAATCAAACCCAATCGCTGAATAGAAATCAATGATCAACATTTAAATCCTCATAGAAATCCAATACACAATAATAAAAATCCACGATGACGGAGAATTCCAAGAAGAATTAGAGAAGTAGACATTTTGGCTTCGTTCTACGTTGGAATCTCTCCCAAGGTGTAAACCCTAGTTTCTATGATGAAAAAAATACTTAAAGTTATCAAGTTGTTAAATCGACACCGAAGTAATCGTTTAAAACCAATTACAATTCATTTAATTAAAATTAAAATTAAAACAAAATTACTGAAGATCAATTATCGCGATGCGGTCGCAAGCCTCTCTCACTTATGTCTCGCGGCAGCGAGACTTACTGTATCGTCCGCCCTTTCCATTAACCTCTCGGCGGCATGCAAGACGCTCCTACCTCGTGCCGCCGCAAGAACTTGCGATGAGATCATCGATTGTTCAGCCGGGTACTCTGCATGCACGCATTCCCCATGCTATTCTATCGCGCGGTCGCGCGGCTTGCACTCTGCAGTTTTTGGTTCTGGTTTAGCTTCTGTCATGCTGCTGCTGCTATTTATTCTTTTCATTCTTGATCTCTTGCTTCATTGTACCTCCATGCCATGCACATCCCCGCCTGTGCCTTGCCTTCACGCATCCATTAGCCTCGTGCCCTCTAATACCACCAAAATCAAGCTAATTCCTGCACTTATTCACCAAAAGGAGTTGTAAGTAAATGCATTGCAAAATAACGTGAAATACAACTAAAACACAATAAAATGTACTTGAGATGGGCACAATTCGCATGAATTGGTATTCAATAAGCAGGTAAAAATACCACTTATCAATCATTGATAATTTAATGAATATCTTTGGCCCATAGAGCAGAGATGATTTGATGATGTGGATTATTTATTAAGCTGAATCTCAGCGATAAAATTAATGATAAATCTTTTAAATCATAGAAGATAGTAGATTTTATGTTCTACTTGACTCTTCTAATGGATTGCTTGTTCCGCTGTAGTTAAACTTGATGTTTGTTATATTTTATCAGTTTAACACTGTTGAAGGCTAACGATAATTTATTCTGCATTATCTTAGCCATAATATTTCTTACTGGGCTAGTTGAGCTCACCCTTTTGCTTTTATTGTTCTCTTCAGGAAATGAGAATGTAGCAGGGACTAGTCGGGGAACAGAGTGAAGGTCCAGATGATAACATTAGTAGTCCTCACTATTCTATGAAATTGTGTGATAATAATTGTAATGAGAACTTATTCTAAGAGTGGATATTGTCTAGAAGACAATATTTGTATTAAAACTCACAGCTCTTGTTGTATATTTAAGATTGTATTTGGCGACTTAGAATAGGTGATGTATACCTATTTTTGGGGGCGTCACAAAGAAGAAGAGTATTATGCTACTTCACTATTGTAGTATCCAGTTTTCTACTAAGATAAGGGGTATTATTTCTTTCGTATTCATAAGGAATAGTATTTTTCGTATTCATCCTTTAATATGTTGGAATAACCCGTCTACGCGGATTATGTACCGCATGACAGGTGAAAATCCATTTGCAGTTTCATATATTATTTCTTTTCATATTCTTAAATCTAAACTTACTATGGTAAGTATTGCTTCTATAATCCCTGAAATTAGTGGAATATCCTTGAGTTTTGCGCTTCACCAAGTATTGTTTCATTGGAATATTGATCTGAACTTTCTTATTAAAAATCAATATTTTTCCCGGGGTACTATTCACGGTTTACTATTCACCCAGGTACTATTCACTCTAGTATTATTCATTCGGGGATTCGGGGTACTTTTCATGCCAGGGTTACTATTCATAGGTTACTATTCACTCGAGTACTATTGTAACGACCCAGAAATTTGGATTTTTCAAAATTTTAGTTTAAAGAATTAGTTATTAATAAAATGAATTTTTATTAATAATATTCTGTGCTATGTGTTTATTAATTGATGATTATAAGTTGGGAGGATTCTGGCTACGATCTAGATTGAACGAGTAAGAATTTTCAAGACGAAAATAAAAATTTTCCGAGAACAAAATATTTTCAGGGAAAAAGACGAAATAGTAACTATTCACCCGACGAAACCTAAGGGTTAGGGTTTGAATAACCTAAGCCTTTTCGAGAGTTCGGTATGTCGAAATGACATTCCATCAAAAGATTTGATGATAATATATCTTGAAAAGTTAAGTAAGCCGATAAAAGTTTCTCTCGAAAAACATGCAGAAATCAGACAAAATAAAAATGACGAAAAGTACTGTTATGTACTTTTCACTCGTTTAGCTACGTTAGGGGAAAACGTGAAGGAAAACGCTTAACACCAAAAAGTGTTTTTCAGTTTTTCAAAAATTCGAAGAATACGTAAAAGTTAATCGGTAAAGAAAAGACGTAATATCCAAAAATATTTGGATTCCGAGAATCGTAGTTTTTAAAACTGTCGGACGAAAACCCAAAAGACGGAACCACGAAACTTAAAGGCTAAGTATATTTAAGGGCTAAGTTAACTTAACACCTAAGTCATGAATAGTAAGAAGGTGGGAATAGTAAGGAGGTTGGGTGGTGAAATGACTAAAATACCCCTAGCCTTGAAAATCTATAAATATTAAGCTTAATTCATTTAAATGGGATTTTGAAAAACCTACATCTAGAGAGAGAGAGAGAGAGAGAGGGTTGGATGAAGAGGGAGAAGGAAGAGCATGAGCATGAATGATAGGATCGAAAGTGCTCGTGAAATAGAAAAGCTTGCCAATCGTCGGTTTTGTCTAGCGGAACAAAAATAAAGATAAAAGGTATTAAAACCTAACTCCTAAGTTAACTTTTTCTAAGTTTTTATGTTCAAAACATAGCTTAATAAGAATAAGGAGTAAAAGAAGTTAGGAATGATTTCATATGGTTGAAATCGTAAGAAAATGAAGAAATAAGAATTTGAAGTTTAGTTTATAAATTTCTTAAGGAAGTATAAGATTCGTAATGAATTAGAATGATTCGAGTGGATTATATCAATAAGTAGGTGTAATAAGTAAGGAAGGATGTTCTATAACATAAAATTCCAATAAAAAGTAAAATCGTAATCCAAAATATCGATTAAAATGAAGAACGAACGAAGAACACGAAGAACATGAAGAACGTTGTTGATGGACAAATTTAAAACCATCGTAGGATAATTGTTGTTGATGGACAAGTTTAAAACCATCGTGTATAAGTCTGATTCATATTGCTTGGTTAGGAACGGTATAAACGTTCATGAAGAACTGATTAAAACTTAGCTATAACGAAGTTATGGCAAAAATTTTGTAAAAGACGAACAAAAATTAGAAAGTTAGTAAATGAACCTGAACATGTAGGGTTTCATAAGAATGTAAGAGAACATAGAAAACATAAGTCGTGGACTCAAGAACGAACAAATTTCGAGTTCGGATGACCGAATTACGGACGAACAAACAAAGAGCGTTAAAAGCGTAAAATAAACGAAGGGTGAAGATTAAGCCAATTGAATGGCACGTTAACGGATTTAGAATGAAGTTCTGTCTGGGGGGTATTGAAGTACTAAAATAAGGAAGAGAATGGCTTTAGAATAACCTTGTTCCGAGTTATACTGAATAAGTTATGTAAGCGGGAAGTAAGCGTCTCAAATTAGATTTAACACTTAGAGAAATTTTCTAGGGTTTAGGGCTTGGGGCGCTTGCATGGCGCTTGACCATGCCTTGAAAAGGTGGTGTTGCAGTGCCGGATGAGAGAGCGGTCTCGCAAACTCACGCCACAGTGTGAGGGATAAAGGGAGAGAAAGCGCATGGCTTGGTGTAGGGAAAAAAAACAGAGAGAAGAGCTTTTAAGCGCTTTCAACTCTTGGGAAGCGTGACGGAAGATAAAGAACATAATGTTCAACTAATATAACACTTTAACAAGTGAATTAAACCTTTAATGAAGGTCGAATGAAAAGATTAAATAAGAGTAAAAGAGAAAGAATGTAAATGCGGATTACGGAACCGATATCCGGGGACCGTAGTTACGATGAACGAACGTGAGGGATTGCTAGGGTTGTGATTCCTTAGACGTTGAGCGATGAGGGTAATGAATAACATTTCGATGGTATGTCATGATAGTGAGAGATAAGTGTGAAGCGTATAGACGCTGTGTTCGTAACGCTGTTACGATAAACGAGCGGTCTTAGCATACAACGAACGGTATGGCTTGGACAATAAGAATGACTAATGAACATGGGGTTCAAGTAAGGGATAACAAAAGTATTAAGTAAGATACGAATGGTATTAAGAAAGCCGTAATGAATGGTAATAAGATTAATGAAAGCTGAAGGTGAGTCGTATAAGAATGAATCCCGAGGTATGACATTTTAGTTGGCAGAAAGCCTTAAGGAATAAGAAATTAACTTAACGAACGCTATAATTAATGGTTAAGATAAGTTACGATTAGTTTAGGTTGTGGTGCAATCGTAACCTTTGATGGTTGACATATGGGAGCTAGGCTAAAAAATTCCTTCAGAGAGGGAAGGTATATACAAAACTGGCAACCTATCTAACTCACTGTTATGGGCAGTGTAGACGAGACGGGAACTTGTTTATTGGTTAGTTGTTTGTGGGAAACCACTCAGAGTACCATATGAACTACTAGAAAAGAAACGATGTGTGCTGAGTCCTAGAGAAGTTATAAGAAGAAGATAAGAATGTAAAACATCAAAGATGATGAACGTATAAGTAAGACATCTCCGTATGTCATGAAGCCGTAGAACGATAATGAAAGTGGTCGAGTAAACTTAGGTTGCAAGAACGCGAACCCTAAGAAGTAAAGTTAAGCAAACTAATACATAAGTCAAATATATATGACTAATGAGTGTATGTGTTGTTTTTCTTATGTGTTACATAGGAACTGGAATGAGAAGTTCGAGCGTAAAAATGTAAATATGTCTTGTAAAGAAAGTTTCCTAACTTCATTCATATTTCAAATGAATGCTAGTTTCTTAAACTTCTCAGATGTTAAAGTTGAGAAGTTATGTCCATGTGCTAATGTGCGATATTTGTGTAAAGTGGTAGAACATATGAGGCCTTGTGCCACAATGTGAACACTTCGGTGTTTCTATGAGATGAACTGTTCTATGATTTAACTTTTCAATAAGAGAATGCTCTATTCATACATGATCCGTTATTGTTAAGTCTATGCTAATGATTCTAGCCAGACAGAATGTGTATGAAAAAGGTAAAAGAATGAAAGTATTTTAAAATTAAAGTGAATATTGTTTTAAAATGATAGGAATCGAGATTATTCCTATTATTCAAGCTGCTTCATAACCTTTGTTCGGTTATTGAAGTCTTAAAAGAATGTTTGAATTCTTGAAGATGTTTGTTCAAGCTATTATGACTTATTTGGGCAATTGAATGCTCACACTTGCTTTAAATGAAAAACATTTTATTGACGATGTTAGAAGAACTTAAGGATCCGTAAAGATCAAGTCGACGGTATCCGGATGCAAAGTCCATTCATTATGTGAATGAGCGTGAAGATCGAGCGAAGACTTGTAATATAAAATAAGTTAAATGAACTTTAGATTAGTTTGAAGAACTGTTATGTATCCTTGGTGGCGGATAAAAGTCACTCTTGTAAGATGAAATGAATAATGTATTTATAATTATTTGTAATGAAAAAGGTTATAAGGTTTCCAGAACCTGGGATTTGAGAGTGTATGTTATTATATGTAGCTATATAATGATGTATGTTTGGAAGAAGATGGGATCGTGACGTATGGAATCCGGATGTGAAAATAGACCAGATTTTGGGGCGTTACAAATTGGTATCAGAGCTGATAGGTTATAAATCTTAGGTAAGAGTATCTAAGACTATAATCATAGAGAGAAGGATAAGAAGATCACCATGTGATCATAGTGAATCGTAGTAACAGGTGAGCTATTAAACGATGAATAATTTATAGTACTACAAGTAAATGGGAAGAAGAAGAACTTCATTGAGTTGTAAAGGATAGCTTATCTGAATTAAAGAAAATTCAGTATTAAGTAAAGAGAAATTTAGAAGTTGTAAAATTTTAATTGAGGACTCATGTGATAAATTGAGTTGTATGAACCTTTGTTATGGGCGGAGGTTTGTGCTTGGTGTAACTATTTCTTAGCTTATTACGGTGATAATCATTGGAATGATTATTGGTCAAGATACATCAGAGATGTATATACTTGATAGGTGAGAGAACGATAAGGTATAAAGTCTTGAGTTCTTGAAACTCATACTTATGGTACGTTAAGTGACTCATAATGATATGGTAGGTTTTTAACTTCTCGGTGAATGGATGCTTATGGTCATGCTGGGATAGTTCTTAAACTCATATTATTGTGGAAAGTTCTTGAACTCATAATGTGTGGTAAGTTGATGGGTATACTAAGGTAGAGGATGTTTAGGCTGAAAATAAGTTATTTTCAGTAGGCTTAGTATTGAAGATGCTAGAGAAGATTAAGTATTGTCGCAGTAAGACAATGAAGGAAGACAGAGAATAGGATATTTCAAGTCATCTAGCTATGCTAGATTTCGAAGTTTATTGAAATCGTGCTTATGTGTTCGTATTTTGGAAAAGGAAAGAATTGGTTCAACTTTTGGAACCAATAGATTTTTAAAAGAACTATTCTTGGTATGTCTATGCTAATTGTTTCGGCTGGACATAAATTGATTTAAAATATCAAAATGAATTTTACATCATCAATGCATTTGATGCAAGGATGGTAAAAGGATGGAGTTATTAATGCAATTGAACCTAGTGTTGGATGTGATCTTAGGATCAACAACCCGCTATGGTATAATGTATAATGACAAAGTCACAAACTGATGAAGTCCTCAACGTACTGTAAAAAGTACGGTATCATGACGTCATAAAACGTTTTAATGTATTGAAAAAGAATTTAAAGAAGTAGTCGATGTCGATTGAGTTGACTAGACGAATGTTTCACGTTCATATTCAATTTATTGGTATGGTCTAAGCTACTTAATTCGGCTAGAAAAATGGTATGTCATCGAGCTTTCTTTGAAGAAGTTGTGCCAAACCAAATTGTTTTGGTGCGGAATCTAATGATTTAGTCTGAGGTGAACATATCCCGAAATGGGGTATACGATGGGTAAGAGGTAGTTTGCTTTCTTTGTGATTGTAAACTGACCGTGGAAGAAAGGTTACGGTGTCATGCTGTTAAACCTAGTAAGAGTTCATGGTCGATTTTACCCCTCTGCAAAAGTATGAAATGTTTTAAAAGGAAATTTTATATTCCTCATTATTCCTGCTACTTCATGAGTCTTGATAGGTTATGGGGGTTAGGAATGATGGAAAGATAAGAACTTCTTTGAAGAGAAGTTGAGAAGAGGGGTAGGCTAAAATTTTGAGGACGAAATTCTGTGAAGAAGGGGTGAATGTGATGACCCGGATAAGGGTGTGGTTTTAAGAAATTTCGAGGACGGAATTTTTATAAGAGGGGAAGAGTGTAACGACCTGAAAATTTGGATTTTCTAGAATTTAAGTTTAAAGAATTAGTTATTAATAAAATAAATTTTTATTAATAATATTCTGTGCTATGTGTTTATTAATCGTTCTAGAACCTAGGATGATTATAAGTTGGGAGGATTTTGGCTATGATCTAGATTGAACGAGTAAGAATTTTCAAGACAAAAATAAAAATTTTCCGAGAACAAAATATTTCTAGGGAAAAAGACGAAATAGGCACTATTTACCCGACGAAACCTAAGGGTTAGGGTTTGAATAACCTAAGCTTTTTCGAGAGTTCGGTATGCTGAAATGACATTCCGTCAAAAGATTTGACGATAATATATCTTGAAAAGTTAAGTAAGTCGATAAAAGTTTCTCTCGAAAAACGTACAGAAATCGGACAAAATAAAAATGATAAAAAGTACTGTTATGTACTTTTCACTCGTTTAGCTACGTTAGGGGAAAACGTGAAGGAAAAAACTTAACACCAAAAGTATTTTTCAGTTTTTCAGAAATCCGAAGAATACGTAAAAGTTAATCGGTAAAGAAAAGACAAAATATCCAAAAATATTTGGATTCCGAGAATCGTAGTTTTTAAAACTGTCGGACGAAAACCCGAAAGACAGAACCACGAAACTAAAAGGCTAAGTAGACTTAAGGGCTAAGTTAACTTAACACCTGAGTCATGAATAGTAAGGAGGTGGGAATAATAAGGAGGTTGGGTGGCGAAATGACTAAAATACCCCTAGCCTTGAAAATCTATAAATAGTAAGCTTAATTCATTTAAATGGGATTTTGAAAATCCTACATCTAAAGAGAGAGAGAAAGGGTCGGATGAAGAGGGAGAAGGAAGAGCATGAGCATGAGCATGAATGATCAGATCGAAAGTGCTCGTGAAATAAAAAAGCTTGCGAATCACCGGTTTTGTCTAGCGGAACAAAAATAAAGAGGAAATGTATTAAAACCTAACTCCTAAGTTAACTTTTTCTAAGTTTTTATGTTCAAAACATAGCTTAATAAGAATAAGGAGTAAAAGAAGTTAGGAATGATTTCATATGGTTGAAATCGTAAGAAAATGAAGAAATAAGAATTTGAAGTTTAGTTTATAAATTTCTTAAGGAAGTATAAGATTCGTAATGAATTAGAATGATTCAAGTGGATTATATCAATAAGTAGGTGTAATAAGTAAGGAAGGATGTTCTATAACATCAAATCCCAATAAAAAGTGAAATCGTAATCCAAACTATCGATTAAAATGAAGAACGAACGAAGAACACGAAGAACATGAAGAACGTTGTTGATGGACAAATTTAAAACCATCGTAGGATAATTGTTGTTGATGGACAAGTTTAAAACCATCATGTATAAGTTTGATGCATATTGCTTGGTTAGGAACGGTAGAAACGTTCATGAAGAACTGATTATAACTTAGCTATAACGAAGTTATGACAAAAATTTCGTAAAAGACGAACAAAAATTAGAAAGTTAGTAAATGAACCCGAACGTGTAGGGTTTCATAAGAATGTAAGAGAACATAGAAAACATAAGTCGTGGACTCAAGAATGAACAAATTTTGAGTTCAGATGACCGAATTACGGGAACTTGTTTGTTGGTTGTTTGTGGGAAACCACTCAGAGTACCATATAGACTACTAGAAGAGAAACGATGTGTGCTGAGTCCTAGAGAAGTTATAAGAAAAAGATAAGAATGTAAAACATCAAAGATGATGAAGCATTATAAGTAAAGACATCTCAAGTATGTCATGAAGCCGTAGAAACGATAATGAAAGTGGTCGCGTAAACTTAGGTTGCAAGAACGCGAACCCTAAGAAGTAAAGTTAAGCAAACTAATACATAAGTTAAATATACATGACTAATGAGTGTATGTGTTGTTTTTCTTATGTGTTACATAGGAACTGGAATGAGAAGTTCAGCGTAAGATGTAGCTGTGCGTAAGGCAAGTTTCCTAACTTCATTCATATTTCAAATGAATGATAGTTTCTTAAACTTCTCAGATGTTGCAGTTGAGAAGTTATGTCCATGTGCTAATGTGCGATATTTGTGTTAAGTGGTACAACATATGAGGCCTTGTGCCACAATGTGAACACTTCGGTGTTTCTATGAGATGAACTATTCTGTGATTTAACTTTTCAATAAGAGAATGCTATATTCATACATGATCCGTTATTGTTAAGTCTGTGCTAATGATTCTAGCCAGACAGAATGTGTATGGAAAAAGTAGAAGAATGAAAGTATTTTAAAATTAAAGTGAATATTGTTTTAAAATGATAGGAATCGAGATTATTCCTATTATACAAGCTGCTTCATAACCTTTGTTTGGTTATTGGAGTCTTAAAAGAATGTTTGAATTCTTGAAGATGTTTGTTCAACTGTTATGACTTGCTGGGCAATTGAATGCTCACACTTGCTTTAAATGAAAAACATTTTCAGCGAACGATGTTAGAAGAACTTAAGGATCCCGTAAAGATCAAGCTGACGGTATCCAGATGCAGTGCCATTAAGTATGTGAATGAGCGTGAAGATCGAGCGAAGACTTGTAATATAAAATAAGTTAAATGAACTTTAGATTAGTTTGAAGAATTGTTATGTATCATTGGTGGCGGATAAAAGTCACTCTTGTAAGATGAAATGAATAATGTATTTATAATTATTTGTAATGAAAAAGGTTATAAGGTTTCCAGAATCTGGGATTTGAGAGTGTATGTTGTTATATGTAGCTATATAATGATGTATGTTTGGAAGAAGATGGGATCGTGATGAACGGAATTTAGATGTGAAAATAGACCGGATTTCGGGGCATTACAACTATTCACTCTAGTATTATTCACGCGGGGATTCGATGTACTTTTCATGTCGGGGTACTATTCATGAAGTACTATTCACGGGGTACTATTCACCTGGGTACTATTCACCTAAAAAAATGTATTTCTTTACTGTCCAAATTATTTTTGATACATGAATATTATTCTTGAATTTTACTCCACAAAGCAGTATCATGTTGACAATTTGGACATTATTAAATTCTAGATAAATTAAGTTATAAATCTTTAAAATTTATCTTTTACTTTCATTTAATTGAATTCTTATATCATTGTCATCATCCTCATGCTTATATTGTGATGAAAGTCATTTCTGGCCCGTAGTACATACATAAACTGTTGATTGGTATGATTATGACCAAGGATAATTTAGTATTATCATGACCTGCAATGTTACAAATGATAAAAGTCCTCATTGGCCCGTAGTGCATTGATGGACAGTTGTTGGCATGATCATGACCATCGATGATTACACGAATATCCTTGGCCTGTAGTACAGGGATAATTCGTGGACGTGATACTAATGAATATCCTTGGCCCGTAGTGCAGGGATGATTCGATGATATGATTTATTTATTAAGCTGAGTTCCAACGATAAAATTGATGATAAACTTTTTAAATCATAGAAGATAGTAGATATCATGCTTTACTTGACTCTTCTAATGGATTGCTTGTTCTGCTGTAGTTAAACTTGTTGTCTATTGTATTTTATCAGTTTAACAATGTTGAAGGCTAACGATAATTTAGTCTGCATTATCTTAGTCATAATATTTCTTACTGGGCTAGTCGAGCTCACCCTTTTGCTTTTATTATTCTCTTCAGGAAATGAGCTCACCTAAGATGGGTGATGTATACCTATTTTGGAGGCGCCACAACTATGCAATAAAATATTCTAATAAAACAAAACTTATATATATATATATATATATATATATATATATATATATATATATATATATATATATATATATATATACTTCCTTCACTGACATATATATATATAGATCGATTAAGTTACCCTTATCTAACTCACCTTGCTCACCCCCTTTAGCGACCACGATAGGGTGATGATTCGGCCGCCATATATATATATCGCTATCTTCTATGTGTTGTCCATCGTTATATGTTGTCGTCGCTAAAAGCTAAGATGACGGTTCTATATATAGCGACGGACCAAATCGTCGTCCGGTCCGTTGCTAAAGGGGGGTGAACAAGGTGAGCTAGATAAAGGGCGAGCTTAAGTTCTAGACCGTATATATATATATATATATATATATATATATATATAAGTAATAAAAAAAATTGAGATAACTTTCTACTGACGATTTTGAAAAATGAGTAAGTGGGGGTCCCCGTAATAAGCAAAATTTATAACAAATACTTCATAAAAAAATCCCTCTATTTATCTCAATTCACTTGGCTTCACTTAACACATTTTTAATAACATTTATTCATCATTAATATTATAACTCTCAATATTAACAACCAGATCATTCCCAAGAAAGAGGGGACTTTTCGATAACGAGTTCTTCTTATTGGCGCACAATTAGGTGACCAAACCCCTTTACTCGATAGAACTTTCTAGACATTGTCAATAATGCAAAATAATAATATGAATAACTTTATCGTCTCAATTATTTATTTAATAATATAAAATATTATGCAGATGATACTGTGACAATAATTGAATCAATAATATGAGATACTCTGCAGCAATTATTGTGGCAATAATTGAATAAAATTGAGTGACTTCTCACGTAAGCATCAATAATCAAAGATACTGTACAATATTATGTGCTACTATGCAACCACACGTATTACTGTACTTTTATCACTGGGTATCTCAACAGTTAACGGTAAAAATTTTGCCATTATTTTTATAAAAAGTTATTTCTGTCGTTTTCTAACTCCGACAATAATTCTGTTGTGGGGTCCACCAATGATTGGGCCATCATACTAATATTCTCCGACAAAAAGAATATTCCCCGACCAAACGAATATTTTATGACAACTTGCTTACTTTGCAAAATTTGTAAACATTACCCACAACTATAATATTATATCAAATCCACACCTTATTATTCAAAATAACATTTAGAGAAAATTAATCTTTATTCATAAAAGTTGGGGTCTTATATCAATCATGGAATGACAAGGGTAATTGAGGATTTCTGGCGGTCAATTTTGCCTCCCTAATAATGTTTCAAACGCTGACCATTAACTTTGAAAGGTTGCTTTTGATCTTTCCCCACTAATTTAACAGCCCCGTGTGGAAATACAGTCTTTATCATGAAAGGGATCGACCAATAGGACTTGATTTTTCCCGGGAATAGTCTAAGTCTGGAATTGAATAGAAGCACTATTTTCCTTGACTCAAACTTCCTTTCGATGATTTTCTAGTCGTGCCACCTTTTTACCTTTTCCTTATACAATTTTGAATTCTCATATGCCCGCAAGCGAAATTTATCAAGATCATTAAGTTGTAGGAGCCTCTTTTCACCTGCGGCTAAGAGATCAAAATTCAACTTCCTTATGGCCCAATATGCTCTATGCTCTAACTCCACAAAAAGGTGGCATGCCTTACCATATACCAACTGATAGGGTGACATGCCGATGGGTGTCTTGTATGTAGTCCTATATGCCCAAAGTGCGTCATCCAGCTTCGTAGACTAATCCTTCCTTGATGGATTTATAATTTTTTCTAAAATTCTCTTCACTTCTCAATTAGAGACTTCTGGCTGGCCACTCATCTGGGGATGATAAGCTGTAGAAATCCATTCACCACATACTTAGCTAATAAAGCTGTGAAGTATTTGTTGCAGAAGTGGCTCCCTTCATCACTGATTATCGCTCTTGGGGTGCCAAAATGGGTGAAGATATTTTTCTAAAGAAATTTCAGGACAACCTTGGCATCGTTAGTTGGTAAAGCGCTGGCATCCACCCATTTTGAGACGTAGTTAACTGCCAATAGAATGTAGAAGTTGCTGAAAGAAGATGAAAATAGCCCCATAAAGTCTATCCCCCATACATCAAAGATTTCCACATCCAAAAATGAGTTTAGTGGCATTTCATTGCGTTTGGAAATGTTGCCCACCCTTTGGCATCTATCACAGTTTTTAACAAACTGATGGGCATCCTTGAATAATGTGGGCCAATAGAACCCTGCTTAAAGCACTTTCGTTGCAGTCCTCTCAATCCCATAGTGGCCTTCATATAGTGAAGAGTGGCAAGTATACAAAATACTAGTTGTCTCACTATATGGGATACACATGTGAATCATAAGATCTGCACACTGCTGAAATAAGAATGGATCATCCCACATGTATCTTTTCACTTCATGTAAAAATTTCTTCATCTATTGCCGAGTCAAGTCTGGAGGAAGCACATTACTTACTAGGTAATTGACGAAGTCGGCAAACCATAGAATTTCTGAAGTTATTTCAAATAGTTGTTCATCAGAGAAGTTCTTTTTGATCACTACTTTGTCTTTTTTATCCTGCTCTGAACTCACTAGTCTGGAAAGATAGTTAGCAACTAAATTTTTTATCCCCTTCTTGTCTTAAATTTCAAAATCGAATTCTTGAAGAAGAAGAATCCATCTGATTAACCTGGGCTTTGCATCCTTCTTTGATATCAAATATTTGATGGCAACATATTCTGTGTAAACTACCACTCTTGTCCCAATGAGATAAGATCTGAACTTGTTAAAGGCGTATACAACTGTTAATAGCTCTTTCTCAGAGGTCGTGTAGTTCAACTGAGCATCAGATAGAGTCTTGCTAGCGTAGTATATCACATGGAAGATCTTTTCCTTTCTCTGGCCCAACATAGCCCCTACAGTGTAATCACCGGCGTTGCACATTAATTCGAATAGTAAGGTCCAATCTGGTGCCACAATTACTGGTGCTGATGTTAACTTCTTTTTCTATAGGACAAAGGCTACCAAGCAATCCTTGTCAAATCTAAACGGAACATCTTTCTCCAGTAGACTACACAAGGGTTTTGTAATCTTAGAAAAATCCTTAATGAATCTTGTAGAACCCAACATGTCCCAAAAAACTTCGAACCCCTTTCACTAATGTAGGCGGTGGTAGATTCTCAATAGTCTCCAATTTGACTTTATCAACTTCCAATACCCTTGTTGAAACTTTATGCCCAAGAATGATCCCTTCTTGTACCATGAAATGACACTTCTCCCAATTGAGCACTAAGTTTGTATCCATAAATTTTTTCAAAAACATGACCAAGTTTTCCAAAAAACTGTCAAATAAGTCCCCAAATACCGAGAAGTCATCCATGAAGACTTCTATATTCTTCTCAACCATGTATGAGAAAATGGCCATCATGCATCTTTGAAATGTAGCAGGAGCATTGCAAAGCCCAAATGACATCCATCTGAATGCAAAGGTATCGTAAGGACAAGTGAAAGTCGTCTTCTCTTGGTCTTCTGGAGCTATGAAAATTTGACTATACCAAGAATATCCATCAAGTAAGTAGTAATACTCATGTCCAACAAGTCTGTCTAACATCTGGTCAATGAATGGTAATGGAAAATGATCCTTCCTAGTTGCTTTATTGAGCTTCCTTTGGTCCATACACACTCTTCAACCCATCACTGCGTTATTCTCATTTTTAACCAATCATCCCTCCTGTCTTAGGCACACATTGAACAGGACTCACCCATGAGCTGTCTAAGATAAGGTAAATTATCCCAACATCTAACCATTTTAATATTTCCTTCTTGACCACTTCTTTCATGATAGGATTTATCCTTCTTTGTTGTTCTACTATAGGCTTGCTATCATCCTCCATAAAGATTTTGTGCATGCAAAATGAAGGACTAATTCCCTTGATATTGACAATTTTCCATCCAATAGCATTATGGAATTCTCGACTCTGATCAGCTTACTTTCTTGAATGTGGTTAATGCAGATGCAATAATAATAGGTAAAGTATTTGATTCGCCTAAGTATGCATTCCTGAGATGAGAAGGTAGTTGTTTGAGCTCAAGTGTTGGAAGTACATCTAAGGATGGCCTCAAACGATCTGAAGATTTATCTGAACTTTCTTGTGGATTAAATGGTACTTTAAACTTGTTCAATCTTGGTAATTCATCTTGCAACTGAAGATATTCAATTAATTATGGCTCATCTATTTCAATATCCCCATCAATGTAGTCTCCAAAGGATCCTTATGCTTAACTCTCAGAAATTCATCATCCATAACTTTTTCTACAACATCCATCCTCAAGCAATCCTCTTCATCTGCAAGGAACTTCATAACTTTAACATGTTGAATGTGACTTCTTGATCCTGGACCCTCATAGTAAGTTATCCTTTTTGAACATTAATAAGAGTCCTCCCAGTAGCTAAAAATGGTCTCACCAAAATGATAGAAATGTATTTATCTTCTTTATAGTCAAGAATGATAAAATCTGCTGGGAATATAAATTTATCCACCTTTATAAGGATGTCCTCCACAAGCCCTCTCGGATAAGTAACTGACCTATCTGCAAGCTAAAGAGAAATGTTTGTTGGCTTTGGTGCTGGCAGACCCAACTGTGTATAGACGGATAATGGCATAAGATTGATGCTAACACCCAAGTCGCACAAACATTTGTTGAATGATATACTTCTAATGGAACATGGGATAGTGAAACTGCCAGGATCCTTCAACTTGGGAGGTAGCTTTCTTTGTAGTACTGCACTACACTCCTCAGTTAAGGCGACTGCTTCAAAATCTTCCAACTTCTTCTTCCTAGACATAATACCCTTCATGAATTTGGCATAGCTCGACATCTGTTCTAAAGCCTCTGCAAATGGTATATTGATTTGTATCTTCTTGAATACCTCAAGGAATTTGACAAATTGTTTGTCCAATTTCTACTTTTGAAACCTTTGAGGATAAGGTACCGGTGGATACACTTTTGGTAGGGGTAACATGTGTTTTCTCTGTTATTTTCTTCTATTTTGTTTCAGTCCCTTCCTTACCATCCTTTTCCCTAAAAATCTCTACATTTTTTGGATCTAATGTAGGGCGCAGCCGCGTAATTTCCTTTGATATTTCAGGAACGGTCGCGCTATTTATTGGAGATGAAATTTCTTTTCCACTTCTAAGTGTGACCGCTTGGCATTTCTCTTTCCTTTCCCTCCTTGGGTTAGCCTCTGTATTGCTAGGAAGAGATCTTTGTGGTCTATTTGTCAATTAGTTAGCCATTTGTCCCACTTGATTCTCCAAGTTCTTGATTGCTGTCGCTTAACTCTTTATTAGGACATCATTGTTGGCCATGTATTTTGCCAAAATCTCTTCCAAGTCTGGCTTTCTCTCTGGTTATGAAGGTTGTGTAACATGATGTTGTTGTTAGTTTTGAAATCCTGGGGGATAGTGTGGTCTTGGAGCTTGTTGATGGTTTTGGTTGTTGTTCCATGATAAGTTGGGATGGTTTATAGTCCCAAAATTATAAGTGTTGAAGTATGGATTTGGTGGTCTTTGGTAACTGCCCACAAATTGCACAACTTCTGAATTGATGACACATTGCTCGGTGGGATGTGCTCCCGCATATAGCTCATAAACATAGGCTACATATTGAACTTTTACCTCTGTAATAGAATCAATCTTATTGGACATGGCCGATAATTGAGCTGCTAGAGCTGAGATAACATCCACTTCTAATATCCCGACTGCTTTTTGTTGATACAATCTAGTTGTTGGCCATTGGTAGTTATTTATAGCCATGGTCTCCAACAAGTCATATACCTCTTTATAATTCTTTGCCATGAATGCACCTCCTGAAGCTGCATTAATACTAGTTCTAGTCTGACTACCCAATCCGTTGTAAAAGGTATTTATTTGCATCCATTGAGGTAATCCAGGGTGAGGGCATCTTCGAAGTAATTCCTTGTATCTTTCCCACCCCTCATATAATGACTCGCCATGTTGTTGCTCAAATGTTGAAATATCATTTCTCATGTTGGCAGTCTTTGCAGGAGGGAAGAATTTTGCCCAAAATTTCTGTGCTAGGTATTCCCAAGTGGTAATGGACCCCGGCAGTAACGAATGAAGACAACTCTTTGCTTTGTCTCTCAGAGTGAATGGAAAGAGTCTAAGCCTCACTGCATCGTTCGATACTTCATTAGACCTGAATGTATAACATATCTCAATGAAGCTCAACAGATGCTCATTTGGATCATCATTAGCCATACCCCCAAACTGAATCGAGTTTTGCACCCTTTATATTATTCCCGGTTTAATTTCAAAGGAATTGACATCTATTGCTGGCCTCATGATACTAAACTGTAATTCATTGATTTGTGGCGTTTCATAGTCTCTTAATGCTTTTTATTTTGGTGCCGTCATGACTACCGGTGTTTCAGTGTCCTCTTGAGTGCTAGTAGTACCATTACTTAATCGTCAAACCTTTCCGTTGATGTTGTCCTTGATAGGCAACAAAGTAGGCTTCTTAGACCGAGTTTGCATACACTATTCGAGAGTACCTGAAATAAAATAAAATATAAAAAGAAATAAGATTAGAAAGTTTTGTTTAACTCAGACAATTCTAATTTAAACTAATGATGAAAGTAATAAAAACAATCAATACTCCCCGGCAACGGCTCCAAAAACTTGTTGGCGTGTTTGGATGTTAATCAAAATAACACACACACGCAAGTGCATGCGGTCCACAAGTAATATAAAATGAGTATAGTATCGTTCCCACGGAGAATAATGATTAAGTTTTAATCTATCATGCAATAATTTTATAATTATCTCGGTTTGCTTAAACAGATGAATAAATTATATCTTAGCTAAAATAATACTAAAAGCAAGGAAATAGTAAAATAACAAGTAAAATAACCAAATAAAGGGGATATTGGATATATGATTTCACTTAATATTTAATTCGAGACATTATATTTCCTTACAAGTTTAGTTAATTATTTTGGATTGTTAACCGAGAACACACAAGTAAGATATGACCATCTCTCGATGTACCATACCTGTATTACATTCAATCCACAAAAGATAAAATAAATGAAAACACCTAATTTGACTAATTCCCTATATGTCTATGTGAATTACAATCAAAACAGGTTGAAGCTCAAGTACTAAATGGACTACATATGGAGCTTTGGTATATGTCTATCCTAGGCATGAAACATAAATTCCATCTCAATGTAGAATTCACATACATATGCTAATATGATTAGTTTTGTAACGATCGAAAAATTTGTAATTTAATTCAAATATTTATAGAATTAAATAAATATTTAAAATAATTCATTTATTGAGGAAAATAAATATTTTATGAATTGTCATGAATTAATTTAGTAGCTAAATTAATCAATGTTAATTGAATCGAGTAATGCTAATTTTATTTGTTGGATTTAATTTAAGGAAATAATTAAATTAAATCAATTGCTTAATATTTAAGAAAATAATTAAATTAAATGAATTGTTTAATTTAATGGAAATAAATAAATTAAATAAATTTATTATAAGTATAATGATAATAAGAATTTTATTAGTATTTATTTAAATTAGCTAAACTAAAGTTATTTAAATTAATTAACTACAAGTGTGACATAAAACTATATAATATAAATGTTATTAAAATAATTTAGTTGGGAGAGTTTTTGGTTAGCCAAACATGGCCTTATGGCCTTTGGCATTATTCCAACTGACGAGTCTTTTTATTTTTCTAACGTAAGAGAGCGTGGGAGTCAGTTTATAACTATACGCATTATTTTCTAAGGCTTGTTAGCATAGAAAGAAAATAGAGGAAGAGAGAATTGCAGAGGAGATTGAGAGTGAGAGCTTGAGAGATTATTCTGAGATTTCAAGAGGAAGGAGAGGATTGCTAAACCTAGTCACCATCTTTTTCTAGCCAATAATCAAAGATTAAGGTATAACTAATTCTAATTCTCAGACTTGTGATTTTCTATTCTCTGTAAATTGGTTTTGTGGATTTGTTGTTCAAGCGTTATGTGTATGGTGTGTGTTATGTTGTAGAATCTGTTAATTATCTTGTATTCTTGTTGTATCAGTTATCAAATTCTTGAGAAACTGGTTGTAGGAAGAAAAGGAATTAGCAGTGTTTATATTCATATGTTATGGCCTTAGAAAGTATCAATTTTAGTGGTCAATTTGTGTATAAAACTCTAATTTGATGCTTGCATATGGTAGTTCATTGAGATACGAACATAATATAATTTGAATGGAATGATTTGGCCAAGTAACGAGTTCACAGTGATGATTTTTGGACAGACTATCAAAAATGGAGTTTTATGTGAAAAACATGAAAATTGAGAAATTAAAATAGTTCTAGTTGTTGTTAAATTGTGCTAAGTGGCTGAATATGTTAGCAATCATGATATGATAGGTGTATAATTATTTTACGTGTTGTTATCACTGTATGGGGGGTGAATTTCGTGTTAGTTGGGCTAAAAATTGCTCTTTCATTCCTCGCCGTCTCTGCGTGCAATACGGACATTATGTAGCAATTTCTTGGCAAGTGCTAAGGCAAAAAAAAATGCGTAGTCTGCTTGGGTCAAAAGCCAATGTGTGGCGCAATTGCATGCCCACGAACTTAGACAGTGAGGTTTGCTTGTTTGCAGGTCAGGCATATCGGACTTGTGTTGGTTTAGTGTGTATGTTAACGATGCTAAAACATGATATAAACTATAATATCAGATGTCAATGTGTTGAAATGCAAAGTCTAAAGATTTGAAATAATTATCTAAATAAGTTATAAAATGAAACCAAATGAGATGTTTTCGAAAGATAGAGTTGAACGATTAAGTTATGTTGATCAATGTATAATTTCAGAAGCGATAAGTGTGTTAACCTACATGGTTAGATGCTAAGTTAAGGTTATGGCCCAAATGATGGTTTAAATCCTAAAAGCTAATATTCATATAATTGATTGTTGTTGCGATTTCAATGGTGTATGTAGGGTAATTGAAGATTATTTTACATTTGTGTAGCTTGTAAGCAAGGCAAGTTTCTAAACCTTATCTCCTTACGATTGAGCAAGTTTTCTAAACCTTACCTTGTTATTATTGAGCAAGTTCTTAAACCTTAACTCTTTATATTGAGCAATCTTTCTAACTTCATTATTTTCATATTGAATGCAAGTTCCCATTCTTAAATTATTATTGTGCAAGTTTCTAACACTCTTTATAAAGTTGAGCAAGCTTAACCTATCTTACGTATGTTTGTACAAGCTTATGTAACCTAATTCGTTACATCGAGCGAGTTTTACTTTCCTTATTATCATTTGAAGCATATATTGTTCTAGTACATTGATTCATAGAAGATTGTTCTAAACTCCTTTGAATATAGCACTTTGCATGTATACCATGTTATTAGGTTATAATTATTCACGATATCAGATCTTTAACTTTGATAGCCTTGATCGGTTATACATTCTTGTATTAAACCTTCATCGATGTAAATCGAGCGTTGTTCTAAAATTCTAGAAACACTGATAAGTTAGTTCCAAACTAAACTTTCTTTAGTGCAGAAAATTCTAAATTCAAACTGAGACGAACAACCCTAACATATGGGATTTTGTATGTGTAACGTTTAGACGTTTGTGCACAATATATGGTACAAAGGGTTGATCCCCCTAAGTACGTTAAGAAGGGTCCGTATAGTCTAAATGACTGTTAAGGTTGGGTAATAATACCTAAGTACCGGGGACATAGTTCGTGGTCTTAAGACCCTCAAGTTCGAACTTGTTTTCTAGTTTGATTTGTAGAACAAGTTCTTTATTGTTCAGCTTTCGTTGTTCACTCTCACGTTATTATCATTGCTACGTTCTATATTAGTGAGCATTTGTTTGCTCACCCTTGCAATTAACACTGTAACTAAAGTGGAGAAAGTTGATGAGCTGTCGACTAGCAAAGGCAAGGGCAAGATGTCCAAATGATGAAGACTTTTGAGAATTTTATTTTAATTATCATTGCTACATTCTATATTAGTGAGCATTTGTTTGCTCACCCTTGCAATTAACACTGCAGCTAAAGTGGAAAAAGTTGATGAGCCATCGACTAGCGAAGGCAAGGGCAAGATGTCCAAATGATGAAGACTTTTGAGGATTTTATTTTAATAAATTATGTTAAAGACTTGTTTTAATATGTGATGTATTTCGCAAACTTATGTAAGAATTTTAAGGTTAGATTACTTGGGATTTAATTTGAGATGATGATGTAACCCTTTAATGGGAAAGATTATTGTTTAAGATTATTTAAATTCTGTCTTTATCTTTTATTGATGGGTAGTTAGATGTAATAGTTTTGATAAATGAGCACCAAATCCTGTGGGAATGAAGTACCTGGATTTGGGGGTGTCACAGGTTGGTATCAAAGTCTTAGGTTATGAACCTTAGGTGGGGAAACCTTCAGAAGTAACCTTTAAGGAAATAGAAAACATAGAGGTGTTCAACTCTTATCGAGTTTTAAGGAATGGATTAAGGTATCCATTGAAGTTAAATAATAAAAGCCATGATGTGTTATGTGTTAATAACTTATGTTCTCGCAAGTATCAAAAAATATTAAGTAAAACTTAAAATATTTTGTTGTCAGGATGTCTAACGAAGGAGGATCCAGTCCAGCTAGAGAGGTGATACCTCAGATACCTAGAGATGATGAACCCCCGGATATTCACGTAGTGTAGGAGCAGTTGATCCAAGATGATGTGCCTGTGACCGATCCCGAGGAGGATAATTCTGAGGAGGTAGAAGAGGATGATGATGAGGAGGAGGATACTGAGGAGTTTCCACCAAACTCCATATCGGCCGAGATGTATGATGCTTTATATGACCGTAACATAGAGTTACAAGACAAGGTCGAGGAGCTGAAGGAAATGGTTGAGATGCATCACGCTTCGATGGAGCAAAATGATGCAGAGATTCAGGAACTTAATTCGAAACTTGGAAACACGGAGTGGGATCTGGTTCATACAAAGGGTTAGCATGAAGACACATTGGCGATTGCGAGAAGATGAAACTGACATGGAGAAATTGAAAGATGATTTCAAGGAGGAATCAACTAAGCGTGCAAGAGCGGAGGATGCGTGGATGAAGGTGACTCAACGTGCAGATCGTGCTGAGGCTAAGGTCCAAGTAAAGAAAGCCAAAATGAAAGAGATGGATTATACTTTTAATTCGGCGATTGATAGGGCCCATGACCGAGTCTACTATTATCCACCTCAGTTTGAGAATTCTCTGTGGTTCGTGATGGATCGCAGAACGACATATCGTATCATGGAGGAAGAACATCGGGAAGCCTTACGATGTCTTAATATGCCTAGATAGAATAAGATAGAGAATAATATGAGGTTAATTATGTGAATAAATAAATTGTGAATCCCTTATTTTGAGATAAATAAAGGGATAGTATGAGTATGTAATCCTGAAACGTGTTTAGTTCAGGAAAGTGAATATTTATAGCAGTTATGCTATTTTGAGTATGTCCTAAACATTTATGAATGAATAAAATATTAGAGTTTATTTGAAATGTTGTGTGTTAAAACTTTTAAGATTTTAAGGTATTTTCCAATTACATATCTGCTAAAAAGATTGTACATGTCTTCAAGAACAGCTAAACATATGACTTGGCATGCGAAACCCCAAGCTAAAAATGCAGAACTAAACCATCACGCAGAAGGGCAGGCTTGAAAAGATTTTAACTTAGCACATCATTGGTTTGCATTGGAACCTAGAAATGTGAGGCTCAGATTATCCACTGATGGTTTCAACCCATTCGGCCACTTTGCTGTTCCGTACTCCTATTGACCTGTGATTGTTACTCCGCACAACTTGCCTCCTTGGATGTGTATGAAATAACCATACATATTTCTTTAACTCGTGATTCCTGGTCCCAAGAGTCTTGGAAAGAACCTAGATGTTTACCTGAGACCTTTGATACACAAGTTTAAGGTATTATGGGAGGATGGAGTACAAACTTGAGATGTTTTCATGAAAAAAAATTACAACCTTAAGGATGCGGTTATGTGGACTATAAGTGACTTCTGTTGGTCTGCTTGGGTATTAATCAAAACAACACACACACACGCAAGTGCACGTGGTCAACAAGTAGTATATAAGAAGAAGTAGAGTATCATTCCCACGGAGAATATTAATTGCATTTTAAACTAACATTCACCAATTTTATAACTATTTCGGTCTACTTAAACAGATGACCAATTTATGTTTTATCTAAAAGTGCTGAAAATCAAAAGACAAATAACTAATGAGAAATTAAGTCAGATAAGGGAGATATGGGATTATAACTTCACTTAATGCGTCACCCAAGTTACTACACTTCCTGATAAGCTTAATTGATTACTTCGGATTGCAAGTCGAGAACACGAAAGTAAAATATAACCATCTCTCAATGTACCATACCCAAATCACACTAAATCCATAATATATAGAATGAATGTGAGCACCCAAATTAATTAATTCACTATATCTTTATGTGACTTAAGATTAATAAAGGTTAAAACACAAGTTCTCAAAAGACTATGAGTGGTGCTTCAGTATATTTCTATCCTTAGCATGAATTATGCAATCTAACACCATGTAGAATCATAAACAAAAGCTAATATGGTCAGATCTTAACTCACAATTCATTTCTCAATTTCACATGAGTTATCCCGGTAATTGGTGATCTAGCAATTAGGCATTTTAAGAAAACCATAGTAAGCAATCTATATATAACAATCAAAACTCACGAGAAAGCTAGAAATCTGCATTAAGCATTAAGATTCATTATAACCCCATAATAGAAATTAGTTCATAGAGAAATCAAAATCCATCATAAAAATTTGTTCATACATTGGAGGCCAAAATGAAAATAAAGAGAAACTAAGGAATGAGAGATGCAAATGTGATGTCTCCTTCTCCAATCTGAACATTCAATGTTGAATCAAAACTTCAAAGCTCCCAAATCTAGCCCTAATCTAATTTAATCTATATAAATGTAATAGAAACTAAGAGAGATTCAAAGTAGAGAAGAAAATATGCACAAGGTTCTCTTTATGCTTCTATATGACCAAAAAGGCTATAAATACGACCTATATTGAATACCCTAACTTCAAATGACCCCTCCTTAAAGTAAGGAGTCGATTGCTACAATAAGTGAAAAGTCAGCATTTTTAGCTTTCGAGATCAAGAATTGCTACCTGGCTTTATGCTTGATTCGGGCGTAGCTGCACACCGTGGCAACTTTGGTGCAAGGTGGGCGGCAAATTTGTGCTCCCTTCCTTTGTAATCCAAGACACATTTACTGGACACAAGTCTTCAATTCTTCTATCTATCGCTCACATTACGCTTATCTCTGTTGGTTCTCTTGCTTTCAACACTCACTTCTGCTCCTCTTTCCACATGTCTTGGTTCCTTTGTTCCCACACATCAGGTTCCACACATATCATGACTATTTTCCCTCCTTTTGATGAACGATGCCACCGAGCGAGTTCCTGGACATGAAACCTATAAAAAGGAAAGAAATGCATGGAAAGAAACTTAAATAAACGTGAATAAGAAACAGTTATAGCAAGTTAGTATCCAATAAGTAGGTATAAAACCTACTTATCAACTTTCCTACTTATGGTATGTTAGCTTGATGGAGTACACACGGGAAGTTGGCTTGTCCGTATTGTATGGAGCATACAAAGTATTTCAATCTATCAAAAGGTAGAAAGCCTTATTGGTTTGAATGTCATTGTCGTTTCTTGCCGGTAAATCATCCATTTCGAAGAAACAGGGAACACTTCAGAAAAGGGAAAGTAGAAAATGAAATGCCTACACCGCGATTGTCGGGGATGAAGATTTGTGACTGTGTGATGAGATTTCCGTTTATCCAATTTGGTAAGAGTGTTACCTCAAACATAATCAATGGGTTTGGTGAGTCTGATAATTGGGTTCACAAAAGCATCTTTTGGGAACTGCCTTATTGGTCTACAAATTTGATTCGACATAATCTAGATGTGATGCATATTGAGAAAAATATGTTTGGAAATGTTTTTAACACCGTGATGAGTGTTGCGAGCAAGATGAAAGATACTGATAAAACACGGTTGGACATGAAAGATATTTGTAAGCGTCATGGATTAGAACTTTATGTATCTGTAATGGGTAAGATGTTCAAACTGTATGCAAGGTACACATTGTCCAAAAAAGAAGGTCGAAGATTTATGCACATGGATTAAGTCTCTCAAACTACCAGATGGATATGCGTTAAACATTGCAAGGTGTGTTACGTGTAAGACCCCAACTTTTTATGAATAAAGATTTAATTTTCTCTAAATATTATTTTGAATAATAAGGTGTGGATTTGATATAATGTTATAGTTGTGGGTAATATTTACAAATTTTGCAAAGTAAGCAAGTTGTCATAAAATATTCTTTTGGTCGTGGAATATTCATTTTATCATGGAATATTGATACAACGACACAATCATTGGTGGACCCCACAACGAAATGACTGTCGAATATAAAAGGCGACATAAATAACCTTTTTATAAAAATAACGGTAAGACTTTTACCGCTAAACTATTGAAATATCCGCTAATAAAAGTACAGTAATACGCGTGGTTGCACACTAATACACAGTATTGCACAATATCTTTGATTATTGATTCTTACGTAAGAAGTCACTCAGTTTTATTCAATTATTGCAACAGTAGTTAATGCATAGTATCTCATATTATTGATTCAATTATTGTCACAGTATCATCTACATAATATTTTATATTATTAAATCAATAATTGAGATGACACAATTATTTATATTATTATTTGCATTATTGACGATGTCTAAAAAATTCTGTCCAGGAAAGGGGTTAGATTATTTAATTACGCGCCAATAAGGAGAAGTGTGAAGCCCCCAAAATAGGTATACATCACTCATCTTGGGTCGCAAAATACATGGTACAGAATTCAAATACAAACTTAATTTATACAATACGACAAAAGCGTAGCTGAGAGTTTTAACACGAATATTGTCTCATAGACAATATCCAAACTCAGATGGAGTCCTCATTACAATTATTATCACACTATTTCATAGAATAATAAGGACTACTATAGCCACTTATCCTGGACCATCACTCTATTCCCCGACTAGTCCCGGCTACGTTCTCATTTCCTGAAGAGAACAATGAAAGCAAAAGTGTGAGCTCAACTAGCCCAGTAAGAAATATTATGACTAAGATAATGCAGAATAAATTATCGTTAGCCTTCAATAGTGTTAAACTGATAAAATATAATAAACATCAAGTTTAACTGCAGCGGAACAAGCAATCCATTAGAAGAGTCAAGTAGAGCATGATATCTACTATCTTCTATGATTTAAAAAGTTTATCATTAATTTTATCTCTGAGACTCAGCTTAATAAATAATCCACATCATCGAATCATCCTTGCACTAAGGCTGAGGATATTCATTAGTATCACGACCACAAATTATTCATGCACTACGGGCCAAGGATATTCGTATTTTCACCAATGGTCATGATTATACCAAATAATCCCTGGTCATAATCATACCAACAACTGTCCATTAATGCACTACGGGCCAATGATGACTTTTACCACATCATTTGTAACATTACGGGTCATGATTATACCGAATGATCCCTGGTCATAATCATACCAATCAACAGTTCATATTTGCACCCTTGGCCGAAGATGACTTTCATCACAATATAAGCATGAGGATGATGACAATGATATAAACATTAATCAAATGAAACCAATGATAAAATATTAAAGACTTTAAATTTATCAAGAGTTTAAAAATATCCAAATTGTCAACATGATACTGCTTTATGGAGTAAAGTTCAAGAATAATATTCATGTATCAAAAATAATTTTGGACAGAAAAGAAATCATTTTTTATCGTGAATAGCACCCCATGTGAATAGTACCCGAGTGAATAGTATCCCATGAATAGTATTTCAAGAATAGTACCTCGTGAATAGTATCCCAAAATAAAAAGTGCCCCGAATACCCGATTGAATAATATTTGAGTGAATAGTACCCAGGTGAATAGTAACCCATGAATAGTACCCTGGCATGAAAAGTGTCCCGAATACTCAAGTGAATAATATTTGAGTGAATAGTAACCAGATGAATAGTAACCTATGAATAGTACCCCGGGTGACAATATTGAAATTTAATAAGAAAGTTCAGATCAATATTCCAATGAAATGATACTAGATAAAGCGCAAAACTCAAGGATATTCTACTAATTTCAGGAATTATAGAAGCAATACTTACCATAGTAAATTTAGATTTAAGAATATCAAAAGAAATAATACCCCTTATGAATACAACAAATAATATCCCTTACCTTAGTAGAAGACTGGATAATACAATAGTGAAGTAGTAGAATACTCTTCTTCTTGCTCTCTATAGTTTCTCTCTCTATAGTTTCTCTTGTGAGTCTCAATGAATTGGTGAGAATGAAAGAAGAATTAAGCTTTTATTTATAGGAGAAATGACTAAATAGTAACTAATTCATGAACGGTCTAGATTAATTTACTATTAGAACAGATGGTCCATATTGATTACTATTAAAACCACAACTGACGGACCAGATTGATTTACTTTTAAAACCACCACCGACGGTTTAGATTGATTTACTATTAAAACCACCATCGATGGTCCAGATTGATTTACTATTAAAACCACCACCAACGGTCCATAAAATTAGTAAATCTTCCCATGGAATACTAAGTCAAACTTACAACAAATGCCTCATAACAAATCCCTATATTTATATCCAAAATTAAATAAATATTTACCACAAATCATTTATTTTTAATAAACAAAATTTTAATCTATTAACAATTATTCATTATTAATATTATAACTCACAATATTTAACAACCAGATCATTCTTAGGAAAAAGGGGGCTTTCCGATAAGAATTTCTCCCTATTGGCGCGCAATTAGGTGACCAAACCCCTTTCCTCGACAGAACTTTCTAGACATCGTCAATATTGCAAATAATAATATGAATAACTTTGTCATCTCAATTATTGATTTAATAATATAAAATATTATGCAGATGATACTGTGACAATAATTGAATCAAATAACGTAAGATACTATCCAATAATTACTGTAGCAATAATTGAATAAACTGAGTGGCTTCTTATGTAAGCATCAATAATCAATACCGTGTGCTACTATGCAACTATGCGTATTACTGTTCTTTTACCATCGGGTATTTTAACAGTTTAACAGTAAAACTTTCGTCGTTTATTTTATAAAAAGATATTTCTCTTATTTTTTAACTCCGACAATACTTCCGTTGTGGGGTCTACCAATGATTGTGTCGTCGTACGAATATTTCCTGTTAAAACGAATATTCCCCGACACAATGAATGTTTTATATCAACTTGCTTACTTTGCAAAATTTTCAAATATCATCCTTAACTTTAACCTTTTATCAATTTAACCATTTACTAAATAACATAATAATTATAAGAAAATTGAATACTTTCATTTCATAAAATTTGGGGTCTTACAATCTCCCCTCCTTATGAAATTTTGCCCTCAAAATTTACGTACGTACCTGGTATGTCGAAGAGGTGATGATACCTCATTAGATTCTAACTCTTTGAGGTATAACCTTTGAGCGTAGAATATGTTTCTTCTTATCTAAGATTTTAATAGGTATCTCCTCATTTGTTAAATCTTCTGCTATCTCGTCTAGTTCTAATTAAATAATGTGGTTCGAGTCTTCCACATATTTACGTAACATCGATACGTGAAAAACGTTATAAACACGAGACATACTTGGCAGTAAGGCGAGACTGTAAGCCACAGTTCCTACTTGATCGAAGATTTTAAATAGACCAATAAAATTGAGGGTTGAGATTTCCTCTCTTTGTTGGTTCTTGCTTCTAGAATAACGCCTTCTTGCACATTCTTCTTCACATTCATCAGCTCTGAGTCTGTAGCTTGAGCGACTTTAACTTTATCGATTAAGTCGGTTCTAAATGTATATTCACTATCTTCACTTAGGTTATTGGAGTCTTTAACTCTATCTCCATCTTTTGTAAGTCGTACGAAATGGGTCTTTGTGTTAACAACATCACACTCGTAACTACATACGATCTTCTACTCAACTCGTCAGCTACCACGTTCGCTCTTCCACGATGATACTGAATGGTATGGTCGTAATCTTCAATAGCTCGAGCCAACATCTTCGGCACATGTTACGTTCGTTTTGGGAGAAAAAATATTTGAGGGTTTTGTATCGGGTTCAAGGTTGATACAAAATTCAATTTCACGCTCTGGGGGTAGGCTAGGAAGTTCTTCGGGGTATACGTCAGGATATTTATTAACGATAGAAATATCATTCAAAACTGTGACTCTCATCCAAGACTTGGATAACACGTCACATTGATACCTATCAACTTGCCACCATTATTCACGGCTTCCCCTACAGAAAGTTTGGCTTCGGTGCATTCCAAGACTTGGAAGTCACCAGCGAAAGGCTCGGAGCTCTTTACTTATGGCTTGATATGACAATGATTGACTTTAGTGGTTTGGTTGCTTGAATTCGCATAATAGGTTGGTTAGGAATATAAAAACTAACAACCTTACAAAAATAATTAACTTTAGCATGGTGAGTAGTTAACCAGTCGATTCCTAAAATCACATCAAAGGCAAGTATTTTCAAATATATAAGATCCACAGGTAACGTGAGGGTATCTATTTGAATCAAACAAGATTTATAAATGGTGGATGTAACGAAGGTTTCTCCTAACAAAGTTTCAACCAATAAGTCAAAGTCTAACTTCTCTGGGGTCAAATTTAAACGTTGAGCGTAAGTAGTAGAAATAAAAGAATGGGTAGGCGGTGACCCCAAAAATTTATACAATTTAATTCTCAACTTTGGTCGTTAACAATACATTCAACATCTAATTTTACATCATTAAACGATAATACAACAATTGAAATTTGTAGAATAATTAAAATTTTCTATTACAATCTATTCTCGTTTCCAAAACTTTCAACCTTTACATCTAAATATCTCAGAATCATTTTAATACTATAAGAGTTTACATCTCAAAACGATATTACAATTCAAACTTAATAATTTATTCGGAACCTTAAACATGGTTCAAATAATAATAACTCAACCAAATTATATAAATCTTCAAGCATCACATCTGATTCATATCTTTCAAGTAGCACATAACTTTAACTTAAATCTTTACCCTGCAAAAGTGGTTATTTGCAAGGTTGAGCTCAACAGCCCAGTAAAATCTAACAGTTTTCATGCATCACATAGCACATAATAACATGCTCGATATACATCTCATAAACATTGGACTAATATCACATACATGTTGTAGTTCATATAACAAGTATAAAGACTGAGTTCCTTAATCAATCAACATTCATTACTCAATCAACGTAGCCATAAATTGACTTTAACATTTCATAATTTCAACATTAATATAACACACCATGCTATTTGCAATAAAGATTTCAAATAGTTCATCATCAAATTCACATAGCAAATAGGAACTAAAAGACTTGCATTGACCGTTGTTTACCAATAACAGTTTAACAGCTTACAGTTATCTGCACTTCACGTGCCCTACACAATTATATAATCATACACATCAACTATTAGTCACATAAAAACAGATAGTAATTGTAATGTAAACTCTACTCCACATCTCATAATCCTTCCTATTAATCAGCATACAATGTCCAATTAGATTGTGTTAACTTTTTGACTTATATAATATTCGAAATTCATTCAAGTGTTTAAGTCTTGCTAGGAATACTTATGGGTTTTATATTAAACCCATTCCATATCTTATAATGTTCATTAACACTTGTCACGACATTTTGACGTTCATTCGTCACACACCTTGAATCGCTCTCTCTTGTGTGTGCTTAGTGTGCTTACATAACTTATCTAATACATCATTTATTAATGTTAATCATCATTATATTTACTAAAATTCATGTTTTATAATGTAGGAAAACATCTTTTATCGTGATAAACACTACACTTGCATACGTGCATGCCCGACGCCCTTCGATTGCCTCCTAATACATATCAGTCCCAAAAAATCCATTTTGAACCCTGTTCACGACATCAAATTGAAAAACATAAAGAACAAAAGTTGTAGGTCTACTCTTCCTCGTTCTGGTCATCTTGAATCACCTCAATTGGAGTTCGTATGAAAACGTTATGCTCATTTTAGTAAAACATGTCTGATCAGTTTTTTTTTCTTCACAATTTGGCAAAAAAGACCACCCCCCCCCCTGGGGGGGGGTTTTTACACACTAGGTAGCCCACGTGGGCGGGGTCCCTTTCAGTAGTTTCGCAAATTATGATACCGAACACTACAGAAAGCCAAATTAGGCCTGCAAACTCTTTTCTAACAACCATACCAACCTACCCAATGTGTAATATGTTTACAGAAACATAAACTAATGTTTCTAACACGTTTCTAATCACATAAACAACATAAACATCAAGGTTACAACCTTTAAATTTAAATATTTCTATTATTTCTTCTTCTTTTGACATTCATAGCGAAATTCTTCACTGTGAATTTGTTTTACAACCAAAACAGTTAGTTTCAATTACGTTGATTTTGTTTCTTCATATATTTTCACAATCCATCACCAATTTTCAATTATAACATAAATTCCTAAAAAAATTTAGTCTCAAAATAGACCAAAACTTTATATATAACAAAACTCAAATTCTTCATCATTCAACCTATTTTCATGAGTTTGATTATTCTAAACTTGAATTTGTGCTACTTAAATTTCGCATATGAATAAAAATATCATATTATTCAACACTTGACATAACCCTAATTGATTTATTCATCAATTCATACTTCAATGATATCTAAAAAAACTCAAGAATCTAAAAACTAGAGGTTTAGGCTAAATTATTACCTTTGATTTGCTATAAAGCTTGAATAATTTTCTTGTTTCTTCCTTCTTTCTTTTATTTCTTTCTTCTCTTTTCTCTTCTTTCTCTTCTTCTCTCTTTTTCAACTTACGTAACTTAGAAAATATAATGTATAATATAATACGTATTAATATATAATATAATTATATGTATAGCGATGTCGGAGTTATATTTTATTTTTTAAAAAAATCAAAAGCCATAAGGCATGTTTGGCTAAACCACTTTAAAAATTAATAACTTACAACCCTTATGCCTTGTTTGGTAAAACCAATTAAAATAATGACTTAGTCATTCCTTAAGTCTTGTTTGGCAAAACAAGATTAAAAAGAATTTCAAAAGCTCTAAGCCTTTGTTTGGTAAAACCAAATTTAAAACTCTTTTAATTTATGTTAATAACTCATTTATCATATAGTTTTATTGTCACAATTTATTTAACAAATTCTCACTCCTCTAATTTAATTAAATTAGAATATCACCATTTTCGCGTAATAAAATACGTATAAATCCCATCTATTTTATCACAATTAAATAAATTATCCCATAACAATTTTCATCAAATATTTATTTAATACCATAAATATTCATTTTATTCCATAAAGTTTCCAACTAAAATATTTAATGTACTTAATAAATATTTTACTCGCATTATACTAACATTTACATTTTCATGCAATATATTAGCTTCTCACTTTATTAAATCAATTATACTTGTATTAATTCACTATTTTAATTAAGTGAATTATTCACACTATTTATGAAACTTAACTCATAATAATTTTCATTGCCCATAAGGCATAACAATTAAAATTATATTATCTCATAATATAATTTCACTTAATTAAATTAACTAATATTATTTAATTTCTTTAATAGTTTAATTAACTATTAAATCTCATTTTCCCCAACATATGAATATATAATTCTCTTCACACCAAATCACATAATTCAAAATATATACACCCCATAATAAGAATTTTAATTATTAAATTCTTATTTTAATAACTTATGAAAAATCGGGTTGTCACATCCTTTCCTCCTTATAAAGATTTCGTCCTTAGAATCAAAGAAACCTCCCTTACTCGGTTTTCAAAAAATCTCTTTTCAAAATTTATCGTTGAATATTTTCAACACATTACCTTAATATAGGTTTTATATTTCCTACTGCATTCATTTCTTCAACAAATTCTAGGTTTTATTTCATAACTTTCTCTTGAACTCAACTATATTTTGAGTATTATATATTCTTTAACCCATTCATTTCCTTTTCTAAAGATCGTTATCATAAATACTCGGGATATTACATTCACCCCTTCTTCTAAGAATTTTGTCCTCAAAATTTTATTTATTACTCTTCATTCATTCAATCTATCAAAATAGAATTTATGTTATTACTTTAGTCATTCATTGGGTTCTATAACCACTTTCTTTCCACAAAGATCTTTCTACAATTATTAAACTTTTCTATTAAAAGTTTTACATTATTCTTTGATAACTCATCTCCTTCTCATTTCAAATTTTTTTTTCTCACTCATTCAATATATTCATCATTCAATGTCGCATTCTACGACTTACTTCTTTATAAGGAATACTCTCCTTTATCAGTTCTATGTTGCAGAATAACAAGAATCTTCCACAATTGTTCAATAATTGGGAAGTAGTATGAATAACTCAGGAATTTAAAAGATTCTAAATCATGCTGAGGGGTCACAAGACCTTGAACTACGTCCACGGTTATAAGTACTCTTTCAACTTAAACCTTAACAGTCATTAGACTATAGGGAATCCCGTACTTAAGGTGTTAAGCCCTTCGTACGATGTATTGTGCACAAACATCTAAAAGCATCGCGTAAAAATAATTCCCCCATAATAGGGTTGTTCTTCTCAGTTTTTAGAGATGTAATTGAGGGTCACAAGACCACAAACTACGTCCACGGTTACAAGTAATCTTTCAACTTTAACCTTAACAGTAATACTGTAGGGACTCCGCGTACCTAGGGTGATCAGCCCTTCGTACCATGTATTGTGCACAAACATCTAAACGCCTCCGCGTAATCCCCTATAAAAGGGTTGTTCATCTCAGCTTTTCAACATTTGAATCCGCACCAAAACAATTTGGTTTGGCATAACTTCTCAAGAAACGCTTGAATTTCATAAACATCTTTCAATATCCGTCTAGCTGAATCAAATAGCATAGACTTCTACAACAATTCGGACATCAATCAATATATATATATATATATATATATATATATATATATATATATATATTCTCATATCTCAAAGAAATCTCAAAAATCCTTTTATGAAGTCATGATTATGACGTTGCCATACTACATCTCACCATAGTGGGCTAACGATCATATGATCACATCCAACACCAGGTTACATTGCATTGATGACTCCATCGTTTAAAATATCAACCGATACATATAGTTAAAATATATTTTGAAAATTTAAAAATCAATTTTTTTATCTAGCCGAAACAAACAGCATAGATATGCGAATAATAGCACTGTTTTAAAAATTCTTTAGTTCACTAGTGTGATCCAACATTTTTTCAAAAATCAAAAGTACAACCATCAGCACGAAGTCAATAAATCTCGAAAGTCTAGCATAGCTAGTAGATTTAGAATATATAATTTTCTCCATTAATTTCAATCTTTATACTAAATATTCTTGTATTTTAACTTACCATCCTCTTATACCCCCAGTATAGTTCATCAAATTTACCATACATTAGAAGTTCAGGAACTTGCCACAATAATATGAGTTTAAGAACTTATCCTAGTCAGACCATAGGTGTCCATTCGCTGAGGGGTTCAAAACATACCATATTATTATGAGTCACAAACTTACCATATGCATTAGTTTTAAGAACCGCACTTAGTCCTAATAATATCTGACTGATCTTAATAGTTTCTAAATATCAAATATACACATGAGAAAAGAATCACCTTTTTGCCACGTATACATTGATAGCGCGACAGCAACATTTCAATGATTATCAATGTGATAAACTGAGTGCAAGCACAAAACCCTCGCCCATACAAAGGTTTGTACAACTCAGCCATCACATGAGTCCTCAATTGGAATCCCACCTAACTCTCTCTTACTCTTAACTTACTCTTAACTTGCTCAATATGAATTCCTTATATCACATTATCTATAACTCCTCGTGAGTTTATCTCGTACTATATCATAGTACATTACCTTCATAGCATCAAGCTATAATTATTAAAACATTACAAACCATCTTTCTCTTATAACTTAAATAGATCACGTTGCGATCTTATTCTATAATCATCTCCCTTAAAATTCTTTTCTTAACTCGTGATCGTTTTGTTTTACGATCATCTTTCTTTCCCTTTTTAATCATTTACGACATTATTCGTTATCTTGGCTATTGCCATTTCTTATATTTATATCTCTTCAAGATTCTTCTTTGAATTTTCTTGTTTATATAACAATTCTTACTTTAAGAATTTCCAACTTCATTTACATTGCTCAACATTTCATTCGAGTTCCACATTTTCATTATACGTATCCATGTTATACACTTGGTACACATCCAGTCTCTAATAGTTTCAATATAGTACGTTAAGTGGTTTCCCACAAACAACCAACAAACTAGGTTCCGAGTTGCTAGTTCGTATATACCTCCGCTCGATGAAGGAATCATTTAGCCCAGATACCATACATCAACCATACATCAACTATTAAAGAGTACAATTATACCATACTTAAATTTAACTTTTTATTCTTAACTTCTTTATCATTCTCTTTTTATAGACTTTGTCTATTTATTATCACCTTACATCCTTATTATTGGAGTTGGGTAACCACACATTCATATTCCTTATAACTCTGTGAGATTCTTGTTTGAATCCTCTCAAGCATGCTTTAATCCATTCTTTATAAATTTCTTAAATTACTTCTTATTATTCAAACTCTATCTGAACTTATTCTTTAATTATCTTCACCTCTCTTCTCTAAGGTTATAGCCTAAGGTACTCTTACCTGAGGTTTCTAACCTATCGACTTTGATACCAATAGTAACGACCCCAAAATTCATACAATTTAATTCTCGACTTCGATCATTAACAATACATTCAACCTCTAATTTTACATCATTAAACGATAATACAACCATTAAAATTTGTGGAATAATTAAAATTTTCTATTACAATCTATTCTCGTTCCCAAAACTTTCAACCTTTACATCTAAATATCTCAGAATCATTTAAATACTACAAGAGTTTACATCGCAAAACGATATTACAATTCAAACTTAATACATTATTCGAAACCTTAAACATGGTTCAAATAATAATAACTAAACCAAATTATATAAATCTTCAAGTATCACATCTGATTCATATCTTTCAAGTAGCACATAACTTTACCTTAAATCTTTACCTTGCAAAAGTGGTTATTTGCAAGGTTGAGCTTGACAGCCCAGCAAAATCTAACAGTTTTCATGAATCACATAGCTCATAATAATATGCTCGATATACATCTCATAAACACTGGACTAATATAACATGCATGGTGTAGTTCATATAACAAGTATAAAGATTAAGTTCCTTACTCAATCAACATTCATTACTTAATCAACGTAGCCATGAATTGACTTTAACATTTCATACTTTCAACATTAATATAACACATCATGCTATTTGCAATAAAGATTTCAAACAGTTCATCATCAAATTCAAACAGCAAATAGGAACTGAAAGACTTGCCTTGACCGTTTTTTACCAATAATAGTTTAACAACTTACAGTTATCTGCACTTCACGTGCCCTACACAATTATATAATCATACACATCAACTATTAGTCACATAACAACACATAGTAATTATAATGTAAACTCTTCTCCACATCTCATAATCCTTCCTATTAATTAGCACGCAATGTTCAATTAGATTGTGTTAACTTTTCGACTTATGTAATATTCGAAATTCATTCAAGTGTTTAAGTCTTGCTAGGAATACTTATGTGTTTTATATTAAACCCATTCCATATCTTATAATGTTCATTAACACTTGTCACGACGTTTCGACGTTCATTCGTCACACGCCCGAATCGTCTCTCTTGTGTATGCTTAGTTTGCTTACATAACTTATATAATACATCATTTATTAATGTTAATCATCATTATATTTACTAAAATTCATGTTATATAACTTAGGAAAACATCTTTTATCGTCAGAAGCACTACACTACTTGCATATGTGCATGCCCGACGCCCTCCGATCGCCTCTTAATACATATCAGTCCCAACAATGTCCATTTTGACCCCTTTTTCTGACATCAAATTGAAAAACTTAAAGAACAAAAGTTGTAGGTTTACTCGTCCTCATTCCAGATCATCTTGAATCACCTCAATCAAAGTTCGTATGAAAACGTTATGCTCATTTTAGTAAAAACATGTCTGGTCAGTTTTTTTTTTCTTCACAATTTGGAAAAATAGACCCACTAGGGTAGCCCACCAAGGCGGGGGTCCCTTCTGGTAGTTCGTGAATTATGATCTCGAACACTAGAAAAAGCCAAATTAGGCTTACAAACTCTTTTCTAACAACCATACCAACCTACCCAAGGTGTACTATGTTTACTGAAACATAAACTAATGTTTCTAACACGTTTCTAATCACATAAACAATATAAACATCAAGGTTACAACCTTTAAATTTCAATATTTCTATTATTTCTTCTTCTTTTAACATTCATAGCGAAATTCTTCATTGTGAATTCGTTTTACAACCAAAACAGTTAGTTTAAATTACGTTGATTTCGTTTCTTCATATATTTTCACAATCCATCACCAATTTTACAATTATAACATAAACTCCTAACAAGTTTTAGTCTCAAAATAGACCAAAACTTTATATATAGCAAAACTCAAATTCTTCATCATTCAACCTATTTTCATGAGTTTGATTATTCTAAAATTTGAATTTGTGCTACTCAAATTTCATGCCGGGGTACTATTCCCAAATACTATTCACGGGATACTATTCACCCGGGGTACTATTCATGATAAAAATTGATTTCTTTTCTGTCCAAATTATTTGTGATACAATATTATTCTTGAATTTTACTCCACAAAGCAGTATTATGTTAACAATTTAGACATTATTGAATTATGGATAAATTGAGTTATAAAACTTTAAAATTTTTCATTTACTTTCATTTAATTGAATTTTTATATCATTTTCATCATCCTCATGCTTATATTGTGATGAAAGTCATCTTTGGCCCGTAGTGCACAGATGGACTGTTGATTGGTATGATTATGACCAGGGATTATTCGGTATAGTCATGACCATTGGTGATAATACGAATATCATTGGCCCGTAGTGCATGGATAATTCGTGAATCTGATAATAATAAATATCTTTGGCCCGTAGTGCATGGATAATTCAGTGATGTGGATTATTTATTGAGTTGAGTCTCAGCGATAAAATTGATGAAAAACATTTAAATCATAGAAAATAGTAGATATCATGCTCTACTTGACTCTTCTAATGGATTGTTTATTCCGCTGCAGTTAAACTTATTATCTATTGTATTCTATCAGTTTAACACTGTTGAAGACTAACGATAATTTATTCTGCATTATCTTAGTCATAATATTTCTTACTGGGCTAGTTGTGCTCACCCTTTGCTTTCTTTGTCGGAGAACGAAGTGATGGTCTGAGATGGTGGCTATATTAGTCCTCACTATTCTATAAAATAGTGTGATAATAATTATAATTAGGACTCTATTTGAGTTTGGATATTGTCTACGAGACAATATTCGTGTTAAAAATCTCAGCTTACGTTTGTCGTATTGTATTAATGAAGTTTGTATTTGAATTTTGTACCATGTATTTGGCGACTCAGAATAGGTGATGTATACCTATTTTGGGGGCATCACAAAATGGGTATGCAAAAATGCAAGTTAATCAAACGATAATGATATACATTACAAATGTTTAGGTCGATTTTTTTATTGTCAATTATATAAATAAGTATTAGTGATATTTTTTTTGGAAAGATGTGTAATAAATGGGTCCTCTTATAATTCTTATCAATCTCATAAATTGATAAGTTTCATAATTGTAATTAGACGTAAATTTATTGTGTCACATAACAAGACTCTTAATCAAATGAAGTTAAAAAATAGGCATAGTTTGTAATTAAATTTAAATTCAAGACATTTAAGTTGTGATGCCCCCAAAACAGGTATACATAACCCATCTTGAGTTGCCAGATATATGGTACATAAATTCAAATACAACTTAATTATAAAACAGTCGTGTAAAATACGACAAAACATAGCTGAGAGTTTAAACAAGAATATTGTCATCTAGACAATATCCACACTCAATGGTGTCCTCATTACAATTATTATCATATTATTCTATAGAATAGTGAGGACTACTAAAGCCATTTATCCTGGACCATCACTCCATTCCCCGACTCGTCCCAGTTATATTCTCATTTCCTGAAGAAAACAATGAAAGAAAGGGTGAACTCAACTAGCCCAGTAAGAAATATTATGACTAAGATAATGCAGAAGAAATTATCCTTAGCCTTAAACAGTATAACAACTGATAGAATATAATAGACAGCAAGTTTTAGATCAACAATTGCAGCGAAAATAAGCAATCCATTAGAAGAGTCAAGTAGAGCATAAAATCTACTATCTTCTATGATTTAGAAAGTTTTTCATCAACTTTATCGCTGAGACTCAGCTTAATAAATAAAATCGAATCATACCTGCACCACGACCAAGGATATTCATGTAATCATCAATGGTCATGATTATACCGAATAATCTCTGGTCATAATCATACCAACAACTGTCCATCAATGAACTACAGGCCAATGAGGACTTTTACCATATCATTCGTCACATTACGGTCATGATTATACCGAATAATCCCTGTTCATAATCATACCAAGTCCATCTATACACGTAAGCCAAAGATGACTTTTATCACAATATAAGCTTGAGGATGATGACAATGACATAATAATTCAATAAAACAAGTTCAAGGATAAATTTTAAAGATTTATAAATTAATTTATCCAGGAACGAATAACGTCCAAATTGTCAACATGATGCTGCTTTGTAGAGTACAATTCAAGAATAATATTCATGTACATAAAATAATTTGGACAGAAAAGAAATATATTTTCCGGGTAAATAGTACCCCGTGAATAGTACTTCGGGAATAGTACCATACCCGAGTGAATGATACTAGAGTGAATAGTAATCGGGTGAATAATAACCCGTGAATAGTAACTCATGAATAGTACTCTGGCACAAAAAGTTTCCCAAATACCCGAGTGAATAATACTAGAGTGAATAGTAACCCGTGAATAGTAACTCGTAATAGAAAAATACCAAAGAAAACGATATTTCATGACGAGTACAAATGAAATGATATCCCAGATGAGTATAATAGAATATACGAAACTGCAAATGGATTTTCATCTGCCATGTGGTAATCCACGTAGACAAATCATTTCCACAATTTAATAAAGAATGAATACGCAGAATTTCTCACCATGCATGCGGTAGTCCACACAGACAAGTTATTCCAACAAAATAATAAAGAATGGAATAACAAAAGAATTCACCAGGCATGCGATAGACCGCACAGACAAGTTATTCTAACAGAATAATAAAGAATGGAACTAGGTTATGTGTAATCCGCATGCATGGGATATTCCAATGAGAATAATAAAGAATGGAACCGGTCATGCGTAATCCAAATGCATGAGGATATTCCAACAGAATAATAAAGAACAGAACCAGGTCATGCGTATTCCGCACAGATAGGATATTCTAACAGAATAATAAAGAATGGAATAACAACAGAATTCACCAGGCATGCGATAGACCACACAGACAGGTTATTCCAATAGAATAATAAAGAATAGAATAACAGAAGAATTTGACCATGTATGCGGTACTTCGCATAGATAGGTTATTCCAACATAATAATAAAGAATGGAATAACAACCCTTACGAGTATTGAAAGAAAATAACTCTCTTCATGAATACGAAGGAATAATACGCCTTACCTTATAAAAAACTGGATACTGAAATAGTGAGGTAGCAGACTTCTCTTCTTCTTTCTCTCTATAATTTCTCTCGATAATAATTGCTCTATAGCTTTAGTGAATTGGTGAAAAATAATGAATGAATGAACTTCTATTTATAAGAAAATATAGTTTCGATAATTGCACGTTTGGGGCTCGAAATATTATAGTACAATACCTTCAACTTTTCTTTCATTTTTAATTTAGTCCTGCAAGTATTATCAAACTTCCACCACCTCCCCTAATAGTAAATCATGTGAATTAATAGTTCACACATGTGAACACATAGTTATAAGCATGTAAATTAATAGAAATTGATTGCTCATTTATTCGGTTAATTACCCTATTGGTCAATATAACCTCCAGACATTAATTATTATCGAAATAAATGTCGATTTCCACTAACACTAATAATTCCCACACAATGGAACTATGAATTTCATCTTTAATCAACACGAACTTATTCATCATTAATATTATAACTCACAATATTTAACAACCAGGTCGTTCCCAAGAAAGAGGGGCTTTCCGATAAGGATTTCTCCTTATTGGCGCACAATTAGATAACCAAACCTCTCCTTAACAGAACTTCTAGACATTGTCAATATTGCAAATAATAATATGAATAACTTTGTCGTCTCAATTATTGATTTAATAATATAACATATTATACAGATGATACTGTGACAATAATTGAATCAATAATATGAGAGATATGATGCAAGCAATTTCTTGTAGCAATAATTGAGTATAAGTGAGTGACTTCTTACGTAAGCATCAATAATCAATACCTCAGGCTCTTATGAAACCACGCATTATTCTTGTACTTTTACTCTTGGGTAGATCAAAAGTTTTTAACGGTAACACTTTCGTAGTTATTTTTATAAAAGATAATTCTGTCATTTTCTTACTACGACAATACTTTCGTTGTGGGGTCCACTGATGTTTGTCTTGGTCGCACGAATATTCCTCGTTAAAACGAATATTCCCGACCAATCGAATATTATATAACCACTTGCTTACTTTGCAAAATTTGTAAATATTACCCACAACTATAACATTATATTAAATCCACACCATAATATTCAAAAAAAATATTTCGAGAAATTTAAATCTTTATTCATAAAATCTGGGGTCTCACATAAGTTATTATTTTTACTCGACATTTGATCTATTTTTTTCTTACTGAAGATGATATGTCATTTTAATATAAGGTATTATATTAATAAAAGTATTCTTAAATCTTATATTTGTTGACCTTCTACACGTAGCGCATACGTTAAGAAAAAAAAATGAGCTTGAGAAAATGTCATTTTTTTCTTTCCAATATTATGAATGGATCTTCAAATTTTAAAACTATGTCTCTATTATTTTCAAGCACAAAGGTAACTTTTAATTATATTAAGCACTTGTTTTTTATATTTATTTTAGGCTTAAATATATTTACTATCCTAAACGGTTGATCTTTTTTCTATTTTGGTAATCAACATTTTTATTTTGTAATAAATGTATTAAACTATTAATTTTTTTCTACTTTGCTCAATTAGAAAGAAATTAATAACGTGACAAGTCAATCTATAAGTGTAATTAATTACAATACATATTTAAATAATTTTTTTACAATTATATTAAATTAAGGGACAAAAAGGTAAAACATAAGAGTTTAATAATAATAATAAATATCTCATCTGATATATATTCAGGAAAAATTGTAATTAAATAAAATTTTAAATAATAAACAAATTATTCAACGGGTTTAGATTTGTCGAGATCAAATACAAAAAATAACAAAATTAAAAATGAAAATAAACTATTTTTTCTCTCAAAACTAGACAACTTCATATATGTGGAAGACACTTTCTTCAACTCAGAACCCAGGTGAAAAAAACTTCTGCTCATAATAGATTAATACAGATCCAACCATAAAATTATTAGAAACCCCCACTAAAACCTTCTCAAATCTACCACAAACTAACCTCAAAAGTTGAATCGCATAACAACTCATTCATCCATCAAATTCAAATTGGTATGCACAACAATCATCTAGAATTCCCTCTTTGTCATAAATTAGTTCATCTTATTTTTATGTTTTAGTCCTGCAATTTATTTGTTAGTCTATTTTTCTTGAATAAGTCAAGCTTTTGGATGTTGAGATGTAATAATGGTTATTTTGTTATCTAAATTTATGCAGTTAATTAGGTCTTTTAGGAGTCTATCTTTACTAAAGTTAGTACTGATATTAGCTATTTTTTGTTGTAACAATGGATAGTGGTAAGAGCACGATTAGTAACTTATATGACTTCGATTTCTATAAATTTGTAAGTGGTAATCAACAGTTGGCAAGAAATAAGAAACAAGTTTCCATCTTTATTATTTCTTTTTCCTTCTTAGTTCTCAAGTGTATGAGTGGTGTATTCATTCTCTACAAAATTTATTTTTTGTTTACATGGTATCAGAGCCCAAGGGTGAGGTTTTTTTAGATAAGGCATTTGTTATTTTGTCTCTTAGTCTTATGACAACTAAGATGGATTTCAACAACAATGGCAATAGTTCCACTAAATATGGTATTGAGAAACTTGTAGGCACAAACTACAAGTATTGGCGATTGTGTATGAAAGCTTACCTTCAAGGTTAGGACTTGTGGGATCTTATTTCTGACACCGATTTTGTAACGATCTGAAATTTCAAAGTGTAATATTAAATATTTATTGAATAATATAAATATTTATTTGATGTGTCTATTGTTGAATTAATGAATCTAAATTTATTAGAGAATTTTCTAAATTAAATTAATTTATAATTTAGAGAGTTGTAATATAACATGAGATGTTATATTGTTGTCTTGATTTAATAATTTAGATGGTATATTAAAATTATTAAATAAAGTTATAATAAAAATTATAATTTGGTGATATTTGCTAAAATAATATATTTAATTAAAATATAGTATGTGATTAATTTAATTGGTTAATGTTGGATATGGAGATCCAAATAAATAATATATAATTATAAATTATAAACTAAAGTGTTTAATAAAATAAATTAAAAAGGGTTTAATTTAGTTTTTGCCAAACAAGGCTTAATATATTAATTTTTTAAATTTTAAAGTGTTTTGCCAAACAAAACCTTATGACTTTTGGTTTTCTAATTTTTGAAAATAAATGAAATAAATAAATAAATTAAAATAATAAATATAATATAATTATAATATATATACATTTGTTTTGTAACTGCCATTTTAATTAAGTTGGCGTATTAAGACTATCAGTTTATTTCCTACGTTGGCTATCAGTTGATTTTGGCTAAGTTTGAGAGCTTCAGAGAGAATTGAGATAGAATTACAGAGAGAATTGAGGGGGTTTGAGAGTGAAACCTGAGAAAATTGTCTGCAATTGTAAGGTTATGCAAGCTAATTTGAAGGTATGTTCTACAACTTTGATATTATATATGTTTATGAGTATCACGACAAACTTTTATATATTCTGTGAATTCGAATTGTGGAATGGATGATATAAATAACTGATAAATTGTGAGTATATGTGTTTAGAATGATTAGAGTTTATGTTTAAGCAAGAATTTGAATGCTAATTTCGTTTGTGAGAGAAAATTTTTGATATATATATATATATATATTTATATATATATATATATAAATATATAAATTTTAGTGAAATTAAATTTAGTGGTCAATGCGTTAATATGAAAATTGTGTATTATTTATGCTAGTTTGTTTAGCAACGAACATAATATATTTTGAACGAAGCAATTTGGACAAGAATTGTGTTTACAGTGTTGATTTTTGTGAAGATTATCAAAATTTTGGTCTTTATATGAAAACATGAAATTTGAGAAATTAAATTATGATAGTTAATGTTAAAGTGTTCTAATTGGTTGAAAATGTTAACAAACATGTTTACAATAGTTTTCTATCAATTGTACGTGTTAATACTACTGTCTAGTGGGTGAAATTTGTGTTTGTTGGGCTAAAGTCGGCTACCGTTTATCAGCCGTCTTTGCCTCTGTCTGTGCACCGGCGCAGCTACGTCGTTGCCAAGGCAAAAAACTGCGCAGCTGTGTCGGTCCCAGACCTGTGTATGGTGCAACTACGCTATACCTTGTTCTGAGACAGTTTGTTCTGTTATTGCTGCAGACTTTGTAACTTCATTATAGCTTGGTTTAAGGTTGTGTTAAGGAGTCAATTATGTAACAAGGAGGTTAATTCAGTAACGTGTCATGTTATTGATGATTTCAAATTTGTAAAAATAATTGTAAGTGATAAACGTGTTATGTTATAAGTTAGTTAGATAATGAACGTTAGTTAAGTGTTGTGAGGATAACACTTGGATAATTCAGAAACGTATATGGTACTATAAGACTTGTGCTAAATTAATAAGCCTAACTAGAAATGCATGTTATGATGGAATGTGAATGTTAGTATATCTAATAGATGATGGTTCTAAAATTATGTGTAGGTGATCGTGAGTTTAATTTTATAGCTTACGCTCAAGGCAAGTTTCTAAACCTTATCTTTTTACATTAAGAAAGTTTTCTAACTCTATACTTTCATTGAGCTAGTTCCATTATTACATTTTATAGCTTTATTCTTTTGATTGAATAAGTTTTCAATCTTAACTGTTATTGAACGAGTCAATTGTTTCTAAATTTCACTCGAGCAAACTATAACTCTAATGTTATTTGAAATTCTCAGTTGGTTGATTCATTCTAACTTGTTTATAGTTAAGTAAGTTTCTTAAGTTCTATTCTTGTGTAATGAACGCAGTGTTTTTGAACTCTCGTCTCTATTATTGTACTATTTTAATGCTTTGCATGAGTTAATACCATGTTGGACAAGTTTTTAGTTTCCAGCTTGCTATCAGTTAATGTACGTTCAGTAATTTCATTTCTAATGTTATAAGACCCTAACCTTAGCTTATTTATTGTTCAAGAAAAGGTTTACCATTTTATTTATTTTGCTGAGTACTTATGCTCTATAGTTATTTCAAGCATGAGTTTAATATGTATAATCAGTTCACTATGATTCTCAATTGTTCTATGTTATGTTGTTATTAAACAAGCTGTTGTGTTATCAAACCTTTGTTGATTCAACTAGTCCTCTAGTTGATGTTCGTTAAACTTCAAATTACCTTGAAAGTTTATCCAAACCAAACTTTCTTTGAGTGCGGACTTGTACTCTAAATCTTGGGATGAACAACCCTATTATTATTAGGGGATAATTTACGCTTAGCGTTGAAATGTTTGTGTACAATACATTGTACGAAGGGTTGATCCCCCAAGTCACGAGGAGTCCTTATAGTCTTATGTATTTAAAGTTGGAGTTGAAAGATTACTCATAGCTGTGGACATAGTTCATGGTCTTATGACCCTCGATTATATATATTCCACATTTTGGATTCCAGTTTCTGATTATTCTTGTTAGAGTACTATTCAATTTTGATAAGCCTATTCATTGGCAGTTATTATTATTATTCCCCTGTTGATTTATTGTTATATCCAGTGAGCAATTATTTTGCTCACTCTTGCATATTTATACACTTATTGCTGCTAAAGTTGAGAAGGTAGATGAGCCTTTAACTAGCAAAGGAAAGGGAAAAATGTACAAGTGATAAAGACTTGTAATTATGATTATTGTTATGATGTTAGACTCTTAAATTTGATGATAGACTTTTATATAATGATGGGATGTAATAATTTATTTCCGCATTTGAATGATGTTTTAAGGTTAGATAACCTGGGATATTTTTGGATTAAATGATATAACCCTATTTAAAGGGAGGATTTATGGTTTAAATATTATTTTATTTGGGTAGATAGTATGATTGTATGGACAGTGAACACCAAATCTTGTGGGAATAAAGTACCTGGATTTGGGGGTGTCACAAGTTGGTATCAAAGCTTTAGGTTATGAACCTTAGGTGGGGGAAAAGCCTTAGAAAGTAACCTTTGAAAAGATAGTGGTGATAAACTCTTATCGAGTTTTAAGGAAGAAGTAATAAAATACTTATGTGCTTATGTGATTATAACTTATGTGCTCGTGAGTGTCGAGTAGTAATGATTAGTAATTAAAACTTAAAAATTTGATTGATAGGATGGCTAATGTAGGAGGATCCAGTTAGGCTAGGGAGGAAGGATCCCAGATGCCTAGAGAGGAGGAGCCTCGAGATATTCAGGTAGTTTGGGAACAACTACTGCCACGAGAATCTGATTCGTCGGTCACGATGGTTGAGTAGGAGAGATAGTACGATGTGAAGGTTGAGATAGAGAGACGGATAAGGAGGACCCTGTGGAGCTGCCACAGTCGGATGAGGAGGACGAGGAGGAAGAGATTCCACTTAACTCGATAGCTGGCCATATGTACGACGTGGTGTATGACCGCAATGTGGAACTTTAAGATACCATTGAGGAGTTGCAAGAGATAGTAGCTAAAAAACAAACCTCAATTGCATAGAAGGATGACGACATCCAGGATCGAGAGGAGCGTCTGCATAATGTTGAAGAGAAGCTAGTTCACACTGAAGGAGAGAACGAGCAAATGATAGCAGAGATTACAGAGTTGAAGAACAAGCTAAAGGAGGAAGCTACTAAGAGGGAAAGAGCTGAAGATGCGTACAATGAAGCTTACCAATGAGCTGGAACAGCGGAGAGGGACGCACAAACAAAGAGGATGAAGATGGAAGAGATGAACAACGTATTCAACACTGCGATCAATCAAGCTCAAGATCAGGTCATGGGTTATCCAATTCAATTCGAGACGCTACCATCATACATATTAGATCACCGAACAATGTCTTGAATTATGGAGAAAGAGCGACATAAGGCTATGCAGCAACTTAGTAGGACATCTTAGGTTGATATATAACTATTATGTGATTGATGAATAAATAAGATGTAAATCTCGGGTATGATATAACCAATGGGATGTGATGATGATGAAGTAATACTGCAACTATTATAGTTCAGGAAAGTAATGTAAATAGCAGTGATGCTATTGTTTTGATGTTTTTAAAAGATTATGAATGAATAAAAGTTATTATTTTATTCAAAGTGTTATGTGTTATGTGATAAAATTTTGTGTGTAAATTAAGTAGAGATACTTAAAGAAATGGAGTATTAGTCTAATGAGTGTATTTTTAACAGAAAATGCCTCCAAGACCTCAACCACCCCGATAGAGAACCACTGAGGAAACCAACAACAACAATGAGGAAGGTAACCAGTTCAGCAGCTAGTGACGTTACTGACGGGTGCTTTTTAAAATCAACCTCAAAACCAAGGTACAACGTTTAAGGATTTCAAGGTGGTTGGACCACCAGAATTCCGAGGGTCCATGAATCCAGTTGAGGCTCAAACCTGGATCATGGAAATAGAGAAGGTTTTCGATGTTGCGAGAGTAGGGGAGGATCAGAAGACTGCTTTTACAACATTCATGTTAAAAGTAGAGGCTAGTTATTGGTGGCAGGCCAATAAAACCCGAGGAGGTCAAGGGATTATGACTTGGGAAAGGTTTAAAGAGATGTTCTTCGAGACTTATTTCCCAGAAAGTTCGAAGAGTCAGTTAGAGGTGCAATTGTTGGAACTGAAGCAAGGAACGATGTCGGTATCTGAGTATGCCGCAAGATTCAATGAGTTGGCGAGGTTTGCACCATATCAAGTCAGCACAGATGAATGCAAGGCGACGAGGTTTGAACAGGGATTGAAGCCTTGGTTGTACAGTAGGGTTTCCCTGTTCCAGTTGAAGACGTTTACAGCAGTGATGGAGAAGGCAATTCTCGCTGAGAGTGGAGGCGAGGTTGTAACAAAACACAACCAAGAGCAGAGGAAGAAGAAGAGTGGAGGTGGTAACGGTGGAAATGGCAACAACAATTTGAAGAGGAAGTGGAATGCAAGTGTGGGAGCTGGAAATCAGCAAGGAAATCATCAAAAGAAGAAGTTCGAAGCATGTGTTACATGCGGAAAGTTTCACAAGGGAGTGTGCTTGCTGGGGAAACGAGTATGCTTTAATTGTGGCTAGGAGGGTCACATCGCCCCAAATTGCACTCAAGCTAAGAAGAACGTCTGTTTCACGTGCGGGTCCAAGGATCACTTTGCTCATGAATGCCCTAGGAAGAGATCTGGTGAGGCAAATAGAAGCAAGAGAAATGCTAGTGGAGGTACACTGACTATTGTTGGGCCAACATCAATAAATAAGCCTACAGCAAGAACCTTCAACATGACGGTACAGGACGCGGTGCAATCAAAAGATGTCGTGTCAGGTATTATCCCAATCAATGATATAAATGCATATGTATTATTTGATTCGGGTGCTACTTGCTCATTTATATATGATGATTTTGCTAAGAAGTTAGAAATACTTAGTGAAGAGTTGAATTTCCCTTTAAACATAGAAATTGTGAATAGGGAAGTGATTCCTGTTAGGTTCGTATACAAGAACTGTAGGGTGAACATTAAGGGGAATGTTATGAAGGTAGATTTAATTCTGATTAAACTTGGAGAGTTTGATGTGATATTGGGAATGGATTGGTTATTGAATTATGGAGCGATAATTGATTGCCAAAAGAAATGTGTAAACCTTATGACACCGTCAAAAGTAGTTTTTCATGGTAGCAAATCGCCTAGACAAATGAGATGTCTGACGATGATGTAGGTCAAGAAGTTGTTAAGTTAAGGCTGTTGTTGCCTCTTTTTCAGTTCTGATAAAAGAGCTCTAACTCATGCAAGTATACATGCGTCAACAAGTAATACAGAGTAAGTCGAGTATTGATCCACAGGGAATTAACTAATAAAGTTTACCAAGCATTAACCCATAACCATTTCAGTCTTATTTAAAGGAATGATAGTATATTTTATATTTAAACTATAAAATTAAATAAATCTAAATATTCCTAGAGTGAGATTAGATAATGAAGACTTAAGATTACAATTTCATCTACTGAATAATTTAAATCCATACACTTCATGTTAAGCCAAACTAATTGTACCGGTTTGTTAGTCGAGAACACTAAAGTAAAGTATAACCATCTTTCAATGCACTGTACCCATATCACATATAATCCACAATTGATAGAATACACATGAACACCCACATTACCTAAATCACTATATGTCTATGTGATTTACAAATAATTAGGGTTTAAGCCCAAGTTCTCAATTGACTACGAGTGGCGCTTTGGTATGTGTCTATCCTAAGCACAAATCATACATCCCATCATAATGTAGAATATACAATCACAAGCTATCAAGATCAGATCTAAACCCATACTTCATCTTTCAAGTTCATATGGGTTATCACAGTAATTGATGGGCAATCAACTAAGCAAGTAAGCATGAGTCTTAATAGACAATCCCATAGAAATTAATAAGGCTAACAATGAAACATATCATCTTAAACTAATCCATAGAATCCATTGCAATCTCAGAATAGTGTTTAAATCATAATTGAATTAGAGCTATCATCCACATATTGAATAAACATCATAAGATACAATCAGGAATCAAAGAGAGAGTAAGAGTAGAGAATGGAAGTGCAAATCTGTTCTCCCGCTCCAAGATTGAATCTCTAATGCTTTCCAATTGCTTCACGTCTCCAATCTAATCTACTCTAGAAAAGAACTACACTAATCTACTATAATCTACTTATTGAAAGTTGAAGAAAGAAAATATAGAAGTAAGTTCAGCCCCCAAGGGGTGGAACATCTCTTACATAATGAAAATACGTCTAATATATAAGCCCTAATTGAACCCCTCCCTCAATTACGCTTCAATTGCTCTGTTTAATGAAAAGCCAACTGTGGTGATCGCCCGAAGTCGCGCGGCCGCGCAGGAATTGGCCTGAAGGGTCGCGTGGGCGCGCGACTTGCAGAAAATCGTGTTTTTGCAGGGTCATGTCCGCAAGACAAATTCATAGCGCCCGCGCGTCCATTTTTTCGCTGCAAAGTGTCCTCTGGTAAAATGACCATAACATTTGTTCCGGGAAGAGTTACGGGGCCTGCTACCTATCAAATCGAAGATATCGACGAGATCTACAACTTTCATTCTTTGAGGATTGAGAAATTCTGGACGAATCAAGGCTGAAATTGGGCTGGAAGGGACTATTATGAAAATGGCTAACCAAAACAGCGAAGTTTGACGTCCGTTGGTACAAAGATCATAACTCTTGCATCCGAACTCCGATTAGAAAGATTCAAGATGTTTCGGAAAGCTACGAAGACGCTCTATAATGTAAGTTAAGTTCCAAACCAAGAACATGAAGTAAACATGAAAGCCCAAATGATGTCCGAATTGCTTTTCTTTGTATTTTCCTTGCTTTTCCTTGCGTTTTCATACTAATAATCTCTCACATCGTTCCCAAGCATAAGATCTACAAAATAAACACAAAATACATGAAAAGTAACTAAGACACATGAATATAAGCAACTAATTCAAGTAAAAGATACCGAATAAGTGAATATAAAATCCACCTATCAGCTGTGTGAGTTATTTAGCTTACATAGTCGATACTCAAAAGGAGAGGGGAGTTCAACTGGAGGATATACCAGTGGTTAGGGAATTCTTAGATGTGTTTCCGGAAGATTTGCCAAGACTTCCGCCCTACCGAGAAATCGAGTTCATGATCGACTTAGCGCCAGGAACCGCTCCAATATCGAAGGCCCCGTACAGAATGGCTCCGGTGGAGAAAAAGGAACTAATGGTACAGCTGCAAGAACTGTTAGATAAGAAGTATATTCAACCCAGCGTATCACCATGGGGAGCACCGATGTTATTCATGAAAAAGAAGGATGGGTCAATACGTCTTTGCATTGATTATAGAGAATTAAACAAAGTCACTATTAAAAATAAATATCCATTGCCAAGAATAGATGACTTGTTTAATCAATTAAAGGGTGCTAGATATTTCTCGAAAATAGATTTGAAAAGTGGGTATCATCAATTGAAAGTGAGGAAGGAGGATGTACCGAAGACGGCGTTCCAAACTCGTTATGGACATTATGAATTTTTAGTAATGTCTTTTGGTTTGACAAACGCCCCTATACGTTCATGGATTTGATGAACATGGTGTTTAAACCATTTTTAGATGAGTTTGTGGTGGTATTTATCGATGATATTTTGGTGTACTCCAAAACTCAAGAAGAACACATGGAACACTTACGTCTGACGCTGGAGACGTTAAGAAAAGAAAAGTTGTACACGAAATTCTCAAAATGTGAATTTTGGCTAGAACGTGTACAATTTCTTGGACACGTAATTGACAATGATGGAATTTCAGTGGATCCATCAAAGGTTGAAGGTGTGATAAATTGGGAACCACTAAGAACTCCATCAGAAGTAAGAAGTTTCTTGGGATTGGCAGGTTACTATAGACGGTTTATCCAGGATTTCTCCAAGATTGTCACTCCGTTAACAAATTTGACGAGAAAATCTGTAAAATTTGTTTGGACGGAGAAGTGTGAAGAGAGTTTTCAGGAATTGAAAAAGAAGTTAAGTGTGGCACCTGTGTTGTCATTACCAGATAGTACAGGAAATTTTGTAGTGTATAGTGATGCGTCACACAAGGGGTAGGGTTTTGTTCTAATGCAGAACGACAAAGTCATTGCGTATGCATCAAGACAATTGAAAGACTACGAGAAAGGGTATCCAACTCATGATTTGGAATTAGCGGCGGTAGTATTTTCTCTGAAGATATGGAGACACTATCTTTATAGAGAGAAGTGTGAGATCTACACAGACCATAAGAGTCTGAAGTATATTTTCACTCAAAAGGACTTGAACATGCGTCAAAGGAGATGGATGGAATTGATAAAAGATTACGATTGTGAGATTTTTTATCATCCAGGAAAAGAAAATGTTGTTGCAGATGCCTTGAGTAGGAAAGGCCGAGAGAAGTTGATGTTGTTAACTGATAAGGAGGAGCTTATTTCAGCAATGGCAAGGTTAGAGTTGGAAATCAAATTTCCAAAAGAATCCGATGAAAATTTATACCAGATGGAAGCTAGTCCAAATTTGGTGGACAAAGTGAAGAACGCTTAACTGAAGGATGAGGAATGCAGAAAAATAAGAGAAAGTGTGGTCGAGGGAAAAGAAGTGAAATACAAGGTTGATACTGAGGGAATGCTGAGATTCGAGGGACGAATTTGGGTTCCAACAATACAGGATATTAAAGAATTAGACATCTTGACAGAAGCTCATAGCTCAAGATATTTGATTCATCCGGAAAGTACGAAGATGTAACAAGATTTGCAGTGACATTTTTGGTGGCCAAATATGAAAAGAGACGTTACAGAATGCCTTGCAAAGTGCTTGACGTGTCAGAAGGTGAAAGCTGAACATCAAAGACCAAGCGGACTACTTCAACCGTTGGAAATACCGGAATGGAAATGGGAGCACATCACATTGGATTTTGTGGTAGGTCTTCCAACGACTCAGAAAGGATACGATGCGATATGGGTGAAAGTGGATAGACTAACAAAATATGCACACTTTTTTACCAATAAAGATTAGATTTAATCTTGATCAGCTGGGGAAATTATATGTTAACGAGATCGTGTCGAGACATGGAGTTCCAGTATCTATTGTGTCAAATCGAGACCCGAGGTTCACATCAAATTTCTGGAAGAGACTATAAGAATGTATGGGAATGCAATTGAAGATAAACACAGCATATCATCCGCAAACGGATGGGCAAAGCGAACGAACAATCCAGACACTAGAAGATATGCTTAGAGCATGCATCACGGATTTTAAAGGAAATTGGGATGATCATCTACCGTTGGTGGAATTTTCATACAACAACAGTTACCATGAAAGCATTGGTATGCCACCATACGAGGCATTATATGGCAGGAAATGCAGGACTCCACTATGCTGGGATGAAGTTAGTGAACGACAGTTGCTAGGACCAGAACTGGTACAACAGACCGCTGAAGTTATAAAACTCATCAGAGCAAGACTAGTAGCTGCTCAAGATCGACAGAAAAAGTATGCTGATCAACACAGGCAGAGTCGTGAATTTGAAGTAGGAAATTTTGTGTTCCTGAAAGTTTCTCCTTGAAAGGGGAAAATTCATTTTGGTAAGAAAGGAAAGCTCAGCCCAAGGTTTATTGGACCTTTCGAAATTTTACGCAGAGTGGGAGAGGTGGCTTACGAGGTAGCTTTACCTCCATAATTAGAACATATGCATAATGTTTTTCATGTGTCGGTGTTGTGACCGTATAAACCCGATTACAAGCATGTGATCGAGTATGAACCATTGCAGTTCAGTAAAGATTTATCTTATGAAGAGATTCCTATCCTGATAGTTGACAGGAAAGAATAAGTGCTCAGGAATAAAGTGATACCTTTTGTGAAGGTGATATAGAGGAACCACAATGTCGAAGAAGCTACGTGGGAACTCAAAGCTGATATGATGAAGAATTATCCTGAGTTATTTGTTTAGTCAGTGTCTTCAATTTTGGGGACATAATCTTTGTAAGTAGGGGAGAATGTGACAATTTGATTGTTTGAATTGTGATTCTGGGGACAGAATCCTTGTAAGGAGGGAAGGATATAACAATCCGAAATTTCAAAGTGTAATATTAAATATTTATTGAATAATATAAATATTTATTTGATGTGTCTATTGTTGAATTAATGAATCTAAATTTATTAGAGAATTTTCTAAATTAAATTAATTTATAATTCAGAGAGTTGTAATATAACATGAGATGTTATATTGTTGTCTTGATTTAATAATTTAGATGTTATATTAAAATTATTAAATAAAGTTATAATAAAATTTATAATTTGGTGATATTTGCTAAAATGGTATATTTAATTAAAATATAGTATGTGATTAATTTAATTGGTTAATGTTGGATATGGAGATCCAAATAAATAATATGTAATTATAAATTATAAACTAAAGTGTTTATTAAAATAAATTAAAAAGGGTGTAATTTAGTTTTTGCCAAACAAGACTTAATATATTAATTCTTTAAATTTTAAAGTGTTTTGCCAAACAAAGCCTTATGGCTTTTGATTTTCTAAATTTTGAAAATAAATGAAATAAATAAATAAATAAATTAAAATAATAAATATAATATAATTATAATATATATACAACAGTCGTGTAATATACGATAAAACATAGCTAAGAGTTTAAACAAGAATATTGTCATCTAGACAATATCCACACTCAAAGGTGTCCTCATTATAATTATTATCACATTATTCCGAAGAATAGTGAGGACTACTAAAGCCATTTATCCTGGACCATCACTCCATTCCCCGACTCGTCCCAGCTATATTATCATTTCCTGAAGAGAACAATGAAAGAAAGGGTGAGCTCAACTAGCCCAGTAAGAAATATTATGACTAAGATAATGCATAATAAATTATCGACTAAAAGATAATTTGAACCCCAAACTTTACTTTCAATTTACTTTTGCACCCCAAACTTAAAAAGGTGTCTAAGTACCCCCCAAACTTCATTATACGTAACAAAACGGACACTTTCTTCACTTAACCAGTCAAAAGTGACCGGCTAAGGCTATAACACAAGTTTGGGGTGCAAATTGTCTTTTAATCTTAAAAATTGGCAAAAATAATTATTTTTAAATAAAATAAAATAATTAGTTTTAAAATAAATATTAAATAATTAAAATAATAAAATTAAAATAAATATTTGGAATTAATGATTAATAATTAATCATTAACTTGTAAAATGATTATTTTATTTTAATTTTAAAATTAATTATTAATCATTAGGTTAAAAAATCATTAACTTGAAAAAAATCATTTTTTCACATAAAAAAATTTTTTTTTTTGTTTTAAAAACAAAATTTTTAAAAGTAGAATAATTTTATAACAACTTATAATGTAATTTTGTAAAAAACAAAATTTTGTAAAAACAAGTTACTATTATAACAACTTTTGTGGGGTTAACGTAATTCTTAATTTTGTTTTTACAAAATTTTACTTAATTTTGTTTTTACAGTAATTCTTAATTTTGTAAAAAACAAATTTTTTAATTCAAAAATTTATTTTGTAAAAACAAAATTTTTATCAAAAATTCTTAATTTCTTAATTTTTTTGTTTTAACAGAATTCTTAATTTTGTAAAAAACAAATTTTTTTAATCCAAAAAACAAAATTTTGTTAAAAACAATTTTTGTTTAACAAAATTTTGTAAAAAACAAAATTTTTTTAATGAAATTCTTAATTTCTTAATTTTTTTTGTTTTAACAGAATTCTTAATTTTGTAAAAAACAAAATTCTTAATTCAAAAAACAAATTTTTTTTTATTTTAACAGAATTCTTAATTTTGTAAGAAACAAAATTTTGTAAAAATAATTAACTTTACTATTATAACAACTTTTGGTAGGTTAATGTAATTCTTAATTTTATTTTTACAAAATTTTACTTAATATTATTTTTTACGTAATTCTTAATTTTGTAAAAAAAATTCTTAATTTTTTGTTTTAACATAATTCTTAATTTTGTAAAAAAAAATTTAACAAAATTTTGTAAAAAGTAATTTTTTAACATAAATTCTTAATTTCTTAATTTTTTTGTTTTAATGAATTCTTAATTTTGTAAAAAACAAAATTCTTAATTCAAAAAACAATTTTTTTTTGTTTTATAGAATTCTTAATTTTGTAAAAAACAAAATTTTATAAAAACAAGTTTACTATTATAACAACTTTTGACCTGTTTGGTAAAATTTTGTAAAAACAAATTTAAGTTGTTATAAAATTAATTATTAAATTTTGTCTTTTAATCTTCGAAATTGGCAAAATTAAAATTCAGTTTTTGAAAGTTTTTAAAAAAAATTTAAAAATTTTGTAAAAATATATTTGGGGTACAACATTAAGTATTTTATTTTGCCACATAAATAAAATTCTATTTTTGAAAATTTTTGTTTTTTTAAAAAATCTATTTTTAAAAATAAAATAAAATAATCATTTTACAAGTTAATGATTAATTATTAATCATTAATTCTAAATATTTATTTTAATTTTATTATTTTATTTTTATTTTTAAAACTAATTATTTTATTTAAAATTAATTATTTTTGCCAATTTTTAAGATTAAAAGATAATTTACACCCCAAACTTGTGTTACAGCCTTAGCCGGTCACTTTGGACCGGTTAACTGAAGAAAGTGTGCATTTTTGTTACGTATAATGAAGTTTGGGGTGTACTTAGACACGTTTTTAAGTTTGGTACATAAATTCAAATACAACTTAATTATAAAACAGTCGTGTAAAATACGACAAAACATAGCTGAGAGTTTAAACAAGAATATTGTCATCTAGACAATATCCACACTCAATGGTGTCCTCATTACAATTATTATCACATTATTCTATAGAATAGTGAGGACTACTAAAGCCATTTATCCTGGACCATCACTCCATTCCCCGACTCGTCCCAGTTATATTCTCATTTCCTGAAGAAAACAATGAAAGAAAGGGTGAACTCAACTAGCCCAGTAAGAAATATTATGACTAAGATAATGCAGAAGAAATTATCCTTAGCCTTAAACAGTATAACAACTGATAGAATATAATAGACGGCAAGTTTTAGATCAACAATTGCGGTGAAATAAGCAATCCATTAGAAGAGTCAAGTAGAGCATAAAATCTACTATCTTCATGATTTAAAAAGTTTTCATCAACTTTATCATTGAGACTCGACTTAATAAATAAAATCGAATCATACCTGCACCACGACCAAGGATATTCATGTAATCATCAATGGTCATGATTATACCGAATAATCTCTGGTCATAATCATACCAACAAGCATCCATCAATGAACTACAGGTGCCAATGAGGACTTTTACCATATCATTCGTCACATTACGATTCATGATTATACAAGAATAATCCTGGTCATAATCATACCAAGTCCATCTATACACGTAAGCCAAAGATGACTTTTATCACAATATAAGCATGAGGATGATGATAATGACATAATAATTCAATAAAACAAGTTCAAGGATAAATTTTAAAGATTTATAAATTAATTTATCCAGAGGGCGAATAAATCAAATTGTCGACATGATCACGCTTTGTAGAGTAAAATTCAAGAATAATATTCATGTACATAAAATAATTTGGATGAGAAAAAATATATTTTCGAATTAAATAGTATCCCGTGAATAGTACTTGAGGAATAGTACCGGAGCATGTAAAGTACCCCAAATACAAGTGAATGATACTAGAGTGAATAGTAATCGGTGAATAGTAACTCCGTGAATAGTAACTTTCGTGAATAGTACTCCAACATTTAAAAGTGGCCCGAATACCCGAGTGAATAATACTAGAGTGAATAAGAATCGGGTGAATAGTAACTCATATGAGAAAAATACCAAAGAAAATGATATTTCATGACGAGTACAAAAGAAATGATATCCCATATGAGTATAATATAATATACAAAACTGCAAATGAATTTGCACCCGCCATGCGGTAATCCACGTAGACAGATCATTTCAACAATTTAATAAAGAATGAATACGCAGGATCTTTCACCATGTATGCGGTAGTCCACACAGACAGGTTATTCCAACAGAATAATAAAGAATGAGATTATAAAAGAATTCACCAGGCATGCGATAGACCGCACAGACAGGTTATTCCAACAGAATAATAAAGAATAGAACCAGGTCATGCGTAATCCGCACAGACAGGATACTCTAATAGAATAATAAAGAATGGAACGAGTCATGCGTAATCCGCTTGCATGTGATATTCCAATGTAATAATAAAGAACGAAACCGGTCGCGCGTAATCCACACGCATGAGGATATTCCAATGAATAATAAAGAATGGAATAACAACGAGAATTCACGGGCATGCGATAGGCGCATGCATGAGTTATTCCAACGTAATAATAAAGAATGGAATAATGAAGAATTTCACCATGTATGCGGTACTTTCAGATAGACAAAGTTATTCCAACATAATAATAAAGAATGGAATAACAACCCTTACGAGTATTGAAAGAAAATAACTCTCTTCATGAATACGAAATAATAATACTCCTTACCTTAGAAGAAACTAGATATTGGAATAGTGAGGTAGCATACTTCTCTTCTTCTTTCTCTCTATAATTTCTCTCTATAATAATTGCTCTATAGCTTTAGTGAATTGGTGAGAAATGAAGAAAGAATGAGCTTCTATTTATAGGAAAATATAGTTTCAATAATTGCCCGTTTTGGGGGCTGAAATATTACAGTATAATACCTTCTTCTTTTTCTTCATTTTTAATTTAGTCCTGCAAGTATTATCATACTTGCACCACCTTCCCTAATAGTAAATCATGTGAATCAATAGTAAATCATGTGACTCAAAAGTTCTAAACATGTGAAAAAATTAATTATAGTATAGTACCTTCATCTATACCTCTATTTTCAACTTAGTTATGCAAGTATTATCAATCTTGCACCAAATCCCCTAATAGTAAATCATGTGAATCAATAGTACACACATGTGAACACATAGTTATAAGCATGTGAATTAATAACTATTAATTGCTCATTTATCTATTTAATTATCCGATTGGTCAATATAACCTCCAGACATTAATTATTATCGAAATAAATGGCGATTTCCACTAACACTAATAATTTCCACACAATGGAACTATCAATTTCATCTTTAATCGACATGAACTTATTCATCATTAATATTATAACTCTCACTATTTAACAACCAGGTCGTTCCCAGGAAAGAGGGGGCTTTCTGATAAGGATTTCTCCTTATTGGCGCGCAATTAGGTGACCAAACCTCTCCTTGACAGAACTTCTATATATTGTCAATATTGCAAATAATAATATGAATAGTTTTGTCGTCTCAATAATATAAAATATTATGCAGATGATATTGTGACAATAATTAAATCAATAATATGAGAGATATGATGTAGTAATTACTGTAGCAATAATTGAGTATAACTGAGTGACTCCTCACGTAAGCATAAATAATCAATACCGTGTGCTATAACGTCCACAGATTTTAAACTCCTTATTAATTAAATATGCGATTTAATTTTTAATGAGTTAGTTTTGTGAGCCTATTTAAACCTTAAGTGGTTATGTGAATTTATGAAATGATTAAAGGGAGTCACTAATAGCTTATTTAAATTAGTGGACTAACCCTAAGAGTTTGATATCAAGAAATTGATAGGATTATTAAATATTCAATTTATTTGAATAGAGTAGCAAAAGTTGAACATATTGATTAATTGCAATCATGAGTAATTAAGTGATAATGTATTAATTAATAATTATTATTGGATAAATAATAATTAATGTGTAATAGATTAATAATTTCTAAAATGATTATATGTTACTTGATTAATTGGTGCAATATAGTAAACCTTTATTATATGGTAGTTAGCTATATATTTTATAGTACAAGGTGGCACATTAATGTGAGACCCCAGATTTTATGAATAAAGATTTAAATTTCTCAAAATATTTTTTTTAATATTATGGAATGAATTTGATATAATGTTATAGTTGTGGGTAATATTTATAAATTTTGCAAAGTACGCAAGTTGTTATATAATATTCGATTGGTCGGGGAATATTCGTTTTAACAAGAAATATTCGTACGACGGTACAATCATTGGTGGACCCTATAACGGAATTATTGTCGGATTGAGAAAATGACAAAAATATTTTTATGAAAATAACAGCGGAAGTTTTACCGTTAAGACTATTGAACTACTCGGTAGTAAAAGTACGATGTCTGGCGTGGTTGCATAGTAATACTACGGTATTGATTATTGATGCTTACGTGAAGTCACTCAATTTTGTTCAATTATTACTTCTGATAATTCTGCGTGATAAGTATCTTACGTTATTTGATTTAATTATTGTCGATATTTTATATATTATTAAATCAATAATTGAGACTGACGAAGTTATTAATATTATTATTTGCAATATTAACGATGATGTCTAGAAGTTCATCGAGGAGAGGTTTGGTCACCTAATTGCACGCCTTGATAGGGAGAAATCCTTATTGAAAGCCCCTCTCTTTCCTAGGAAAGCGACCTAGTCGATTAATAGTGTGAATTATAATAATGATGATGAAGTTTTATTTTATTAGTATTATTAATGTAATAAAGCAGAAAAACTTTTATATAAAAATGTAATACTCTTATAAAGTTATTCATTTTATTAGACTATAAATAGAATATATTATATTCTATTATGCATAGTGTTTTGCATAGTAAAATCTTTTTATATAAAATAAAATACTTTTATAAAGTTATTTATTTTAATAGACAATAATTAGAATATATTATATTTTATTATGCATAGTGTTTTGCATAGTGCACTGATATAGTGTTTGTATAGTGCTGCGCATAGTGTTTGCATAGTAAAATCTTTTTATATAAAAGCTGAATACTTTTATAAAGTTATTCGTTTTATTAGATTATAAATAGAATATATTATATTTTATTTAAAAGATTTTGTTTTATTAGAATATTTTATAGTAAACCAATACGGGAAAATACATTTTAAAAGTAAATCAATTTGGACTAGTTCAGAATTAGTTACTATTCGATTCATTCTCCTATAAATAGAAGCTCATTCCTTTATTATTTCTTACGAATTCACTGAAACTCTAGAGAGAGAAACTGTAGAGAGAATTCTTCTTCTATAATCTTGAGCATATTTCTTAAGAGTTTAATAAAGCTTTGAAGTATTGTCTGCAAGTTTTCTTCAAGTATATCCTCGCCCTACTACTACTATGGAGTACTCTTCTTTATAAGGTAAGAGATATTATTTGTTGTACTCGTAAGGGGTATTATTTCTTTAGTATTCATGAAGAGAACTTACATTATTCCATTCTTTATTATTACGTTTGAATAACTTTTGTATCATGCCGGTCTACCCTATACTTGGTGAAATTCTTCTATTATTCCATTCTTTATTATTATGTTGGAATAACTTTTATACATCGCCAATACCGCATACATGGTGAAATTCTTACATTATTCCATTCTTTTTATTATGTTAAAATAACTTTGTCTATCTAATACCGCATACATTTTGAAATTCTTCTGTTATTCCATTCTTTATTATTATGTTGGAATAACCTCTCTATGTGAAGTACCGCATACATGTTGAAATTCTTTTGTTATTCCGTTCTTTATTATTATGTTGGAATAACCTGTCTATGCGAAGTACCACATACATGGTGAAATTCTTCTATTATTCCATTCTTTATTATTATGTTGGAATAACTTTGTACATCTGATAAACCGCATACATGGTGAAATTCTTCTATTATTCCATTCTTTATTATTACATTTGGAACATCATATACGTGCGATTTTACGCATTGACTCGGGTTCCGATTATTTATTATTACGTTGGAACATCCCATCGATTGCAAATTTAAATTCGCTTTGGTTCCGTTATTTATTATTCATTGGAATATCATCCATGCATTTATGCATGATCCGTTTCGTTATTTATTATTCATTGGAATAACTTTTGCCTATGTGGTCTATCGCATGCCTGTGATTTCTTTTGTTATTCCATTCTTTATTATACTTAGTTGGTTAAAGTTTTGACTTCTATACTCCATGAAATTAGTGGAATATCCTTGATATTTGCACTTCATCCAGTATCTTTTCATGGAAATATTCTTCTGAGCATTCTTGAATTTTACTCTACAAAGAAGTATCATGTTGACAATTTGGACGTTATTAGTTTCTGGATAAATTAATTCTTGAACTTGTTTTATTGAATTATTATGTCATTGTCATCATCCTCATGTTTATATTATGTAGAAAGTCATCCGTGGCCTGTAGTGCATATATGGACTTGGTATGATTATGACCAGGGATTATTTGGTATAATCATGATCGTAATGTTACAAATGATGTGAAAAAGTCCTCATTGGCCCGTAGTGCATTGATGGACAGTTTTTGGTATGATTATGGCTATGGATTCTCTTCGGCCAAGGGTGCAAAGATGAATTATTTTATGGCATGATCAGGACCGTTGATGAAAACATGATTATCTTTAGCCCGTAGTGCATGGATAATTCGTGGTCGTGATACTAAATAATATCCATGGCCTGTAGTGCAGGGATGATTTGATGATGTGGATTATTTATTAAGCTGAGTTTCAGCGATAAAAGTGATGAAAAACCTTTTAAATCATAGAAGATAGTAGATTTTATTCTCTACTTGACTCTTTTAATGGATTGCTTATTCCGCTGCCATTAAACTTGATGTTTGTTATATTGTATCAGTTTAACACTGTTGAAGGCTAATGATAATTTATTCTGCATTATCTTAGTCATAATATTTCTTACTGGGCTAGTTGAGCTCACCCTTTTTGCTTTCATTGTTCTCTTCAGGAAATGAGAACGTAGCAGGGACTAGTCGGGGAACGGAGTGACGGTCCAGATGATAGCATTAGTAGTCCTCACTATTCTATGAAATAGTATGATAATAAATGTAATAAGATTGAATTTGAGTGTGGATATTGTCTAGATGACAATATTCATGTTAAAACTCTTAGATTATGTTTTGTCGTATTTTGAGTTTGAATACTGTCTAGAAGACAATATTTGTATTAAAACCCACAGCTCATGTTGTATAATTAAGTTTGTATTTGAATTCTGTACCATGTATTTGGCGACTCAAGATGGGTGATGTATACCTATTTTGGGGGTGTCACATTAATATGTCTATATATTATATATATATATATAGACTATATAGTAAGAGTTATTTGCACTCATGTGAGTTGCATAATAATATTGTTATATGATATGAAGTGTGTACGTAAACATTCATATATATCCTATTGACATATAATATTATCAATTGTTAAATTAATAATGATTTTATGAAGTTATTATGATAATAACAGTCATGGTAATTGAAAATGTACATGAATTATATGTTTGTGCACTACTTGATATCTTGTAATTAGGAAATGCATTGTATGCCTTTAAATCATTATAACCTATGTTATGTGAAATGAATTTTGCATACATAAACTTATAACCAAAGTATATATTATGTATATATGGTTTAAACTAAGTGTTGCATTACATTGTTGCATTTCATTGTGCAAATGCTGAGAATTATTTCTTTGTCCCAAAATGAGTGTCACCAAGTACATGAATAGTGACTTGAAGTTAAATAACGTATTTTCCAAAAAGGCTATTGAGTAGGTGATCATTTGATAAGTAAATGGTTGGTAAGGGTGGTTAATCAACTCTTGATTAACCAATGTATTTTTTCTTTGCACCATGAATCCAACCTTGGTGTAATGTGATTATCTAGTCCAAGCTTCTTCTATATATACAAGCTTCAAATTCAGTTTTTATTGTTTGATAAGTCTTAGTTTGAGAGTCTTAAGTTGCTTAGCATATCATAGGAGCATACTTAGTGTATAAGGAAGCCAATTTAAGCCAAGAGGTATAAAATCTTAACTTGTGTTCTTGAAATGGGTTTTGTCAAGTTCTTAAAATTCTTTGTTAATCAAAGTGATTTGGCATGCCATGATGTGTTTAGGAAGTAGCCTTACATGTTTAAACTCTTAAATGATGGTATGAAGCATGTTTAAATCAAGGAGGATGATTGTTGTTTGATGCTTTGTAGAATAGAAGCGGAGTTTTTGCCTCTCAGTGTGAGCATGGCGTAGCATTGCGCTTCTATTTGTACTAGGGTCTTGTTGTAGCATTCTGCACTTACCAGAACCGATTCTTGATTTCTATTTGTGTTATGTGTTACTAACTTGATGTTATGACTTAGATACATACCTATAAAGGAGTATAACATGTTATGTAATGTTTTCTTGTGTTGTATGAAGAGATCAACACGTTTTAGTAAGAGGTTTGTAATGAAAGCTTAGAGTTTAGAAAACAAACTTTGAAGTAATATAAGTTTTACAAATTATGAACTTATGAGACCATATACATGACTGGTTTGGAACCTACATAAGCATGGTATGTGATTCATAGATGTTGTATCCATGACCAACTTGATAAGCTTTGTGCTAGAACTTAGTTTGAAATAAAAGCTTAGTATAATAAGCTAAAGGGCATGAATGCTACATGTTATAGTTTCTGATTTTGAAAAGAGATTATCATAACTTATTTACTTATGATAAAGGTTTTAGATTTGTCTTATGTGTGTTGCATTGAACCATTCATGCTAATATGATTTCAAAGACAACCTTAAACATGTTTTCAAATATACATTGCATATTATGTGAGTACTTAGATACTAAAGTAGTAAGATGTCATGTTATAGCTATGTTACTCCTATACATGATTCATATGTATTAAGCATGATGATAACTAAATCGAACATGAGTTTAGAGCATGATTTGAAGTGTTAAACAATATTAGTTGTAAATAAACAAGATGAACATCATGAGCATGTGTAATAACAGATTTTGAAATCTCTATATGGATATATAGTCAAGTTATAAACCATGATAACTACATAATCTTGTTATGCTAGTTGTAAGTTAAACTTGTGGAAATAAACTCAAGTATGATCATGTGTTATAATTGAAACTCCAGCATGAATATATGTTAATATGTATGTATAGGTGTATGTTAGAGTTGGACTGAAGTCAAGAAGTGCAAGGCTCAAACACAGTGCAGCGAGGAGGCAGTAGCAATTGCTGCAATCCTAAACTGAGACCAAAGCGTAGAATTCTGTGAATCTTGCAATCACAAACAGATACTGTTTTTGATTATGAAATTCAAGGCATGCTTAGGTGATTTCTTTACCTTGTAATATGTGACCAATGTGCCATGTAATGTATTGAGAAGCATGCTATGTGATGACTTGATTCTTTTAAGTGTATACTCGTATTAGTTTACACATACTAATTGAAATGATCGACTTGATAATGTTAGGTTATTTTAATGCGAGTTAGTTAAAGCTAGTATTATATTGTAGCTGAGCAATCAGGCAAGTTTCCCTAAACTTACCCTATATTATATTCAGCAAGTATCCAAATTTATTGTGTTGTAAGTTTCCTAACTTACACAACTTTGAGTTTGTGAAAGTTTTCCTATCCTCCTCATATTGCATTGAGTAGGATATTATTGAATTGAAAGTTATTCATTTAAGCTTGAATCTTATTTCCAAGCATGCTATTAAGTGGTTTAATTACTTTACAATTATTCCACATCGATATTATTGATATTCTCACTTAGTACACTTGAGTTCGTAGAGTCTTAGACTTGTACATCATTTAAAGTTCGATAATTCTTGAACTATGTTAGATAGAGTCTGAACCTTTATTCGGTCAGACAAGCGTATGAAGTTTTAAAAGCTATCCAAACCAATTGATGGTAAGGATTCTTAGACTAAAAGAACACCCCTTTCTATGATAGGGGAATGCAGGTATCTAATAAAGATACAATGAATAGATTTAAATGTTATGCATATACATAGTGTACATGAGGCTGATCCCCTTAAGTACTTATTCTGTAGCCAGTAACCAAAGGGTCAATTAGCTATTGATTCCATTGGAGTGTTATAGTTCAAAGTATATTCGACTAGCAGTTATTCTAAAAGCAATTATTATCTTTGCTTATGATATTCATATTGTTGAATCCTTTGTCAATTATTTTTCCATTCATCATGATATATCCTTATTGTTGTATTTAAACTTGCTGGGCAAACTTGTTGCTCATCCTTGCTATTTCATGAATTATATTGCAGCTAAGCCCGAGACCTCAAGGAAGGACAAGGGTAAAGGGAAGATGTAGAATAATGGCAAGGGGCAGATTTTTCCTTATGCCTAGTTCAAATTACAATTATGTAATATGAACCCTAATATTTATTTTAGGGTATGATTGTAGGATGATATTAAGGTTATCGTATCTTAGGACTAGTAACACCTTTTGAATGAACGACGTACGTTTATTATATTTTGCATTTTATTTATCGTATGTTGTTTAGAGGTGGATGTTTGTAGTTTATCGTGATGACCGAACTAGGGTCAGAGGACCCAGATTTGGGGGCATCACAGGTTGGTATCAGAGCAGTAGGCTATAAACGTTAAGAATGTGAAACCTAGGTTATAACCTTAGTACAAAACTCAACTAGAGTATGTAAGTGATGGGTTGGGGAAATCCATCGAGTTTTATTGTGATACTAAAGTTGTTTATTTAAATCAAGAATGATTAATAGACGTCTTAAACTTCTTAATGCTAACATGGATAACATATCACATAAAGCCTAATAATTTTCTTCGTTTCCTCAAATCATGCCGCCTAGGAGAATTCCGCAGAATCAGAGGGAGGAAGGATCCATTAACAATGGTGGAGGGAAAAATGTTGATCCAATGAAAAACTTTGTTAACCTGTTAATGGAGGCAATGCAAAACAGACCCCCCACCAGTAGCAGGGCAGCCAGGACAACACTTGGCTAGCTTTAAGGATTTTAAATTAGTAGGACCACCGGAGTTCCAAGGAACCCTGGACCCAATTGTAGCCTAGACATGGATAGAAGAGATGGAGAAGGTATTTGAGGTCGCACGAGTGGCCGAAGCACAGAAGATGAGTTTTGCCACTTTCATGATGAAGGGCGAAGCTAACTATTGGTGGAAAGCCAATAAGAGCCGAGCAGACGAAGGAGTTATTCCTTGGGTTAGATTTAAGGATCTATTCCTCGAGAATTACTTCTCAGAGAATACGCAACAGGATACGGAGGTTAAGTTTCTGGAACTAAAACAAGGTGGTATGTTTGTCGCAGAGTACGCGGCGAGATTTAACGAGTTAGCCCGATTCGCTGCACATCAGGTTGACACGGAGGCCAGGAAGGTAAGGAGGTTCGAATTAGGACTGAAACCATGGGTACAGAAAGCAGTGGTCAGAGTAAAGATTAAGACTTACTCTGATCTTCTGGAAAGGGCAATCATTGCCGAAGGAGGAAATGAAGCCATCGCTTCATTCAAACAAGAAAAGAAGACCGGTCAGGAAGGGAAGAATGGGGGAAGCAGCGAAGGCAACAACCCCAACAAGCGTAAATGGACGGAGAGCCAATCCTCTAGAGGCAATAAGTCCAGAGGAGAGGCCAAGAAAAGTATGAAGTGCAACAACTGTGGGAGGAATCACTCGTGGGAGTGCATAAAAAGAAAAAGTGTTTGTTATCATTGTGGACAACCGGGGCACATGGCTCCTCAGTGTTCGAATAAGTAGAAGGGAGGATGTTTCTCGTGTGGAGCCATGGACCATCAAATTAAGGACTGTCCGAAGAGAAAAAGTGATGCAGCTAGCGGCAATCGCAACAACAACAACAATGGGCTGAACATTGGAGGATCAGTCAATTAAGCCAATAGACCAACGACATGAACGTTCAACATGACTGTACAGGATGCAGTGTAGTCTAAGGACACGGTGTCAGGTATCATTTCGATCAATGATATAGATGCATACATGTTATTTGATTCGGGTGCTACCTGCTCTTTTGTTTCTGAAGAATTTGCTAAACGGTTAGATTTACCCGGTGAGAGATTAGAACACCCTATGAATGTAGAAGTAGCAAACAAGGAAATTATCCCCATAGAATACATTCATAAGAATTGTTATACCGAATTGCGAGGATTTAAGCTCAAGAGGGATTTGATATCGATTCGTTTAGGGGAGTTCGATGTAATCCTTGGAATGGATTGGTTATCGATTCACGGAGCAGTTATAGATTGTAAGAAGAAGTGTGTACACATTAAGACTCCGAATAAGTCGAAGGTGGTATTTTATGGTAGTTAATCGCTGAGACAATCTCATTGTTTGACGATGGTGCAAGTGCAGAGATTGCTTAAGAAGGGTTGTATAGGTTATTTGGCTCACGTGGTTGATACTCGACGAGTCGAGGGTGAATTGAGTCAAATACCTATTGTAAGGGATTTCGTTGATGTCTTCCCAGACGGGGTTCCGGGATTTCCACCGGATAGAGAGATTGAGTTTTTCATTGATTTGGCACCAGGGATAACACCGATATACAAAGTGTCGTATCATATGGCACCGGTAAAAATGAAAGAACTGATGGCTCAATTACAAGAGTTGTTAGATAAATGATACATTCGACCGAGCGTATCACCGTGGGGAGCACCAGTCTTATTCGTAAAGAAGAAAGATGGGTCGCTAAGACTTTGTATTGACTACCGAGAGTTGAACAAGGTCACAATTAAGAACAAGTACCCGTTGCCCCGGATAGACGATTTGTTTGATCAGTTGAAGGGGGCAAAGTACTTTTCAAAGATTGACTTGAGGACCGATTATCACCAACTGAAAGTGAGGCCGAAGGATATTCCAAAGATGGCATTCAGAACTCGGTATGGACACTTTGAGTTTCTGGTAATGTCATTTGGTTTGACGAACGTGCCAGCAGCCTTTATAGATTTGATGAACAGAGTGTTCAAACAGCATTTGGATAAGTTTGTTGTCGTATTCATTGATGACATTCTAGTGTATTCAGAAACAGAGGAAGAACACGCCGAACATCTTCGGATAGTGTTGGAGACATTAAGGAGGGAAAAGCTATTTGCAAAATTCTCCAAGTGTGAGTTTTGGTTGCAAAGAGTGCAATTTTTAGGGCACGTTATCGACAAGAATGGTGTTTCAGTGGATCCAGCGAAGGTAGAAGCGGTTATCAATTGGGAGCAGTCGAAGATGCTGATAGAAATTAGGAGTTTCTTAGGATTGGCGGGATACTATAGAAGATTTATTTGGGATTTTTCAAAATTGGCATCACCGTTGACCAATCTTACCAGAAAAACAATTAAGTTCGTTTGGACAGAGAAGTGTGAAGAAAGTTTCCTAGAATTGAAGAAGAGGATTAGTCAAGCACCTGTGTTGGCCTTACCGGACAACACGGGAGGGTTTGTAGTGTATAGTGATGCGTCACACTAGGGTCTTGGCTGTGTACTAATGCAACACGGCAGGGTCATTGCGTACGCCTCATGTCAGCTAAAAGATTATGAGAAGGGATATCTGACTCATGACCTGGAGTTAGCAGTAGTAGTTTTTGCCTTGAAGATTTGGAGGCATTATTTGTATGGCGAGAAATGTGAGATATATCTGAGAACCACAAGAGTCAAGTATATCTTCACTTGAGAAAGAGTTAAACATGAGGCGTGTACGATGGTTAGAATTGATCAAAGATTATGATTGTGAGATTCTGTACCATCCAGGAAAAGAAAATGTAGTGGCAGATGCCTTAAGTAGAAAATGCAGAGAAAAGTTATTGAAGTTAACTATTCAAGAAGAATTGGTGAAAGATTTCGAATGACTAAACTTGGAGATTAGATATCCGATGGAGGTGAACGAACAATTGTTTATAGTGACAGCGAGTCTGACCCTATTGGATAAGGTTAAAGAAGCACAAGAAAAGGATGAAGATTGCAATAACATCAAGAAGCGATTGACTGAAGGTGATGAGTTGAAATTTAAGATTGATAAGACTGAATTTGCTAAGATTTGAAGGATTTAATTTGGGTACCAATTAGTACCGTAAGGCGAGAGAAGAGATTTTACAAGAACCGCACAGTACGAGATACTCGATACACCTAGGAAGCACGAAGATGTACCAAGATTTGCGTCACCACTTCTGGTGGCCAAATATGAAGAGAGAGGTTGGAGAATGCGTGAGTAGATACCTAACTTGTCAGAGAGTCAAGGCAGAGCACCAACGACCAAGCAGGTTATTACAACCATTAAAAATTCTAGAATGGAAATGGGAGTACATCACAATGGACTTTGTGGTGGGACTTCTGGCAACACAGAAAGGGCACGACGCCATATGGGTAATTGTAGATCGTCTTACTAAGTCAGCTCACTTTTCGCCAATTAGGGTTAAGTATAGTTTGTGTGACACCCCCAAATCCGGTACTTCCATTTTCACAGGATTTGGTGTTCACTGTACAAATATCATCTATCTATCTACCCATAAATAAAATACAACCATACAATAGATAGAATAAATAATAACTCTCTCCCCTTATGGGGTTACATCAACTGCATAACTAAATAAATCCCAGGTTGATCTAACCTTAAAATATCTGTGCGGAAACATAACAATTAAGTCTTAAGTAACATCAATTCTAAATGTCATTACACAACCCTATAAACAAATAGTCCTCATTACTTGCTAATCTTGCCCTTGCCTTTACTAGTGGAAGGCTCGTCTGTTCTCTCGTTCTTAACTGCAATGTTATTATTACGCAAGAGTGAGCACGATTGCCCACAAGTATAACAATATAATAAATGAATAATAATAACATGCGAATGAATTAATAACTTTGAATATAAAAGCTCAACTTTTGAATCAAGAATGAATAACAAGAATCAAAAGAAATTCTGAGGGTCACAAGACCTTGAACTATGTCCTAGGTTGTCCCGTTACATTCTCCCCCCCTTACAAAGATTCTGTCCCCAGAATCGCATATAACAATCTAAGTAAATAAATTAGGATAATTCTTCATCATATTCTCTTCGAGTTCCCATGTAGCTTCTTCAGCGTTGTGGTTCCTCCAAATTACCTTAACAGAAGGTATTACTTTATTTCTCAGAACTTGTTCTTTTCGGTCGATAATTTGAACAGGAATTTCTTCGTAAGACAAGTCTTTGTCGAAATGTAGGGGTTCATATTCAATCACATGCTTGTAATCAGATTTGTAGGGTCGTAAGACTGAGACATGGAAAACATTGTGGACATTCTCTAGAGATGGAGGTAAGGCTACCTCATAAGCAACTTCTCTCAGGCCCTTCTCGAACTTCAAAGGGTCCGATGAATCTTGGGCTCAATTTTCCCTTCTTTCCGAATCTGATCCTTCCTTTCCAAGGAGAGACCTTTAAGAACACATAACTACCTGGTTCGAACTCAACATTCTTACGGTGTGGATCGGCGTATTTCTTTTGTCTATCTTGAGCTGCTGTCAATCTTGGTCGAATCACCTTGACTATCTGCTGTTTGTTGTACCAATTCCGGGCCTAGTAGTTGTCTTTCGCCAACTTCATCCCAATATAGTGGAGTTCTGCATTTTCTGCCGTATAACGCTTTATAGGGTGGCATTCCAATACTAGCATGGTAACTATTGTTGCAACCGAACTCTACTAATGGTAGGTGATCATCCCAATTTCTTTTAAAGTCCATCACACAGGCTCTTAGCATATCTTCTAATGTCTGAATCGTTCTCTCACTCTGTCCGTCTGTTTGAGGGTGGTAAGTGTAACTCATTCGCAATTGCGTACCCATGCATTCTGAAGATGTTTCCGAAATTTGATGTGAAGCGCCAGATCCCTATCTGAAACAATTGATATCGGAACTCAGGTGCCTCAAAAAAATCTCTTTTACGTATAGCCTGCTTGGTGATCTAAGTTGAATCTTATTTTGATCGGAAGGAAGTGTGCAGATTTCGTCAGTCGGTCAATGATAACCCATACTGCGTCGTAGCCTTTCTGAGTCGTCGGAAGGCCAACCACGAAGTCCATTGTAATATGTTCCCATTTCCACTCTGGGATCTCTAATGGTTGTAGCAATCCACTCGGTCTCTGATGTTCCCGTTTCACTTTCTGACAGGTCAGACACTTGGCAACACATTCTGCAACATCACGCTTCAAATTCGGCCACCAGAAATGTTTTCTAAGATCTTGGTACATCTTGGTACTACCAGGGTGAATCGAATATCGTGAACTATGAGCCTCGCTTAAAATATCTTCCTTAATATCTTGAACTGGCGGTACCCAAATTCTATTATCAAATCTCAGTATTCCTTCCTTATCCATCTTAAATCTTGGTTCGGTTCCTTTAGATATCTTCTTTGTCACATTTTTACATTCTTCGTCCTGAAGCTGAGCCTCCTTAACTCTATCCAGTAGGGTTATACCAGATTGCATCTAAAATATTTTCTCATCAATCTCCATAGGATACTTCACTTCCAATTCCAGCTTCTCCATTACTGAAATTAACTCCTCCTGTACGGTTAACAACATCAGTTTCTCCAGACCCTTTCTACTTAAGGCGTCGGCCACCACATTTGCCTTACCCAGATGGTATAGAATCTCACAATCGTAGTCCTTAATTAACTCCAACCAACTTCTTTGGCGCATATTCAAGTCTTTCTATGTAAAAATATATTTCAGACTCTTGTGGTCTGTATATATTTCACACTTCTCCCCATAGAGATAGTGCCTCCATATTTTCAAAGCAAAAACTACTGCAGCTAACTCCAAGTCATGGGTCGGATACCCCTTCTCATAATCTTTCAGTTGTCGTGACGCGTACGCAATGACTCTGCCATTTCGCATGAGCACACAGCCAAGTCCTTTGTGCGACGCATCACTATATACCACAAAATTTCCTGTGTCATCTGGAAGAGATAACACAGGGGCTGAACTTAACCTCTTCTTTAATTCTTGAAAGCTTTCCTCACACTTCTCCGTTCAAACAAATTTCATCGATTTTCTAGTCAGATTCCTCAACGGGGTTGCGATCTTGGAAAAATCCTGAATGAATCTTCTGTAATAACCTGCCAATCCAAGAAAACTTCTTACTTCCGACGGCATCTTCGACTGATCCCAGTTAATCACAGCTTCGACTTTGGAGGGATCCACCGAAATTCCGTCCCTATCGATCACATGTCCAAGAAATTGTACCCTTTCAATCCAGAATTCATATTTCGAAAATTTAGCGTAAAACTTCTCTCTTCTCAACGTCTCTAATGTCACCCTCAAATGTTCTTCATGTTCTTCCTTGGTTTTCGAATATACCAAAATGTCATCTATAAATACCACTACGAATTTGTCCAAAAACGGCTTGAACACTCCATTCATTAAGCCCATAAATGCTGCAGGAGCATTTGTTAGACCAAATGACATTACCAGAAATTCGTAGTGACCGTATCGGGTTCTGAATGCTGTCTTCGGTACATCTTCTGGTCTCACCTTCAGTTGATGATAACCACTCCTCAAATCTATCTTTGAAAAGTATCTCGCTCCCTTTAACTGATCGAACAAGTCGTCGATTCGCGGTAATGGATATCTATTCTTGATCGTGACCTTATTCAGTTCTCTATAGTCGATGCAGAGCCGCATTGTCCCATCTTTCTTCTTTACGAATAAAACTGGCGCTCCCCACGGTGATACGCTTGGTTGGATATACTTCTTGTCTAGTAATTCTTGTAGTTGAACCATCAGCTCTTTCATCTCTACCGGTGCCATTCGGTATGGTGCCTTCGATATTGGAACCGTTCCTGGAGCCAAATCGATCACGAATTCAACCGCTCTATCTGGTGGAAGTCCTGGCAAATCATCCGGAAATACGTCTGCGAAATCCTCTCCTACCTGGTATCTCTCTATTTTTGATTTTCTTTATGAATATCGACTATGTAAGCTAGATATCCTACACGGCCTTGTCTTAACAACTTCGCTTTGCATCATCGCCGAATGACTTCGCTTGTCTAGGCGACTTACTACCATAAAATACAACCTTTGACGGAGTCATAAGGTTAATACGCTTCTTCTGACAATCAATTACCGCCCCATAATTGGATAACCAGTCCATACCCAAGATAATATCGAATTCTCCAAGTCGAATAGGGATAAGATCTACGTTCATAATGTTACCCTTAATATCCACTCTCTACGGTTCTTGTGCACATACTTATGAGAATAATTTCTCTATTTGCAATTTCTATGTTCATGGGGTATTCTAACTCATCCTTAGGCAATTCTAAGTTCTTGGCAAAGTCATCGGATATAAATGAACAAGTAGCACCCGAATCAAATAATACATAAGCATTAACTTTATTGATCAGAATGATACCTGACACCACATCGCGAGACTGCACTGCATCCTGAACTGTCATGTTGAATGTTCTGGCGGTTGGTCGGTTGGTTGCAGTTGGTCCTATGATAGTCAGAGTGCTTCCACCGTTGTTTCCTCTATTCCTTCCTGATCCTGTTCCTCCAGATCCCTTCTTAGGACAATCCCTTGCAAGATGATCCTTTGAGCCACAAGTGAAGCAGGCACCCTTCTTTGGTTTAGAACAGTTAGGTGTTATGTGGCCTTCCTAACCACAATTGTAGCATACTCGTTTTCCCTTCATGCAAACTCCCAGATGAGCTTTTTCGCAGGTTGAGCACGCTTCAATCTTCTCCTTTTTCCCTCCTTGTTGACTTCTTCCTGGCGGCGAGTTATCGGACCACTTTTCTTCTTCGATTATTATTACCTCCCGTACTACTTCCACGGTCTTGTTAATTCCTTCATTTTCACTCTTTTTCTTCTTCTGATCCTGATTATATTTAGATACCGCATCGCTTCCACCTTCAGCGAGTATGGCCTTCTCTAACACTCCAGCAAAAGTGTTCAATTGGAACATTGACACCTTGCTATACAACCAGGGCTTCAGTCCCTGCCCGAAACGTCTTGCCTTTCTCTCGTCAGTATGTACTTGATATGTGGCGAACCTAGCCAATTCTTTGAACCTTGCCGCATAATCTGCTACGGACATATTCCCCTGTTTCAACTCCAAAAACTGAACTTCCATTTGGTTTTACGAACTAGTCAGAAAATACATCTCGAAAAACATCTCCTTAAATATCTCCCAGGTTATTACATCTTCTCCTCCCCGTACTTTGTTTGCCTGCCACCAATAGCTGGCTTCAGACTTCAGCATGAATGTTGCATATGCGGTCTTCTGGTCTTCCCTTACTCTGGCGACGTTAAACACCTTCTCCATCTCCATAACCCATGTTTGAGCTTCGATTGGGTTCATAGAACCTTTAAACTCTGGCGGTCCCACCGCCTTGAAATCCTTGAACATGGGGTTTGGTGGGGCTTGTGGTTGATTGTTAATTGCTCCAGCCAGTAAATTCACGAACCGCTGAACGGGGTCAACATTGGTGGTGTTATTGTTGTTATTCGTTGACCCTTCCTGGGCTGGTCGATGATTTGGTCGTCTTCTTGGCGGCATTTTTCTATTAAATAAACGCTTTATTAGAACTTTATTTATTTCTCTAAATAGTTAAGGCATTACTCAACAATTTAACATATCACTTAACACATCATCTCAAACAACTTGATATATTTGCATTCAAATCAAAGTTTTAACATTAAACGATAGCATAACTGCTATTTACATCAACTATCCTGGAATAAAGAATCCACAGGATTTAAAACATTCAAATATTCTTTCGTTCATAAACACGTCAAAATTTACATATAAAAACTAATTAAGTCTTTCACATAATTAAACAAATTCTATCACAGTATTTGGATAGCCTTGCTACGTTCCTCCTCCATGATGTGGCACATCGTTCTACGATCTAGCATATATGATGGTAAATCCTCAAACTGGATTGGATATTTCCTAACTCGATCTTGGACCACATTCATTGCATTTTGTAGTGTAGAGTATGTCTCCTCAAGTTTAGCCTTCTTCGCATGGCGATCATCTTCTGCACGATCAGCACGGCGTGACTCTCGTACCCAGCCCTCCTCTGCTATGGCAAGCCTCTCTGAGGTCTCCTTCAGATCCTTCTTTAACTTCTCTATTTCTGCGGACTTATCCTCGGTCTGACCCTTCTCGTGAACCAGATCCCACTCCACGTTTCCTAAACGTGTGTGAAGAGTCACAATCTCTCTATCCTTCTGCTCAATAGTAATCTGCTGACTAACCGCCTGCTCAGTCAAATCCCGAACAGTATCCTGCAACTCTACGTTACGATCATAGAGTGCGTCATACATCTCTGCATCAATGGAGTTCGGTGGGAACTCCTCTTCTTCCTCTTCTTCTTCCTCTTCCTCAGGATCCTCCTCTGGATCAGTCTCCGGCTCATGCTCCTGACCAACGACAGTGATCATCGGAGATGACTCTCTCTGTACAAGCTGTTCCCTGACGACATGAATGTCTCGGGGCTCCTCCTCTATAGGTAATCGGGGTTCCTCCTCCCCAGCTCGACTAGCTCCTCCAATATCCGACATCCTGACAACAAAATTTTAAGTTTTAGTTACTAATCCGTGCTAATGAACACATAGATTAAACACATAAGCACATAAAGTCTTTTATTATCTTTAATGAATTTAGAAATTAATTTCTTAGAACTCGATAAGAGTTTACCACTACTATGTTCTCGATCTCCTACAAGGCTACTACCTAAGGTTGTTCCCCCCACCTAAGGTTCATAACCTTACAGCTTTGATACCAACCTGTGACACCCCCAAATCCGGTACTTCCATTTCCACAGGATTTGGTGTTCACTGTACAAACATCATCTATCTATCTACCCATAAATAAAATACAACCATACAATAGATAGAATAAATAATAACTCTCTCCCCTTATGGGGTTACATCAACTGCATAACTAAATAAATCCCAGGTTGATCTAACCTTAAAATATATGTGCGGAAACATAACAATTAAGTCTTAAGTAACATCAATTCTAAATGTCATTACACAACCCCATAAACAAATAGTCTTCATTACTTGCTAATCTTGCCCTTGCCTTTACTAGTGGAAGGCTCGTCTGTTCTCTCGTTCTTAACTGTAATGTTATTATTACGCAAGAGTGAGCACGATTGCCCACAAGTATAACAATATAATAAATGAATAATAACATGCGAATGAATTAATAACTTTGAATATAAAAGCTCAACTTTTGAATTAAGAATGAATAACAAGAATCAAAAGAAATTCTGAGGGTCACAAGACCTTGAACTATGTCCTAGGTTGTCAAGTGTTTATTCTTGAAACCTTTAATGATCGTATAAGACTATGGACTCTTCTTCTACCGTACTTAGGGGATCAACCCTTAGTACCATACATGCAGGCATTAATATCTTAACGCTAAAGCGTAAATAATCCCCTATTAAAGGGTTGTTCATCTCAGTTTGACATCGGACTCCGCACCAAAGGAAGTTTCGATTGGTAAGCTCAATAAAAGTTCTAGAATTTATAACGCTTATCAACTATGGACTAGTTGAATCAATAAGGGTTCACTAGTCTTACAAGGTTCAACAATAATTTATATTCAATTTGAATAATAAAATTCAAGATGTATACAATCGAATAAGTATTGTATAATAGGAATTATGTTTTTAAAGAATGGTAAGATCTAATATGAAATCTTGACTTGAATAATAATAAACAAGATAGAATAATGAATTTGCTTTATGTAAAGAATTAAGGTTTAGGAACTTGCCTCGTGTGTAGGCTAAACGATTACTACTTCCGTTCACCACAAGTCCTACACACATACCATATATATTCACGAAATTCATTAGTTACATTTTCTCTTAATTATTTAATATAAACTCTACTTTATTTAACAAATCATTTACCTTCTAATTTAATTACTTAATTAAATTAGAATATTTTCATTCTCTTCTTACTATTATTACACTCGAATAAATTATTTCATAATAATTTCCATCGAATATTTATTTTATTCCATAAACATCTCAATTAAAATATTTACTTTATTTTATAAATATTTTAATAATAATTTTCAACGAATATTTATTTTATTCCATGAATATCTCAATTAAAATATTTAATTTATTTTATAAATATTTTAATAATAATTTTCATCAAATATTTATTTTATTCCATAATATCTCAATTAAAATATTTAATTTATTTTATAAATATTTTAATAATAATTTTCATCGAATATTTATTTTATTCCATAAATATCTCAATTAAAATATTAAATTTATTTTTTTTAAAAAATATTTTAATAATATTTTTCATCGAATATTTATTTTATTCCATAAATATCTCAATTAAAATATTTGATTTATTTTTTATAAATATTTTAATAATAATTTTCATCGAATATTTATTTTTTATTTTTTATTTTATTTTTTTTTTTGACGTAGGAAATGAGATAATGTGTTTAGTAACGCTTGGTAAAGTGAGGTTACCTGCACTCATTTTTGCGATTCATAGATTCTGCGATTCATGAACATAACAAGGCCAAATTAGGCCAAAAATCAATCACACGTAAAATTATACATGAATATGGCCATAACTTCTAATTTCCTTGTCCATATATTAGTTTAAGCATACCCAAATACTAGAATTTATACATAATCATTACCCAACATTTATAGAGTAATTTAAACCCATTAAAACACATAGTTCTGTAATTAAAATATGTAAATTATATCGTTTTTGATGTTCTTGAAGGTTTTTGAATAAAAACATAGAATTTACTACTATGGATTCGTTATAAGGTTAAATCCAACCACTCAAGTTTCATTTTGTTTGTTTTAGCATGTATAATCATATATAAGTGTAAAATTTAGGGATAATATATGATCAACGCATTAAATTTGTGCGTAAGGGCCATATGGCCATATCATGTACTCTGTAAATTTTTGGAATAACAAGCCAAAATCATACGTTATAATCTTACGAAACCAATGATATGGAAGCACAATATATATATTTATATATATATATATATATATATATATATAACATGCCTTACAACTCGAATTATTACATATATTCACATAACACCATAATTTCCCAATTACAAGAGAATCACGAAAACTTAAGCCATATTCATGAAACTTAAAAGACGTAAATTATAAATTGGGTTGAAGAAAATTACCCAAGCGTATAGTGAAATAGTAGGAGATGAATTGAAACCCTTCTCAAACTCTTCAATCACTCAACTCACACTTTACTCAACAATTTCTCAACTCTCTTTCTCTTTTCCTCTCTGCGCAATAATCGGACTTAGGAAATTAATGAAGAAGGAAGACGTATTCAATAAATAAAAGCGACTGACGCTTTGTGGTCAGTTACCCATATAATTAAATTAATCTATCACAACTTCATCAATTAATTAATTAATCTAATAATTAATTCATCGAAAAATATTTATTCAATCTAATAAATATTAAAATTAAATTACAAAATTACGGTTGTCACAGTTTGGATCAGTTAGGCAAATTATATATTAAGGAAAATATCTCGAGGCATGGAGTACCGGTATCTATTGTATCAGATAGAGATCCACGATTCACGTCAAAATTTTGGAAGAGTCTTCCAAAAAGAATGGGGACACAACTACGAAGATGATATGCAGGATGAGTACTGCGTATCATCCGCAGACCGATGGGCAAAGTGAGAGGACGATTCAGACACTTGAAGACATGCTCCAAGCTTGTGTGATGGACTTCAAGGGTAGTTGGGAGGATCATCTCCCATTAGTAGAGTTTGCGTATAACAATAGTTATCACGCCAGTATTGGAATGCCGCCGTACGAAGCACTGTATGGTAGGAAATATAGAACACCCTTATGCTAGGACGAAGTTGGAGAACGTCGACTGTTGGGACCAGAATTGGTACAACAGACGGTGGAAATCATCAGGGTGATAAGAGCACGATTAGTAGCAGCTCAAGATCGCCAGAAGAAGTATGCGGATTTGCATCGCGAGGAGAGATTTTGAAGTAGGGAGCTATGCATTTCTGAAAGTATCTCCCTGGAAAGGGAAGATTCGTTTTGGGAAGAAGGGCAAGTTGAGCCCTAGGTTCATAGGACCATTTGAGATTCTGAGGCGAGTCGGTGAAGTAGCGTACGAGGTAGCCTTACCTCCTGAACTTGAGCACATTCACAACGTGTTTTATGTGTCAGTGTTGCGGTCATATAAACCAGACTACAAGCACGTTATCTCATATGATCCAATTCAAGTCGAGAAAGGCTTATCATACGAGGAAGTTCCTGTCCAAATACTAGATAGGAAGGAACAAAAGTTGAGGAATAAGATTATTCACTTCGTTAAGATTCTCTGGAGGAATCATGCCATAGAAGAAGCTACGTGGGAGTTAGAAAAGAAAATGAGAGTGAATTATCCATTTTTATTTGAGTAACCTTATTTTTGCAATTCCGAGGACGGAATTTTTATAAGGGGGGAGGGATGTAACGTCCACAGATTTTAAACTCCTTATTATTTAAATATGTGATTTAATTTTTAATGTGTTAATTTTGTGAGCCTATTTAAACCTTAAGTGGTTATGTGAATTTATGAAATGATTAAAGGAGTCACTAATAGCTTATTTAAATTAGTGGACTAACCCTAAGAGTTTGATATCAAGAAATTGATAGGATTATTAAATATTCAATTTATTTGAATATAGTAGCAAAAGTTGAACATATTGATTAATTTCAATCATGAGTAATTAAGTGATAATGTATTAATTAATAATTATTATTGGATAAATAATAATTAATGTGTAATAGATTAATAATTTCTAAAATGATTATATGTTACTTGATTAATTGGTGCAATATAGTACACCTCTATTATATGGTAGTTAGCTATATATTTTATAGTACAAGGTGGCACATTAATATGTCTATATATTATATATATAGTGTGAAACCCCAAATTTTACGAATACGGATTTAATTTTCTCGAAATATTTTTTTTATATTATGAAGTGAATTTGATATAATGTTATAGTTGTGGGTAATATTTATAAATTTTACAAAGTATGCAAGTTGTTGTATAATATTCGATTGGTCGGGGAATATTCTTTTTAGGAGAATATTAAATGCATTTACCATTACAATCATTAGTGGACTCACAATGTAATTATTCATTTCGGATTGAGAAAACGACAAAAATATTTTATTGAAAATAATGGCAGAAGTTTTACCGTTAATACTGTTGAACTACTCGGTAGTAAAAGTACAGTAATATGCGTGGTTGCATAGTAGCACACGGTATTGATTATTGACGTGAGAAGTCACTCAGTTTTGTTCAATTATTGCTATAGTAATTGCTGCATAGTATCTCATGTTATTTGATTAAATTATTGTCAATATTTTATATATTATTAAATCAATAATTGAGATAAAAAAGTTGTTAATATTATTATATGCAATATTAACGATGTCTAGAAGTTCTACCAAGGAGAGGTTTGGTCACCTAATTGCGCGCCAATAGGGAGAAATCCTTATTGGAAAGCCCCATCTTTCCTGGGAACGACCTGATCGATTAATAATGTGAATTATGATAATGATGATGAAGTTTGTTTTATTAATATTATTAATGTAATAAAACAGAAAATCTTTTTTATATAAAACAAAATACTTTTATAAAGTTATTTGTTTTATTAGACTATAAATAAAATGTATTATATTCTATTATGCATAATGTTTTGCATAGTAAAATCTTTTTTATAAAAAATGAATACTTTTATAAAGTTATTTGTTTTATTAGACAATAATTAGAATATATTATATTTTATTATGCATAGTATTTTCATAGTGGATGCATAGTATTTGCATAGTAAAATCTTTTTTTATATAAAACAGAATACTTTTATAAAGTTTTTCGTTTTATTAGATTATAAATAGAATATATTGTATTTTATTATAAATCAATATGGACTGTCCGTTTAAAAGTAAATCAATCTGGACCGTTCATGAATTAGTTACTATTCAGTCCATTCTTCTATGAATAGAAGCTCATTCCTTCATTATTTCTTACGAATTCACTGAAACTCTAGAGAGAGAAACTGTAGAGAGAATTCTTCTTCTATAATCTTGAGCGTATTTCTTTAGAGTTTAAGAAAGCTTTGAGTGTAGTACAAGTTTTCTTCAAGTATATCCCCGGCCTACCCATCGGAGTACTCTTCTTTATAAGGTAAGGAATATTATTTGTTGTACTCGTAAGGGGTATTATTTCTTTCGTATTCATGAAGAGAACTTCTGTTATTCCATTTTTTATTATTTTGTTGGAATAACCTGTATACGGGGACTACCCTATACTTGATAAAATTCTTCTGTTATTCCATTCCTTATTATTCTGTTGGAATAACTTGTATATGCAAAGTACCGCATACATGGTGAAATTCTTCTGTTATTCCATTCTTTATTATTATGTTGGAATAACATGTATATGCGAAGTACCGCATATATGGTGAAATTCTTCTGTTATTACATTCTTTATTATTTTGTCGGAATATCCTGTCTGTGCGTTTACCCATGACCTGGTTCCATTATTTATTATTCTGTTGGAATAACCTATCTGTGCGTTCTATCACATGCATGGTGAATTCTTTTGTTATTCCATTCTTTATTATTCTGTCGGAATATTACGTAAATGCGTTCGCATGACGGGTTCCATTATTTATTATTCATTGGAATAACTTTTATGCATGCGATCTATCGCATGCATGGTGAATTTAGTTGTTATTCCATTCTTTATTATTTCGCCGGAATATCACATGCGTCGTGCATTTACGCATGATCCGGTTCCAGATTTATTATTCTCAATCTCAATATCACATGCATGCATGCATACGCATGACAATTCGGTTCCATTCTTTATTATTATTCGTTAGGAATAACCTATCTCAGGTGATCTATCGCATGCATGGTGAATCATTCATTATTCCATTCTTTATTATTACGTTGGAATAACTTTTCGCCTATGTGGATTACCACATGCATGGTGAATATTCCTTTATATTCATTCCTTATTAAATTGTGAAAATGATCTGTTTACATTGATTATGATGAGAGTCATAATAAAAGCATTGAACTGATGAAAATTATGGGCATATTTATTATTAGTAAGTATTATGATGAGTTATGTTGGTTATTATATGAAAACATGAACGTTTCTTAGAAATCACAAAGGGTTGAAAATCAGATTTTGGTGAAAATGGAACATGAAATTTAATTGACCATATCTTCTATTATATTTCAAATTTTTGAGTGTGGTCAAGTTCTAGAGTTAGATCTATGAGTTTTCTAACTTATTCAAGAGTAATCACTAGAAAAGGTGTTGTAGATTTTTGTGTGGACTGATTTTAGCAAAGGAGTCAAAAACTATAAATTTCCAAAAAGCTACTGCCCATATATTTAAAAGGGCATTTTCGGACACTTAATTTGTGAGAAAAATTCTAGTCTTTTGGGACATGGAAATATATGGTATAAAGTACCTCATGTCCAAAAATGAGCTCATTCTGTTTACGAGTGTGACGTTGTTAACACAAAAAACCCATTTCGTATAACTTACAAATGATGAAGATAGAGTTAAAGACTCTAGGGACCCACATGGTGATATCAAATATACGAGTAGAATCGACTTTAATCGATAAAGTTAAAGTCGTCCAAGCTACATACTCAGAGTTGATGAATGTGAAGAAGAAGGTTCAAGAAGGCGTTATCCTAGAAGCAAGAATCGATGAAGAGAGGAAATCTCAACCCTCGATTTTAATTGGCCCATTTGAAATCCTTGATCGAGTAGGAACTGTGGCTTATAGATTCATTTTACTGCCAAGTATGTCGTGTGTTCATAACATTTTTCATGTATCGATGTTACGTAAATATGTGGACGACCCGAACCACATTATTGATTTAGAACTGGACGAGATAACGGATAATTTAACGTATAAAGATGTACCTGTTAAAAATTCTGGAATGTATTCAACACTCAAAGGTTATACCTCAAGAGTTAGAATCGAACGAAGTCTCCTCATTTGTTCGGCATACCAGGTACGTACGTAAATTTCGAGGGCGAAATTTCATATGGAGGGGAGATTGTGAAACCCCAAATTTTACCAATAAAGATTTAATTTTCTCAAAATATTTTTTTTATATTATGGAGTGAATTTGATATAATGTTATAGTTGTGGGTAATATTTATAAATTATGCAAAGTATGCAAGTTGTTGTACAATATTCGATTGGTTGGGGAATATTCTTTTTATCGGGGAATATTTGTACGACGGTACAATCATTGGTGGACCCCACAACGGAATTATTGTCGGATTGAGAAAATGACAAAAATATTTTATTGAAAATAATGACAGAAGTTTTACCGTTAATACTGTTGAACTACTCGGTAGTAAAAGTACAGTAATACGCGTGGTTGCATAGTAGCACACAGTATTGATTATTGATGCTTACGTTAGAAGTCACTTAATTTTGTTCAATTATTGCAATAGTAATTGCTGCATAGTATCTCACGTTATTTGATTCAATTATTGTCAATATTTTATATATTATTAAATCAATAATTGAGATAAAAAAGTTGTTAATAATATTATTTGCAATATTAACGATGTCTAGAAGTTCTACCAAGGAGAGGTTTGGTCACCTAATTGCGCGCCAATAGGGAGAAATCCTTATTGGAAAGCCCCCTCTTTCCTGGGAACGACCTGATCGATTAATAATGTGAATTATGATAATGATGATGAAGTTTGTTTTATTAGTATTATTAATGTAATAAAACAGAAAAGCTTTTTATATAAAACAAAATACTTTTATAAAGTTATTTGTTTTATTAGACTATAAATAGAATATATTATATTCTATTATGCATAGTGTTTTGCATAGTAAAATCTCTTTTTATAAAACAGAATACTTTTATAAAGTTATTTGTTTTATTAGACAATAATTAGAATATATTATAATTTATTATGCATAGTGTTTGTATAGTGGATGCATAGTAAAATCTTTTTATATAAAACAGAATACTTTTATAAAGTTATTCATTTTATTAGATTATAAATAGAATATATTATATTTTATAGTAAATCAATATGGACCGTCCGTTTAAAAGTAAATCAATCTGGACCGTTCATGAATTAGTTACTATTCAGTCCATTCTTCTATAAATAGAAGCTCATTCCTTCATTATTTCTTACAAATTCACTGAAACTCTAGAGAGAGAAACTGTAGAGAGAATTCTTCTTCTATAATCTTGAGCATATTTCTTAAGAGTTTAAGAAAGCTTTAAGCGCAGTGCAAGTTTTCTTCAAGTATATCCCCGCCCTACCCATCGGAGTACTCTTCTTTATAAGGTAAGAGATATTATTTGTTGTACTCGTAAGGGGTATTATTTCTTTTGTATTCATGAAGAGAACTTTTGTTATTCCATTCTTTATTATTCTGTTCGAATAACCTGTATACGCGGTCTACCCTATACTTGGTGAAATTCTTCTGTTATTCCATTCTTTATTATTATGTTGGAATAACCTGTATATGCAAAGTACCACATACATGGTGAAATTCTTCTTTTATTCCATTCTTTATTATTATGTTGGAATAACCTGTATATGCGAAGTACCGCATACATGGTGAAATTCTTCTGTTATTCCATTCTTTATTATTCTGTCAGAATATCCTGTCTGTGCATTTACACATGACCTGGTTCCATTATTTATTATTCTGTTCTAATAACCTGTCTATGCGTTCTATCACATGCATGGTGAATTCTTCTGTTATTTCATTCTTTATTATTCATTCGGAATATTCTGCATTCGTATGTTTTCGCATGACACAGTTCCATTATTTATTATTACATTGGAATAACTTCGTCTGCATTGGCCTATCACATGCATGGTGAATTCTGTTGTTATTTCATTCTTTATTATTCTGTCGGAATATCCTGTCTGTGCGTTACGCTTGACTTGGTTCTAGTCTTTATTATTCTGTTGGGAATAACCTGTCTGTACAGTCTATCGCACGTATGGTGATTCCTTCTGTTATTCCATTCTTTATTATTCTGTTGGAATAACCTATATATGTGGATTACCACATGCATGGTGAATGATCATTTATATTCATTCCTTATTAAATTGTGGAAATGATCTGTTTACATTGATTATGATGAGAGTCACAATAAAAGCATTGGACTGATGAAAATCATGGGTATATGTAGTATTAGTAAGTATTATAATGAGTTATGTTGGTTATTATGTGAAAACATGAAAGTTTCTTAGAAATCACAAAGGGTTGAAAATCAGATTTTGGTTAAAATGGAACATGAAATTCAATTGACCATATCTTCTATTATATTTTGAATTTTTGAGTGTGGACGAGTTTTAGAGTTAGATCTACGAGTTTTCTAACTTATTCAAGTGGAATCACTGGAAAAGGTGTTGTATATTTTTGTGTAGACTGATTTTTGCAAAGGAGTCAAAAACTGTAAATTTCCAAAAATATACTGCCCAATAATTTAAAAGGGCATTTTCGGACACTTAATTTGTGAGAAAAATTATGGCCTTTTGGGACATGAAAATATATGGTATAAAGTACCTCCTGTCCAAAAATGAGCTCATTCCGACTTAAAATGAGCAAGTTATGATCATTTCAATATTTAGGTTTTTAAAGCGAAAAAGCGTTATAGCAGGAGTTCTATAACTCCGATGACCGTGAAATTTAAACTGAAAGCTCACATTAACATGTGTAAGATCTTGCCAAGATTTAGGAATTTCTGGAGTTAAACTTGAGGTAGCTAATTTCTTAAGGAATTAATTAGAAATTGATTTTTGAAAAATAGTAAATGAATTTTAAAAATTTCGAGAAAAATATATGTTCAATATGGGACTATATTCTGTTAAATCCCAAAAAAGAAATATTTTTGGGACTGATTTGGTATTTTTCATGAAAATGAACTAGTTATGAGTAAATGAATAAAATATGTTATGTGAAGTAACAAAATTGGTAAATAGGATTTTATGGCTTGGGAATCCTATATAGGGTATATGCAGATTTTTGATAAGGGATTTGATCATTGGTGATGAAATCTTATGAGTATATAATTTTTGAATGATTAAATGCATTATTTGGTAAAGTGTAAACAATTGAAATAAATTGTTTATAAGTTTAAGAAGTGATTAAAATATTGTTATAATATTAATAATATTAGATTATGAGTTTATTAAGTGATTGATAATATTTGGATAAATTTAAAGTCTTTAATATTTATCCTTGTTTTCGTTTGATTAATGCTTATATCATTGTTATCATTCTCATGTTTATATTGTGATAAAAGTCATCTTTGGCTTACGTGCATAGATGGACTTGGTGTGATTATGACCAGAGATTATTCGGTATAGTCATGACCGTAATGTGACGAATGATGTGGTAAAAATCCTCGATTGGCTGCGGTGCATTGATGGGACGATTTTTGGTATGATTATGAGCGAGGATTATTCGGTATAGATAGTCATGACCATTGATGATTTAATGAATATCCTTGGCCCGTAGTGCAGGGATGATTCGATGATGTGGTTTATTTATTAAGCTGAGTCTCAGCGATAAAAATTGATGAAAACATTTTAAATCATAGAAGATAGTAGATTTTATTCTCTACTTGACTTTTCTAATGGATTGCTTGTTTCGCTGCAGTTAAACTTGATGTCTATTGTATTTTATCAGTTTAACATTGTTGAAGACTAATGATAATTTATTCTGCATTATCTTAGTCATAATATTTCTTACTGGGCTAGTTGAGCTTACCCTTTCTTCCACTGTTCTCTTCAAGAAATGAGAACGTAGCCGGGACTAGTCGGGGAACGGAGTGACGGTCCAGATAATAGCATTCGCAGTCCTCACTATTCTGTTAAATAGTGTGATAATAAATGTAATGAAGACTCAATTGAGTGTGGATATTGTCTAGATGACAATATTTGTATTAAAACTCACATGACATATGTTTTGTCGTATTTTTTACACATTTGTTGTATAATTAAGTTGTATTTGAATTTTGTACCATGTATTTGGCGACTCAAGATGGGTGATGTATACCAATTTTGGGGGCGTCACATATAGACTATATAGTAAGAGTTATTTGCACTCATGTGAGTTGCATAATAATATTTTTATATGATATGAAGTGTGTAGGTAAACATTCATGTATATCTTATTGACATATACTAATATCAATTGTTAAATTAATAATGATTTCATGAAGTTATTATGATAATAATAGTCATGGTAATTGAAAATGTACATGAATTATATGTATGTGCACCACTTGATATCTTGTAATTAGGAAATACATTGTATGCCTTTAAATCATTATAACCTATGTTATGTGAAATGAATTTTGCATACATAAATTTATAACCAAAGTATATATTATGTATATATGGTTTAAACTAAGTGTTGCATTACATTGTTGCATTTCATTGTGCAAATGCTGAGAATTATTTCCTTGTCCCAAAATGAGTGTCACCAAGTACATGAATAGTGACTTGAAGCTAAATCACGTATTTTCCAAAAAGGCTGTAACGCCCTCAAATTAAGGTACTTGAAACCCAAACTCGGTGCTTTACGATACCATTTCTATGAGCGGAATAATATTAAAAATAATAACAATAATATAAATTTCAAACTTAACTTACATTTATCAAAGTCTAATCCCAAGTACGCAACCTTTACTACATTCTTTATATGATATAAAATACATTTCATTATCTTAATACAGTCTAACTATTACAAAATATACCATAAAACATATTCTGTTTACTTTCTTTTTTACTTGTTCTTGTCTGAACCCTTCCAGTTGATCACGCTTAGCTGAAAAAATTTAAATTTAAAGCAAGAATGAGCATTTGGGTGCCCAACAAGTAATAACAATTATAAAAATAATTAGCTGAAAGAATTAAATATTTTCTTTGTACATCACTTCTACAACCAATTAATAGTTGTGAAGTAAACTGAACCGATAATACCAACATAACAATTCTATCTCAACTGTTTGAAACTACGTATTGACTATATATATATATATATATATATATATATATAGGGTTAGTTGACATATTATGAACATTGTTTTAAATTTTCGAATAGGTTTAGCAGAACTTCATCCGCAAACCGTCATAACTTATGGACACGACGGTGATTTGCCCAATGTGCCATGTATTAATCAATACTACATTCCAAGAACGATATTATCGTTCACTCTGTCCACCTTGGGTGCATAAAAGTTTTCCCTTGATCGGGATGTTCATACTTTGTCTAGAATCTGAACCAAAACAATTTGATTGGATACAAAAAGGTTTTATCATATTCAACGATATTTCTAAATCTGTGTCTAGCTGATCAAATAGCTTAAATATATATATATATATATATATATATATATATCAGCATGTGATTAAATACAATGATTATCCAAGTGGGGACACTTCTATAACCATGTCTAGAAATTAACGAACAAAATATATATCTGAATTACCATATACTAACATGTTGATAAACAATGATCGGATATAGAATATATCACAATAGGGTTAATAATATAGCATAATAATATAATTCTAAAACTTTCTTACTCATATCCATTGCATAAAGGAAATGCAAAGGTAAGATACTTGCCTGGTCTGCTGCTTACAAAATGCAACTTAGTTTTATCTTTTATATCACGACCTATCATTAATCAGATCATTCGTTCGATTAGAACAATATACAATAACACATAGTACAACATTTCGCAGTCAGCATATAATCTAATCCCATTATCGCACATGTTTAACAGTCATTGCATCACAAACAAACATTAATACAATCAAAATATCTAAGTCCAGATCAATTTCTGAAACATGTCGGTGTACCGACAGTTTTATCGGGTAATTATCGAGTCTAAGACTCTATACCGAAGTTCAATATCCGTAAGTATCAGTCATATTATTTTTAAATGACTTACAATAATTTTAAACCAATTATTATAATCTATAATGAATTTTCAAACACCAGAATCATTATTAAATGATTTAAATATTAAACAATTCTATTATCATTAATATTTAATTAACATTAAAGTATTAATGAAACTATTGCCAAAATATTAAAGTTATTTATAATAACTTCAAATATTTTCAAAACATTTATATTACCCTTAAATAATTTTTAAATAATTTAAAATCATTTTAAATAATTACCATTAATATTAAAATATTAATTTATTATTTATCCAAATATTAAAAGTCATTAAGTATAACTTAAAATATTTCTAATTCATTTATACCTTTTTTAATGATTTTTAAATTAATAAAACCATTTTAAACCATTTATTTAATATAATTACTAAATAAATTTAATATCATTAATATTAAATTATTAATGAAATTATCCTTTAAATATTAAAAGTTATATTTTATAACTTAAAATATCTTTAAACATTTTATTTTCATTTAAAATGATTTTTATAATAAAAAATCATTTTTAAACTAAATTATTTAATATAATTATTAAATAACTTTAATATCATTAATAATAATTAATTAATGAAATTCATCTTTAAATATAGAAAGTTATATTTTATAACTTCAAATATTTTTAAATACCTTATTATTATTTAAAATGATTTTTAATATAATAAAATCATTTTTACTTAATTTATTTAATTCATTTATTAAATAACTAAAGTATCATTAATATTAATTAATTAATGAAATTCATCACAAAATATTAAAAGCCATTAAAAATAACTTAAAATATTTTTTTATACCATAATATAATTTTAAATGATTTTTCAAATATTAAAATCATTTTTAAATAATTTATTTAATATAATAATTAAATAACTTAAATACCTTTAATATTTTAAAATATTAAATATTTGTGAAATATATTTAAAATAATTAAAAACTAATTTTCAGACTTTAAAATAATTTTTAATAATTTATTTTGTATTTTTAATAATTAAAAACTAATTTTCTATAATTATTTAATAAAAATATAATTTTTATAAATAAACTATCGCTAAAGACCACCTATAGCGACAGACTCGTCGCTATAGGTGTTCTTCATGTTCATACTTAAACCCAGAAAACTCATACACAGTTTCAAGTAAGCAACTTTGACCATGATCCAATCTTAACACAAAGTGTTTCTAGACAAACTATGAATTAGATCTTGTAGTATTAGTGCACGTCTACATGACCCAACAACAAACATAATCATAACATGCATAACAAAGGAGATCTAACTACACCAAAAATGGGCTCTGGTGAAGGAAAAATCCTTCACAAGACATACAATATCACTCACAAGAGATTTATTGCAAAGAAATATTTCCTTCACACGATTGCTCGCATTAGACCTCCTCACAATTGGGTATCCTTCGCTAAGTAGTAACTAAATATTTTTTGTGAAGGATATATTGTGAATAACTTTTTTATTCACAAATTGTATTTAGTAATGGAATATTGTTATTTAGTGAAGGATTGGTTTCCTTCACAAATAATATTTTAAGAAGGACTATTTGAAATTAGTGAATAACTTGATTCCCTCACAAATAATATATTGTGAAGAACAAATTTATTTAACGAGAGAATATTTTCCTTCACTAATTATAAATTGAGAATCTTTCGTCAAATTAGTGAGAGAAAAATTCCTTCACAAATTATAAATTTATAAATAAAAAATTAATTGCTAAATAATCAAAATTAATTGAAAATTATAATTAATTTTCAAATCAATGATTTCATATTTATTATTATTATTTTTATTAATTGCTATAATAAATATTAAATTTAATATTTCAAATTAATATAAATATCATACATATTTCAAACTAATTGATAAACTAATGCATAAAAAGCCAATAATTAAAACTAATACTCCATATATAAATAGATAATGCTCAAGTCGCGATAAGTACAAAATTTGTTACTATGTCTTGATCTCCTAAAGATCATAGTACTTACAATATTTAATAACTAACACGAGAAAATTGAATGAAGTTTACATCATGTTAGGTCCACTTCATCATCATTTTCTTCAAGGAAATCAAGGTTGAACATGCAAAATTCTGCTGCAAAAGAAACACCAAAATTTAATTTCAAGGAATAAGAAAAAAATTTGATATACCTTCGCACTCAATTGCCGTCGATTATCCTGCTTCACCATCTCCATCAAAGCAGTTTCCAACTCCTCAGCTCTGGAAAAAGAGAAAAGCAAGTAAATTAAACAATAACACTGCATTGTTAAAATTACTGATATGATTGTCAGTTTATCATGGTTGACTGAATAAATTATTCCATAGGGTACCTACATTTTCTGGACGCAGCTAAATCATTTATGGAATATGGACCAACAAAATCACACATCAGAGTAAATATATTAATAACCTGAGTACAGCAGAGCATTTATCCTCCAACAACTTGCATAATTCAACCTTCAGCCACACTACCTATGTAGATTTTATATATTAAAACTACAAACAAGATTGTAACTTAAGCAGATGTAGCCAATAAGAAACTAAAAATTATGTATACCACACTCAAGGGCAGCCAAGGAACAAAACCAAGGAATACATAGATCCCATTGCATTGAAGAGATCTTGTTGAGTTTGCCTGCGGAATACATTAGACATCCATATATAAAAGAGCTACGTGGAGAATAAGAAACTAAACAAGTCTGGAGCTCCGAATAGTAAGTTACTGTGTTGGTAAATTTATTACCATTTGGAACTAATATCCCGGAATATTGTCCCAAATGTCAAGGCTATCGCAATTGCGAAGAGAAATCTGACTGCGGTATATGGTGGATTTCGCCAGTATGACCTTCGCTGTTTCCATAGGCAAGCCACAAATTGGCTGAGGAAAGACTGTGAATATTGAGTAAGGAAATAAAGATCCTTTGACCCGGAGACATCGCGTACTTAGTACCTTAATAAGATTTTTGTTTATCTTTGCAATACGTGACATTTATAAATAAACGTTTGTATGATAAAATTGAGACGTATATTCAAAGGCAAAGCCGTAAAAATTGAAGATACTCGTAATAAAATGTAAATGATTGTAACAAATTGAACCAACTCATACAGATCCGATTTTTGTACACTTCAATTGAAGTCAACCCCAAGAATCATTTCTTCTTCGAGGACTAGTAACTTCCAACATCCGTGTCATTGGATTGTATCCAATCATGTATTTTCCTTATTCCTTCAATTTCCTTATTGGAAGAAAATTCATATGAATCCAACCAATGCCCCTATACCTATCCAATACCAGAATGCATACGGGAAGAAACCTTGAGTCTTTAAAATTGTAACTCCTAGAGGTTCTGCTGTATTAGGGAGAACCTTTGGCAAAAACAATTCAAAGCATAAGTTTCAATAATGCCTGCCTTGTGACTCACTGACTCTTGTCACCAAAAGAGAAATCTCAAAAAAAAAAACCAAACAAAAGACAATTAAGTACTAGCCTAAAAATTTGTAGGTCCTGCAAAAAAATTTGAGAATCAGCAAGAGTACAGGAAAGTAAGATTAACAAAAGCTTGTTCTATACAAAGGTCAATCAGTAATGTAATAGGCTACAAAAATTGGTAAGGCAACATTACCAGACCAGGCTCGTGTGATACCTACACTTAACCCAGATCACGTCAAAGCTTGGGTTTGCAGTATAGTAAAAAGATGACAAACCCCCAAGAAGTGAGATGTACTACGAAAGTAGCACAGATAGCCAGTTTACTGCACTAGCTCAAATTTACCAGAAAGGATGCAAAGATACCTTTGATAATGCAATTGAAGAATACCAAATCTCATTGTAAAAACATTAATATATTAATATCCCACTTCATTTAACAAGAAACTATAATCAGGTTAAAGAAGATAGAGAATTAAATAAACAAGCTGGGCTTTCTCCAAATCACCAGGCTATATAAGTTAAGGAAAATAGGAAGAATAAGAAAAACCAGAAAAGACATGTTAGCTAGACATCAGAATGGAAGTTATTACAAACTACAAGAAAAAATATAGGGAAGAAATGAAATGCTACCTTTAAGTTCTCAATGAACCTATCAATATGTAAGCGCACCCCACGAAGGAGCTCAAAAACAAACTCATTGCTTTGGCAGGGAATCTTTGTTACTTCGTAGATATGAGAACAAAGCTTGGGCTCTACTACGCTTACTACTGAACTTAGCTTTTTACCATCCTTGACTTTGGGAGAGTAAGTGCCAAAAAGTTCTGTAACTCATCGGTCATTTCCCCTAAGTTCACATTTAACATTAGAAATATACTCTATAAAAGACACATGCACCAAATTCAAACTTAACATAATGCTCTTGTAAACCAAATACCCCAAAAATAGGTGAGGGAACTAGACAAATCAAACCAATAAATGAAAGCTGCAAAGTCCCAGTTCCCATTTCCATTCAATAACAAGATGTGATCATCTTGTGGAGTCTTTGTACCAATAACAAAACAATAAAAAAAATCTTTAAAACCATGGCTACTTCAAGCACCAGTAGAAATATTCTAAATCACTAGCTCACGACAAAATTTTTTAAAACAACTGAAAGCAAACACTCAAAATTTTCATGTCTTCCGTTTAACCAAGTGGGCAGGGAGTCTAGAGAAAGTAATCAATGTTTTTGTTTTTTTTTGCTAAATTAAAAGTCACTATTGTTGAATGCTCAAAACTCTGAAATTATACACACTAAGCAGTGTAAAATAAAAATATCAGACCCCTTTCACTAACAAAGTTACGAAGATTATCAAACAAAATGGAGCCCCAAAAAAAACCTTTAAAGTAAAGGTTTCAGATATCATCACTAGTGTATCAACTTCAAAAATATGAAGGTATCCAATTAAACTTAGACAAAACACAAGAACAAAAAAGGAAATATAAATTACTAAAAAGAAATCGCAGCAACCAAGCAATCATTTTGTAACATTCTATTCCGATACTCCATTAAGAAAACTAGGGTTCACTGTTAGCTACGAGAAGTTTAATAACAAGAAAATATACGAAAAAAAGCAGTTAGAACAAACCCTAATTACAACTAAAACAAATGCGTGAAACTCGTGGATACCTTTGCAGACAGTGTTCATTTGGTTGAGAGTATCGAAAGCTGACTCAAATGGACTAAAAGCCGCAAGTTTTACCACTTTCCCGAATCGATTGAGATCGATTCATCGAGTTCGAATCGCTTCTTTGTTTCATCCAATTTCATCAAGTCCATGGCCATGAAACAGAGAATACCCTGAGTCTTACTTATGTAGAGAAGGTAACCTTGGACATCGATCTGTATATTAATGGGCTGAATGGAATGATAGGTGAAGGAGAAGGAAGGGCATGCTCGCCGGATGAGAGCCCAACAACTTTCATACATTCCACAGTGGTAGCCGAAGGTTTGGATCGTAGGAGAGCTTTATCGTAGAGAGAGAAATTACACAAATAGGAGATAGAAGAAAGTAGATCTAAAGAACTTTTGGTCCTGTTTTAATTTCAAATTTTTAGTTCTGCCTTTTAATTTTTGGCTCCTTATTTTTTACATAGATAACGTTTTTTTAAAAAAACGTTATCTATTTAAAACCAAAAATTACCCTTATAAATGCATAACGTTTTTTTCATATGTATCTATAACATTTTATTAAAAAATGTTGTAAAAAAAAAACCACAACTTTTTTTTATAAAAACGTCATCTTTTAAGTGTTGTCTTTTTATGATTTTGTACTAGTGTTAAGTTACTTAAAAAGTGTGATTATTATAAGTAAATTTACTACTATAAAAAAATTAATGTATTTATATTATAATTTATATTCACCACAATTAATTCAAAAAAAATTATTTAGAACAAGATAGCGACCAATTTTATCCCTCGCAAAAAACTTTTGAATAATGATATATAGTGAATAATAATTCCTTCACTAAATAGATTTTTTCCTCTAAATTTTCATCATAAATTGGCTCCAAAAATCTTTTATCGCCCCAATTTTATGAGGAAAAAATATAAATTGTGAAGGATGTTTCTTTTCGCTAATAACTATATTGTCACTATACGTTTTTCCTTCACTGTTCCTTCGCTAAACAACTCCTCATGTGAAGGAATAAATTCCTTCACAAAATTTCCTTCGCTAGAGGCCATTTTTGGTGTAGTATAAGAGCCTAAAGTAGCTGTCAGAGGCTGTTCTTCATTTCTGAGTTGCCCAAAAATGAAGAATAGTTCAAGCATGCATGTTTGGGCTTCCACAACTTGCAATCCGTACAATGTTTTAGTGATCTAAAAGCTTCAGTGTGTAGACACCATATAGGACAACAAATCTATTACTTAACATCTTCATAACAACAAAACAATGATAGATCCAAGGTCAATAAAAGCTTGCCAGACATAATCTTATACTTTCTGGGTTGCCCAGAAATGGCTTGGTCATGGTCGGTCAACGACCTTTGACCATGAATAACTATCAATTGGTGCATGATCTGGTCCTTCTATGAGTTTCAGTATACAGATATCACAACATACTACAAGATCAAACACTTAAAACACAAAAACCAAACACAAACAAAGATCTACTAGGCCTGACATTAGGTTGTCAGACATCCAAAATAAAATTTCTAGATTTTGTAGATCTTCAAATCTGAGCCTCTAGATGTTATGGATCTAAAATCTAGCAACCCAGATCATCATTATACACCATATACAACATGTTTTAACAATTAATCCTAACAGTTAACATGCAGATCAAGACCAGATTAGAGCTAGGGTTTTTATACCTTCTACTATCAATTCTTGTTTCTAGCTTTCTGATTTGATTGTGGTGTTAGTGGGGCTTTGATATGGGACTGATATGCCTTAAAATTTTCTTTGGTTTGAGTTGAGAGAAAATGGTTACGTGTTTATGCAAAAATAAGCTAACATTTGCTATTTTCTCTCTCTAATCCATATATATATGATGTTAGATGCATGTATTGGCTGAGGTTGCTTGGTTTGCTACAGATATAAGGTCACATGGAGTTGGTATGAGTTGGTAAACAACCCACCTAAATGTCAAAACCTACATGTTAGCCTCTTTAATGCACAAAAAGGGTATAATGGTCATTAGACTTGCAATTTTAATGGCACATTGGTCAATTAGCAAACCCTTAGGGTGTAACCCTAAGGTTTAGCACAAATGAATTTCTAGACTTTTATTTAGGGTTTAAAAAAAATTAGTTTCTAAAATTTGTAATTAGGGTTTCCTAATTAAGTTAGGTTACCTAACCACTTAGGTCTTGCACATTAGGATTTAACATTTACTAATTATTATTAAGCGTTCAAATTTAGCAATTAAGGTGCCAAATTTATCAATTAGGGTTTATAATTAGGGTTCTAGTCATTAGAGTTTTAAATTACTAATTAGGTTTTCCCTAATTAACAATTATAATTCTAACACATACTAATTAATAACATAAACACATTTACACATAATCTTGAACTCTAATTTGGATCTCAAATTAGGGTTTAGCACAGTAAAATCGGGGTTTAACATAATACATCATAATTAACCAACCATTGTCAGTCCACATACATACCGTACATATCTATAGCACTGAAAAATCAAAATATAATTAATATTATAATAAATGCCATTAGTCACATAACAAAATTACTAGACAGATTTTAAAGTCTCATTTGACTTCCAAAACTAGGGTTTATCAATAATATTAGGGTTTATAAAAATATTTATAGAGTTTGGTCATAATACATTAAAACTATTCCACACATTAACATTACACACATAACATACTTATCTATAATACTGAAAAATAATAATATAATATTATTATTCTCATTCCTTGATTAAAACCCGAAATTAGGGTTTGGATTCCATATCTGATTTATTATATAATAAAATAAATTCATATAATAAAATAAAATAATTATTATAATAATTCTATAATCATTTCATATATGAAGCATGTTTAAATCAAGGAGGATGATTGTTGTTTGATGCTCGGTAAGCAGAGCAGGCAGTTCTTTGCCTACGAGTGCGAGCATGGCCAATTGCGCCTATTATTTGTCTTTAGGGTGCAACGTGCATGTTGCGTCGTTCCAAAACCGATTCTTTGGTTTACATTTTGTGTTATGTGTTACTAACTTGATGTTATGACTTAGATACATACCTATAAAGGAGTATAGCATGTTATGTAATGTTTTCTTGTGTTGTATGAAGAGATCAACACGTTTTAGTAAGAGGTTTGTAATGAAAGCTTAAGAGTTTAGAAAACAAACTTTGAAGTAATATAAGTTTTATAAATTATGAACTTATGAGACCATATACATGACTGGTTTGGAACCTACATAAGCATGGTATGTGATTCATAGATGTTGTATCCATGACCAACTTGATAAGCTTTGTGCTAGAACTTAGTTTGAAAAAAAAGCTTAGTATAATAAGCTAATGGACATGAATGGTATATGTTATAGTTTCTGATTTTGAAAAGAGATTATCGTAACTTATTTACTTATGATAAAGGTTTTAGATTTGTCTTATAAGTGTTGGATTGCACCATTCATGCTAATATGATTTCAAAGACAACCTTAAACATGTTTTCAAATATAAGTTGCATATTATGTGAGTACTTAGATACTAAAGTAGTAAGATGTCATGTTATAGCTATGTTACTCCTAAACATGATTCATATGTATTAAGCATGATGATAACTAAACCGAACATGAGTTTAGAGCATGATTTGAGGTGTTAAACAATGTTAGTTGTAAATAAACAAGATGAACATCATGAGCATGTGTAATACCATATTTTTAAATCTCTATATAGATATAGAGTCAAGTTATAAACCATGATAACTACATAATCTTGTTATGCTAGTTGTAAGTTAAACTTGTGGAAGTAAACTCAAGTATGATCATGTGTTATAATTGAAACTCCAGCATGAATGTATGTTAATATGTATGTATAGGTGTATGTTAGAGTTGGACTGAAGTCAGGAAGTGCAAGGCTCAAACTCAGTGCTGGTTAGGGATAAAGAGCAGCATTACTTGCAGTCCCTAAGCCTAGACCAAAGAGGCGCATCTCGTCAATCCTGCGATCACAAATAGATCATTTTTGATTATGAAATTCAAGGCATGCTTAGGTGATTTCTTTACCTTGTAATATGTGACCAATGTGCCATGTAATGTGTTGAGAAGCATGCTATGTGATGACTTGATTCTTTTAAGTGTATACTCGTATTAGTTTACACATACTAATTGAAATGATTGACTTGATAATGTTAGGTCGTTTCAACGCGAGTTAGTTAAAGCTAGTATTATATTATAGCTGAGCAATCAGGCAAGTTTCCCTAAAGTTACCCTATATTATATTGAGCAAGTCTCCGAATTTATTGTGTTGCAAGTTTCCTAACTTACACAACTTTGAGTTTGTGAAAGTTTTCCTATCCTCCTCATATTGCATTGAGCAGGATATTGTTGAATTGAAAGTTATTCATTTAAGCTTGAATCTTATTTCCAAGCATGCTATTATGTGGTTTAATTACTTTACAATTATTCCACATCGATATTATTGATATTCCCACTTAGTGCACTTGAGTTCGCACAGTCTTAGACTTGTACATCATTTAAAGTTCGATAATTCTTGAACTGTGTTAGATAGAGTCTGAACCTTTGTTCGGTCAGACAAGCGTATGAAGTTTTAAAAGCTATCCAAACCAATTTATGGTAAGGATTCTTAAACTGAAAGAACACCCCTTTTTATGATAGGGGAGTGCAGGTATCTAATAAAGAAACAATGAACAGATTTAAATGTTATGCATATACATAGTGTACGTGAGGCTGATCCCCTCAAGTACTTATTCTGTAGCCAGTAACCAAAGGGTCAATTAGCTATTGATTCCATTGGAGTGTTATAGTTCAAAGTATATTCGACTAGCAGTTATTCTAAAAACAATTATTATCTTTTCTTATGATATTCATATTGTTGAATCCTTTGTCATTTATTTTTTCATTCATCATGATATATCCTTATTGTTGTATTTAAACTTACTGGGCAAACTTGTTGCTTATCCTTGCTATATCATGAATTATATTGCAGCTAAGCCCGAGACCTCAGGGAAGGACAAGGGTAAAGGGAAGATGTAGAATAATGGCAAGGGGCAGATTTTTCCTTATGCCTAGTTCAAATTACGATTATGTAATATGAACCCTAATATTTATTTTAGGGTATAATTGTAAGATGATAATAAGGTTATCGTATCTTGGGACTAGTAACACCTTTTGAATGAACGACGTACGTTTATTATATTTCGCATTTTAGTTATTGTATGTTGTTTAGAGGTGGATATTTGTAGTTTATCGTGATGACCGAACCGGGGTTAGAGGACCCGTATTTGGGGGCGTCACATGTGCTACTATGTAACCACGCGTATTACTGTACTTTTACTACCGGGTATTTTATGACAACTTGCTTACTTTGAAAATTTTTCAAATATCACCCTTAACTTTAACCTTTATCAATTTAAATATTTATCAAAATAGAAAAATTGAATACTTTTATTTCATAAAATTCGGGATCTCACAATCTCCCCTCCTTATGAAATTTCGCCCTCGAAATTTACGTACCTGGTAGTTCGAAGAGATGAGAATACCTTACTTTCTTTTCGGATTGTACCTTCCTAGTTATTTCCTCTCTATCATGATTTTTCCATTTCTTATCTCTTGTATTTCAGATATCATTCTAGAATATAGTTTCAAAATAAGTGTTAATTGACATGCCACATATTTTCCCTATACTCTGACCGACCAATTAAATACCAAATAAACTTAGGAAGGTCATACTAGCGAAGGAATTCCCCGTCTCTCCCCTCCTAGTTCTTGTCTCACATCTCAGCCAGGGATCATATCCCTAAGCTTTGATACCAACTATGATGCCCCCAAAACAGGTATACATCACCCATCTTGGGTCGCCAGATATGTGGTACAAAATTCAAATACAACTTAATTATACAACAGTCGTGTAAAATACGACAAAACATAGCTGAGAGTTTAAACAAGAATATTGTCATCTAGACAATATCCACACTCAATGGTGTCCTCATTACAATTATTATCACATTATTCCGTAGAATAGTGAGGACTACTAAAGCCATTTATCCTGGACCATCACTCCATTCCCCGACTCATCCCAGCTATATTCTCATTTCCTGAAGAGAACAATGAAAGAAAAGGTGAGCTCAACTAGCCCAGAAAAAAATATTATGACTATGATAATGCAGAATAAATTATCCTTAGCCTTCAACAGTATAACAACTGATAGAATACAACAGACAACAAGTTTTAGATCAACAATTGCAGCGAAAATAAGCAATGCATTATAAGAGTCAAGTAGAGCATAAAATCTACTATCATCTATGATTTAAAAAGTTTTTCATCAACTTTATCGCTGAGACTCAGCTTAATAAATAAAATCGAATCATCCCTGCACCACGGCCAAGGATATTCATGTAATCATCAATGGTCATGATTATACTGAATAATCCCTGGTCATAATTGTGACGCCCCCAAAATAGGTATACATCACCCATCTTGAGTCTCCAAATACATGGTACAGAATACAAATACAAACTTAATTATACAACCGTCATGTAATATACTACAAAACATAGCTGAGAGTTTAAACAGAAATATTGCCTTTTAGACAATATCCACTCTCAAATAGAGTTCTCATTACATTTATTGTCACACTATTTTATAAAATAGTGATGACTACTAATACACCATCTTGGACCATCACTCCGTTCCCCGACTAGTCCCTGCTATGTTCTCAATTCCTGAAGAGAACAATGAAAGAAAAAGGGTGAGCTCAACTAGCCCAGTAAGAAATATTATGACTAAGATAATGCAGAATAAATTATCATTAGTCTACAACAATGTTAAACTGATAAAATACAATAGACATCAAGTTTAACTGCAGCGGAATAAGCAATCCATTAGAAGAGTCAAATAGAGCATGATATCTACTATCTTCTATGATTTAAAATGTTTTCATAAATTTTTATCGCTAAGACTCAGCTTAATAAATAAACCACATCATCGAATCATCCCTGCATTACGGGCCAAGGATATTCATTAAATCATCAATGGTCATGACTATACCGAATAATCTCTGGTCATAATCATACCAAAAACTATCCATCAATGCACTACAGGCCACTGAGGACTTTTACCATATCATTTATAACATTACAGGTCATGATTATACCGAATGATCCCTGGTCATAATCATACCAAGTCCATCTATGAACGTAAGCCAAAGATGACTCATCACAATATAAGCATGAGGATGATGACAATGACATAATAATTCAATAAAATAAGTTCAAGAATAAATTTTAAAGATTTATAAGTTAATTTATCTTGAAATCAATAACGTCCAAATTGTCAACATGATACTGCGTTGTGGAGTAAAATTCAAGAATGCTCAGAAGAATATTTCAATGAAAAGATCTTTGGATGAAGCTTAAATATCCGAGGATATTCTACCAATTTCATGGAGTATAGAAGCCAAAACTTTAACCAACCGAGTATAATAGAATATATGAAAGCGCAAATGGATTTTTACCACCACGAGGTAATCCACGTAGACAGATCATTTCCATAATTTAATAAGGAATGAATACAAAGGATCATTCACCATGCATGTGGTAATCAACATAGACAGGTTATTCCAATAGAATAATAAAGAATGGAATTCACCAGGCATGCGATAGACCGCACAGACAGGTTATTCCCAACATAATAATAAAGAATGTAACCAGGTCATGCGTAATCCGTACAGACATGATATTCCAACAGAATAATAAAGAATGGAACTAGGTCATGCGTAATTTGCACAGATAGGATATTCCAATAGAATAATAAAGAATAGAATAACAATAGAATTCACCAGGCATGGGATAGACCGCACAGACAGGTTATTTTCAACAGAATAATAAAGAATGGAACCATACCATGCGTAATCCGCACAGACAGGATATTCCAACAAAATAATAAAAAATGGAACCAGGTCATGCGTAATTCGCACAGACAGGATATTCCAATAGAATAATAAAGAATGGAACCAGGTTATGCGTAATCCACACAGACATGATATTCCAACAGAATAATAAATAATAGAATAACAGAAGAATTCACCAGGCATGCGATAGACCACACAGACAAGTTATTCCAACAGAATAATAAAGAATGGAATAACAGAAGAATTTCACCATGTATGCGGTACTTCACATAGACAGATTATTCCAACATAATAATAAAGAATGGAATAACAACCCTTACGAGTATTGAAAGAAAATAACTCTCTTCATGAATACGAAAGAATAATACCTCTTACCTTAGAAGAAACTGGATACTGGAATAAAGAGGTAGCAGACTTCTTTTCTTCTTTCTCTCTATAATTTCTCTATAATAATTGATCTTGTGAGACTTAGTGAATTGGTGAGAAATGAAGGAAGAGTGAGCTTTTAGTGATAGGAAAATATAGTTTCAATAATTGCACATTTTGGGGCTCAAAATATTATAGTATAATACCTTCCTCTTTTTCTTCATTTTTAATTTAGTCATCCAAGTATTATCAAACTTGCACCACCTCTCCTAATAGTAAATCATGTGAATCAATAGTAAATCATGCGACTCAATAGTTCTAAACATGTGAAAAAAATTAACTATAGTATAATACCTTCATCTATACCTCAATTTTTAATTTGGTCATGCAAGTATTATACATCTTGCACCAATTCCCCAAATAGTAAATTATGTGAATCAATAGTACACACATGTGAACACATAGTAATAAGCATGTGACTTAATAGCAATTAATTGCTCATTTATATGATTAATTACCCGATTGGTCAATACAACCTCCAGACATTAATTATTATCAAAATAAATATCGGTTTCCACTAACACTAATAATCCTAACACAATGAAACTATCAATTTCATCTTTAATCAACACGAACTTATTCATCATTAATATTATAATTCATAATATTTAACAATCAGGTCGTTCTCAGGAAAGAGTGGGCTTTTTGATAAGGATTTCTCCTTATTGGCGCGTAATTAGGTGACCAAACCTCTCATTGACAGAACTTCTAGACATTGTCAATATTGCAAATAATAATATAAATAACTTTGCTGACTCAATTATTGATTTAATAATATAACATATTATACAAATGATACTGTGACAATAATTGAATCAATAATATGAGAGATATGATGCAACAATTATTGTAGCAATAATTGAGTATAACTGAGTGATTTCTCACGTAAGTATCAATAATCAATACCGTGTGCTACTATGCAACCACGCGTATTATTGTACTTTTACTACCGGGTAGTTCAACAATTTTAACGATAACACTTTTGCCGTTATTTTTATAAAATGATAATTCTGTCGTTTTCTTACTACGACAATACATCTTTTGTGGGGTCCGCCAATGATTGTGTCATCGTACAAATATTCTCTGTTAAAACGAATATTCCCCGACCAATCGAATATTATATAACAACTTGCTTAATTTACAAAATTTATAAATATTATCCACAACTATAACATTATATCAAATCCATACCATAATATTCAAAAAAATATTTCGAGAAATTTAAATCTTTATTCATAAATTTTGGGGTCTTACAATCTCCCCTCCTTATGAAATTTCACCCTCAAAATTTACGTACGTACCTGGTATACCGAAGAGGTGAGGATACCTTGACTTCATTTCAGATTCTAACTCTTGAGGTATAACCTTTGAGTGTTGAATACGATCCTTCTTATCCAAGATTTTAACACGTATCTCCTCATACGTTAAATCTTCTGCTATCTCGTCTAGTTCCAATCTAATAACGTGGTTCGAGTTGTCCACTTATTTACGTAACATCGATACGTGAAGAACCTTATGAACATGCGACATACTTGGCGGTAAAACGAGTCTATAGGCCACAGTTCCTACTCGATCGAGGATTTCAAATGGGCCAATTAAATCAAGGGTTAAGATTTCCTCTCTTCATCGATTCTTACTTCTAGAATAACGCCCTCTTGAACCTTCTTCTTCACATTCATCAGCTCTAAGTATATATCTTGCAAGACTATAACTTTATCGATTAAAGTCGATTCTACTCGTATATTTGATATCACCACGTGGGTCCTTAGAGTCTTTAACTCTATCTTCATCATTTATAAGTTATACGAAATGGGTTTTTATGTTAACAAGATCGCACTCGTAAACGCGTACAATCTTCTACTCAACGTGTCAGCTACCACATTATCTCTTCCACGATGATATTGAATGGTATGATCGTAATCTTCAACAACTTGAGCCAACGTCCTTGGTGTATGATACGTTCATTTTGGTTGAAGAAATATTTAAGGGTTTTAGAAATGGGTTTTGTACTGGGGTCAATATAAAATTCGATTTCACGCTCTAGGGTTAGGCCAGGAAGTCTTCAGAAATACGTCAGAAAATTTATTAACGATAGAACTATCATTCAAAACTGTGACTCTCATCCAAGACTTGGATAGCACATGTAATGAAGGTTTCTCCTAACGAATTTTCAACAGACAAGTCAAAGTCTAATTTCTCCGGAGTTAAATTTAAACGTTGAACGCAAGCAAGAGAGATAAAAGAATGGGTAGAACCGTTATCGAATAAGGTATAGACTTCGCAATAATTTATAATTAACTAACCAGTGCTAAATTTGTTTGGTTTACTCGCTTTTTGAGAAGTCACGAAAAACTCTCTTCCTAAAACCACCGACTTTGTTTTGTCCGTATCCGCCTTTGGTGCCACCGTCCCAGCTGGACTTGATTTCGCTACAGGGAAAAATCGAGCTATGTGACCATCTTTTCCACAACTAAAACATACCTTGGAAGGCTGTGAACAGTTTGGACTTATGTGTCCCTCCTCTCCGCATCTATAGCATCTAACTGGCGATCGTTCTCCTCCCCTAGATTTGTTGCTGCAGCCAACGTCTTCCCATCATCGTTAAATCTTCTCTTCTTGAATTTTCCACTTCTATTATCTTGGCCATGATTACCACAGAAGTGGTTACCGTTCTTGGTATGATAATTTCCTCCACGATGGTTATCATTGTTCCGATGGCCGTTGCCACTGGTATGATTATTATCTTGTTGTTGGTCGTTACCTTTTGGTTGAGCTGACTCAACGGTCTCACGTGCTTCATTGCTAATCTCAACATTTTCGGATGCCATTTTCAAACACTGTCACAAAATAAGGGTTAATTAACATATCACATATTATCCCTATACTCTGACCGACCAATTAAATACCAAATAAACTTAGGTAGGTCATACTAGCGAATGAATTCCCCGTCTCTCCTCTCCTAGTTCTTGTCTCACATCTCAGCCAAGGATCATATCCCTAAGCTTTGATACCAACTGTGACGCCCCCAAAACAGGTATACATCACCCATCTTGAGTCGTCAAATACATGGTACAGAATACAAATACAAACTTAATTATACAACCGTATTGTAATATACTACAAAACATAGCTGAGAGTTTAAACAGGAATATTTCCTTTTAGACAATATCCACTCTCAAATAGATTCCTCATTACTTTATTGTCACACTATTTTATAAAATAGTGAGGACTACTAATATACCATCTTGGACCATCACTCCGTTCCCCGACTAGTCCCGGCTACGTTCTCATTTCCTGAAGAGAACAATGAAAGCAAAAGGGTGAGCTCAACTAGCCCAGTAAGAAATATTATGACTAAGATAATGCAGAATAAATTATCATTAGTCTTCAACAATGTTAAACTGATAAAATACAATATACATCAAGTTTAACTGCAGCGAAATAAGCAATCCATTAGAAGAGTCAAGTAGAGCATGATATCTACTATCTTCTATGATTTAACATATTTTCATCAATTTTTATCGCTGAGACTCAGCTTAATAAATAAACCACATCATCGAATCATCCATGCACTCACTGGGACAAGGATATTCATTAAATCATCAATGGTCATGACTATACTGAATAATCTCGGTCATAATCATACCAAAAGCGTCCATCAATGCACTATGTGAGCCATCGAGGACTTTTACCACATCATTTATAACATTACAGGTCATGATTATACCGAATGATCCTCGGTCATAATCATACCAAGTCTATATATATGCACGTAAGCCAAAGCGACTTTCATCACAATATAAGCATGAGGATGATGACAATGACATAATAATTCAATAAAACAAGTTCAAGAATAAATTTTAAAGATTTATAAGTTAATTTATCCCGAAATCAATAACGCCCAAATTGTCAACATGATATCGCTTTGTGGAGTAAAATTCAAGAATGCTCGGAAGAATATTTCCATGAAAAGATATTTGGATGAAGCTTAAATATCCGTGATATTCTACTAATTTCATGGAGTATAGAAGCCAAAACTTTAACCAACTGAGTATAATAGAATATATGAAATTTCAAATGGATTTTCGCCCTCCATAACGTAATCCACGTAGACAGATCATTTTCACAATTTAATAAGGAATGAATACGAAGGATCATTCACCATGCATGTGGTAATCCACATAGACAGGTTATTCCAACAAAATAATAAGGAATGGAATAACAGAAGAATTCACTAGGCATGCAATAGACCGCACAGACAGGTTATTCCCAAAAGAATAATAAACAATGGAACCAGGTCATGCGATAGACCGCACAGACATGATATTCCAACAGAGTAATAAAGAATGGAACCAGGTCATGAGTAATCCGCACATATAGGATATTCCAACAGAATAATAAAGAATAGAACCAGGTCATGCGTAATCCGCATGCATACGATATGATATTCCAATGTAATAATAAAGAATGGAATAACAAAAGAATTCACTAGGCATGCGATAATCGCATGGATAGGTTACTCCCAATGTAATAATAATAAAGAATGGAACGAGTGTGTGCGTAATCCGCATGCATGAGGATATTCCAATAGAATAATAAAAAATGGAACCAGATCATGCATAATCCGCACAGAGAGGATATTCCAACAGAATAATAAAGAATGGAACCAGGTTATGCGTAATCCGAACGATAGGTTGTTCCAGAGGAATAATAAATAATGGAATAACAGAAGAATTCACCAGGCATGCGATAGATCAAGCATGCATATGTGTTATTCCAATGTAATAATAAAGAATGGAATAATGGAAGAATTTCACCATGTATGCGGTATCAGCAGACAGACAAAGTTATTCCAACATAATAATAAAGAATGGAATAACAACCCTTACAGTATCGAAAGAAAATAACTCTCTTCATGAATACGAAAGAATAATACCCCTTACCTTAGAAGAAACTGGATAATTGGAATAGTGAGGTAGCAGACTTTCTTCTTCTTTCTCTCTATAATTTCTCTATAATAATTGCTCTTGTGAGACTTAGTGAATTGGTGAGAAATGAAGGAAGAATGAGCTTCTATTTATAGGAAAATATAGTTTTCATAATTGCACATTTTGGGGCTCGAAATATTACAGTATAATACCTTCCTCTTTTTCTTCATTTTTAATTTAGTCATCCAAGTATTATCAAACTCGCACCACCTCCCCTAAAAGTAAATCATGTGAATCAATAGTAAATCATGTGACTCACTAGTTCTAAACATGTGAAAAAATTAACTATAGTATAGTACCTTCATCTATACCTCCATTTTTAATTTGGTCATGCAAGTATTATCAATCTTGCACCAATTCCCCTAATAGTAAATCATGTGAATCAATATTAAACACATGTGAACACATAGTAATAAGCATGTGAATTAATAGGAATTAATTATTCATTTATCCGGTTAATTACCCGATTGGTCAATATAACCTCTAGACATTTATTATTATCGAAATAAATGTCGGTTTCCGCTAACACTAATAATCCCAACACAATGGAACTATCAATTTCATCTTTAATCAACACGAACTTATTCAATATTAATATTATAATTCACAATATTTAACAACCAGGTCATTCCCAGGAAAGAGGGGGCTTTTCGATACGGATTTCTCCTTATTGGCGCGCAATTAGGTGAGCAAACCTCTCATTGACAGAACTTCTAGACATTGTCAATATTGTAAATAATAATATGAATAACTTTGCCATCTCAATTATTGATTTAATAATATAACATATTATACATATGATACTATGACAATAATTGAATCAATAATATGAGAGATATGATGCATCAATTACTGTAGCAATAATTGAGTATAAATGAGTAATTTCTCACGTAAGCATCAATAATCAATACCGTGTGCTACTATACAACCACGCGTATTACTGTACTTTTACTACTGGTTAGTTCAACAGTTTTAACGGTAACACTTTCGCCGTTATTTTTATAAAATGATAATTCTGTCATTTTCTTACTACGACAATACATCCGTTATGGGGTCCACCAATGATTGTGTCGTCGTACAAATATTCCCTGTTAAAAAGAATATTCTCCAACCAATCGAATATTATATAACAACTTGCTTACTTTGCAAAATTTATAAATATTACCCATAACTATAACATTATATCAAATCCACACCATAATATTCAAAAAAATATTTTGAGAAATTTAAATCTTTATTTATAAAATTTGGGGTCTCACAATAATCATACTAACAACTGTCCATCAATGAACTACAGGCCAATGAGGACTTTTACAACATCATTCGTCACATTACGGTCATGATTATACCGAATAATCCCTGGTCATAATTATACCAAGTCCATCTATGCACGTAAGCCAAAGATGACTTTCATCACAATATAAGCATGAGAATGATGACAATGACATAATAATTCAATAAAACAAGTTCAAGGATAAATTTTAAAGATTTATAAATTAATTTATCCAGGAACCAATAACGTCCAAATTGTCAACATGATACTTCTTTGTAGAGTAAAATTCAAGAATAATATTCATGTACCAAAAATAATTTGGACAAAAAAGAAATATATTTTTCGGGTAAATAGTACCCCGTGAATAGTACTATGGGAATAGTACCCCGACATGAAAAGTACCCCAAATACCCGAGTGAATGATACTAGAGTGAATAGTAATCGGGTGAATAGCAACTCGTGAATAGTACTCCGGCACAAAAAGTGCCCCGAATACCCGAGTGAATAATACTAGATTAAATAGTAACTGGGTGAATAGTAACCCATGAATAGTAACTCGTAAAAGAAAAATACCAAAGAAAATGATATTTCACGACGAGTACAAAAGAAATGATATCCCAGATGAGTATAATAGAATATACGAAACTGCAAATGGATTTTCACCCTCCATGCGGCAATCCACGCAGACAGATCATTTCCACAATTTAATAAAGAATGAATACGTAGGAGCTTTCACCATGCATGCAGTAGTCCATACAGACAGGTTATTCTAACAGAATAATAAAGAATGGAATAACAAAAGAATTCACCAGGCATGCGATAGACCGCACAGACAGGTTATTCCAACAGAATAATAAAGAATTAAACCAGGTCAGGCGTAATCTGCACAGACAAGATATTCCCATAGAATAATAAAGAATGGAACCAGGTCATGCGTAATCCGCACAGACAAGATATTCCAACAGAATAATAAAGAACGGAACCAGGTCATGCATAATCCGCATAGACAAGATATTCCAAAAGAATAATAAAGAATGCAATAACAACAGAATTCACCAGGCATGCGATAGACCGCACAGACAGGTTATTCCAATAAAATAATAAAGAATGGAATAACAGAAGAATTTCACCATGTATGCGGTACTTCGCATAGACAGGTTATTCCAACATAATAATAAATAATTGAATAACAACCCTTACGAGTATTGAAAGAAAATAACTCTCTTCATGAATACGAAAGAATAATACCCCTTACCTTAGAAGAAACTGGATATTGGAATAGTGAGGTAGCAGACTTCTCTTCTTCTTTCTCTCTATAATTTCTCTCTATAATAATTGCTCTATAGCTTTAGTGAATTGGTGAGAAATGAAAGAAGAATGAGCTTATGTTTATAGGAAAATATAATTTCGATAATTGCACATTTTGGGGCCTAAAATATTACAGTATAATACCTTCCTCTTTTTTTTCATTTTTAATTTAGTCCTGCAAGTATTATCAAACTTGCACCATCTCCCCTAATAGTAAATCATGTGAATCAATAGTAAATCATGTGACTCAATAGTTCTAAACATGTGAAAAAATTAATTATAGTATATAGTACCTTCATCTATACCTCTATTTTTAACTTAGTCATGCAAGTATTATCAATCCTGCACCAAATCCCTTAATAGTAAATCATGTGAATCAATAGTACACACATGTGAACACATAGTTATAAGCATATGAATTAACAGGAATTAATTGCTCATTTATCCGATTAATTACCCGATTGGTCAATATAACCTCCAGACATTAATTATTATCGAAATAAATATCGATTTCCACTAACACTAATAATTCTCACACAATGGAACTATCAATTTCATCTTTAATCAACACGAACTTATTCATCATTAATATTATAACTCTTAATACTTAACAACAAGGTCGTTCCCAGGAAATAGGGGACTTTCCGATAAGAATTTCTTCTTATTGGCGCGCAATTAGGTGACCAAACCTCTCCTTGATAGAACTTCTAGACATTGTCAATATTGCAAATAATAATATGAATAACTTTGTCGTCTCAATAATATAAAATATTATGCAGATGATACTGTGACAATAATTAAATCAATAATATGAGAGATATGATGAAGCAATTATTGTAGCAATAATTGAGTACAACTGAGTGACTCCTCACATAAGCATAAATAATCAATGCCGTGTGCTACTATGCAACCACGCCAGACATTCGCATTTTTTACTCTAAGGGTATTTTATGACAACTTGCTTACTTTGAAAATTTTTCATATATCACCCTTAACTTTAACCTTTATCAATTTAACTATTTACCAAAATAGAAAAATTGAATACTTTTATTTCATAAAATTCGGGATCTCACACGTTAGTTTTGTAACTACCATTTTAATTAAGTTGGCGTATTAAGACTATCAGTTTATTTCCTACGCTGGCTATCAGTTGATTTTTGGCTAAGTTTGAGAGCTTAAGAGAGAATTGAGAGAGAATTACAGAGTGAATTGAGGGAGTTTGAGAGTGAAACCTGAGAAAATTTTCTGCAATTACAAGGTTGTGCAAGCTAATTTGAAGGTATGTTCTATAACTTTGATATTATATATGTTTATGAGTATCACGACAAACTTTTATATATTCTGTGAATTCAAATTATGGAATGGATGATATAAATAACTGATAAATTATGAGTATATATGTTTAGAATGATTAGAGTTTATGTTTAAGCAAGAATTTGAATGCTAATTTCGTTTGACAGTAGAAAATTTTGACAGTATATATATATTTTCTATATGGCTTATGAAATTCCAAATTTCAGTGGTCAAGTTGTACATTAATATGAAAATTGTGTATTATTTATGCTACTTTGTTTAGAAATGAACATAATGTAATTTGAACGAAGCAATTTGGACAAGAATTGTGTTTATAATGTTGATTTTTGTGAAGAATATCAAAATTTTGGTTTTTATATGAAAACATAAAATTTGAGAAATTAAACTATGATAGTTGATGTTAAAGTGTTCTAATTGGTTGAAAATGTTAACAAACATGTTTACAATAGTTTTGTATCAATTATGCGTGTTAATACCTCTGCCTGCAGTGGGTGAAATTTCTATTTGTTAGGCTAAAGTCGACTCTCTATTCATCGACCATCTCGCCTCTGTGCATGCGCATAGGCATGCCATTGCTTGGGTGCCAAAAAAAAAAAATTCTTGTATACTGGCCCTGCATTGTATGTATAGCAATTGCGTCATACCTCGCTCAGAGACAGTTTGTTTTGTTATTGCTGCAGACTTTGTAACTCCATTATAGCTTGGTTTAAGGTTGTGTTAAGGAGTCAATTATGTAACAAGGAGGTTAATTCAGTAACATGTCATGTCATTGATGATTTCAACTTTGTAAAAATAATTGTAAGTGATGAACGTGTTATGTTGTAAGTTAGTTAGACAATGAACATTAGTTAAGTGTTGTGAGGATAACATTTGGATAATTCAGAAACGTATATGGTAATATAAGACTTTTGTTAAATTAACAAGCCTAACTAGAAATGCGTGTTATGATGGAACGTGAATGTTAGTATATCTAATAGATGATGGTTCTAAAATTATGTGTAGGTGATCGTGAGTTTAATTTTATAGCTTACGCTCAAGGCAAGTTTCTAAACCTTATCTTTTTTACATTGAGAAAGTTTTCTAACTCTATACTTTCATTGAGCTAGTTCCATTATTACGTTGTATAGCTTTATTCTTTTGATTGAATAAGTTTTCTATCTTAACTGTTATTGAACGAGTCAATTATTTCTAAATTTCATTCGAGCAAACTTTAACTCTAATGTTATTTGAAATTCTCAGTTGGTTGATTCATTCTAACTTGTTTATAGTTAAACAAATTTCTTAAGTTCTATTCTTGTGTAATGAACGCATTTTTTTGAACTCTCGTCTCTATTATTGTACTATTTTAACGCTTTGCATGAGTTAATACCATGTTGGGCAAGTTTTTAGTTTCCAGCTTGCTATCAGTTAATGTACGTTCAGTAATTTCATTTCTAATGTTATAAGACCCTAACCTTAGCTTATTTATTTTTCAAGCAAAGGCTTACCATTTTATTTATTTTGCTGAGTACTTATGCTCTATAGTTATTTCAAGCATGAGTTTAATATGTATAATTAGTTCACTATAATTCTCTATTGTTCTATGTTATGTTGTTATTAAACAACTGTTGTGTTATCAAACACTATTGATTCAACTAGTCCTCTAGTTGATGTTCGTTAAACTTTAAATTACCCTTCAAAGCTTATCCAAACCAAACTTTCTTTGGTGCAGACTTGTACTCTAAATACTGGGATGAACAACTCTATTATTATTAGGGGATAATTTACGCTTAGCGTTGAAATGTTTGTGCACAATACATTGTACGAAGGGCTGATGCCCCTAAGTACGAGGAGCCCTTATAGTCTTATGACTGTTAAAGTTGGAGTTGAAAGATTACTCGCAACTGTGGACATAGTTCATGGTTTTATGACCCTCAGTTATATATATTCCACATTTTGGATTCCAGTTTCTGATTATTCTTGTTAGTACTATTCAATTTTGATAAGCCTATTCATTGGCAGCTATTATTATTATTCCCCTGTTGATTCATTGTTATATCCAGTGAGCAATTGTTTTGCTCACTCTTGCATATTTATACACTTATTGCAGCTAAAGTACAAGTGATGAAGACTTGTAATTATGATTATTGTTATGATGTTAGACTCTTAAATTTGATAATAGACTTTTATATAATGATGGGATGTAATAATTTATTTCCGCATTTGAATGATGTTTTAAGGTTAGATAACCTGAGATATTTTTGGATTAAATGATGTAATCCTATTTAAAGGGAGGATTTATGGTTTAAATATTATTTTATTTGGGTAGATAGTATGATTGTATGGACAGTGAATGCGAGACCCCAGATTTTATGAATAAAGATTTAAATTTCTCAATATATTTTTTTTGAATATTATGGTGTGGATTTGATATAATGTTATAGTTGTGGGTAATATTTACAAATTTTGCAAAGTAAACAAGTGGTTATATAATATTCGATTGGTCGGGGAATATTCGTTTTAACAGTAATATTAAAGACGACAAAGACAATCATTAGTGGACCCCTAATGGAAGTATTGTCGTAGTAAGAAAGCGGCGTAATTATCTTTCATTTAAAATAACGGCGAAAGTATTACCGTTAAAGCTGTTGAACTACCCGTAGTAGTAAAAAGTACAAGATGTCTGGCGTGGTTGCATAGTACCACACAAGATTTGTGACGCCCAAAAAAGCGGTATACATCACCTATTACGAGTCGCCAAATACATGGTACGTAATACAAATACAACCTTAAATATACAACATGAGCTGTGAGTTTTAGTACAAATATTGTCTTCTAGACAATATTCAAACTCAAAATAAGTCCTCAATACATTTATTATCACACTATTTCATAGAATAGTGAGGACTACTAATGCTATCATCCGGATAATCACTCCGTTCCCCGACTAGTCCCTGCTAACGTTCTCATTTCCTGAAGAGAATAATGAAAACAAAAGGGTGAGCTCAACTAGCCCAGTAAGAAATATTATGACTAAGATAATGCAGAATAAATTATCATTAGCCTTCAACAATGTTAAACTGATAAAATACAATAGACATCAAGTTTAACTGCAGCAGAATAAGTAATCCATTAGAAGAGTCAAGTAGAGCATAATATATACTATCTTCTATGATTTAAAATATTTTCATCAATTTTTATCGCTGAGACTCAGCTTCATAAATAAACCACATCATCTAATCATCCCTGCACTACGGGCCAAAGATATTCCTTAAATCATCAATGGTAATGACTATACCGAATAATCCCTGGTCATAATCATACCAAAAACTGTCCATCAATGCATTGTAGGCCACTGAGGACCTTTACCACATCATTTATAGCATTACAGGTCATGATTATACCGAATGATCCCTAGTCATAATCATACCAAGTCCATCTATGCATGTAAGCCAAAGATGACTTTCATCACAATATAAGCATAAGGATGATGACAATGACATAATAATTCAATAAAACAAGTTCAAGAATAAATTTTAAAGATTTATAAGTTAATTTATCCTGAAATCAATTACGTCCAAATTGTCAACATGATACTGCTTTGTAGAGTAAAATTCAAGAATACTCAGAAGAATATTTCCATGAAAAGATACTTGATGAAGCGCAAATATCCAGGATATTCTACTAATTTCATGGAGTGTAGAAGTCAAAACTTTAACCAACTGAGTATAATAGAATATATGAAATTGCAAATGGATTTTCGCCCTCCATAACGTAATCCACGTAGACAGATCATTTCCACAATTTAATAAGGAATGAAAACGAAGGATCATTCACCATGCATGTGGTAATCCACATAGACAGGTTATTCTAACAAAATAATAAGGAATGGAATAACAGAAGAATTCACTAGGTATGCGATAGACCGCACACACAGGTTATTCCCAAAAGAATAATAAACAATGGAACCAGGTCATGCGATAGACCGCACAGACATGATATTCCAACAGAATAATAAATAATGGAACTAGGTGATGCGTAAACGCACAAACAGGATATTCCGACAGAATAATAAATAATGAAACCAGGTCATGAGTAAAGCATACGAGACGAGGATATTAAAATGAGAATAATAAAGAATGGAATAATAGAAGAATTTCACCATGTATGTAGTACTTCGATAGTATGCGTTTATTCCAACATAATAATAAAGAATGGAATAATGAAGAATTTCACCATATATCTCGGTAGTCGCGTATCTGAGTTATTCCAACAGAATAATAAGGAATGTAATAACAATAGCTCTCTTCATGAATATGAAAGAAATAATACCACTTACCTCAAAAGAAGACTGGATACTGGAATAGTGAGGTTGCAGACTTCTCTTCTTCTTTCTCTCTATAATAATTGCTCTATAGCTTTAGTAAATTGGTGAGAAATGAAGGAAGAATGAGCTTCTATTTATAGGAAAATATAGTTTCGATAATTGTACGTTTTGGGGCTCGAAATATTACAGTTCAATACCTCCAACTTTTCTTTCATTTTTAATTTAGTCCTGCAAGTATTATCAAACTTGCACCACCTCCCCTAATAGTAAATCATGTGAATCAATAGTAAATCATGTGACTCAATAGTTTTAAACATGTGAAAAAATTAATTACAGTATAGTACCTCCATCAATACCTCCATTTTTAACTTAGTCATGCAAGTATCATCAATCTTGCACCAACTCCCATAATAGTAAATGAATGTGATTCAATAGTACACACATGTGAATAAATAGTTATATAAACATGTGAATTAGTAGAAATTAATTGCTTATTTATCTGATTAATTACCCGATTTATCAATATAACCCCAGACATCAATTATCATCGGAATAGATGTCGATTTCCACTAACACTAATAATCCCAACATAATGGAACTATCAAATTCATCTTAAATCAATATGAACTTATTCATCATTAATATTATAACTCACAATATTTAACAACCAGGTCGTTCCCAAGAAAGAGGGGGCTTTCCAATAAGGATTTCTCCTTATTGGCGCGCAATTAGATGACCAAACCTCTCTTTGACTGAACTTCTAGACATTGTAAATATTGCAATTTAATAATATGAATAACTTTATCGTCTCAATTATTGATTTAATAATATATCATATTATGCGAGATGATCTTTGTGACAATAATGAATCAATAATATGAGAGATATGATCAAAGAATTATTGTAGCAATAATTGAGTATAAGCTGAATGACTTCTCACGTAAGCATCAATAGTCAATCTGGTATGCTACTATACAACCACGCCAGACATCTTGTGCTTTTACTATCGGGTAGTTCAATAGTTTTAACGGTAACACTTTCGTCATTATTTTTATAAAAGATAATTCGTCATTTTCTAATCTACGACAATACTTACATTGTGGGGTCCAAGAATGATTGTCTTGAGTCATACGGATATTCCCGACAAAAAGAATATTCCCCGACTAAACGAATATTTTATAACGACTTGCATACTTTGCAAAAATTATAAATATTACCCACAACTATAACATTATATCAAATCCACACCATAATATTCAAAAAAAATATTTCGAGAAATTTAAATCTTTATTCATAAAATTTGGGGTCTCCCAATCTCCCCTACTTATGAAATTTTGCCCTCGAAATTTATATACGTACCTGGTATGCCGAAGAGGTGAGGATACCATGACTTCATTTCATATTCCAACTCTCAAGGTATAACCTTTGAGTATCGAATAGGATCCTTCTTATCCAAGATTTTAACATGTATCTCCTCATACATTAAATCTTCTGTTATCTCGTCTAGTTCCAATTCAATAATGTGGTTCGGGTCATCCACATATTTACGTAACATCGATACGTGAAAAATGTTATGAACACGCCACATACTTGGCGGTAAAACGAGTCTATAGGCCACAGTTCCTAGTCGATCAGTGATTTTAAATGGGCCAATAAAATCGAGGGTTGAGATTTCCTCTCTTCATCGATTCTTGCTTCTAGAATAATGCCCTCTTGAACCTTCCTCTTCACATTTATCAGCTCTGAGTATGTAGCTTGCACGGCTTTAACTTTATCGATTAAAGTCGATTCTACTCGTATATTCGTTATCTTCACGTGGGTCCCTAGAGTCTTTAACTCTATCTTCATCATTTGTAAGTTATACGAAATGGGTTTTTGTGTTAACAACATCGCACTCGTAAACGCATACAATCTTCTACTCAACGCGTCAGCTACCACGTTCGCTCTTCCACAATGATATTGAATGGAATAGTCATAATCTTCAACAGCTCGAGCCAACGTCTTTGGCGCATGTTATGTTCGTTTTAGTTGAAGAAATATTTGACGGTTTTAGAAATGGGATTTGTACTGGGTCAATACAAAATTCGATTTCACGCTCTAGGGTTAGGCTAAGAAGTCTTCAAGAATACGTCAGGAAATTTATTAATAATAGAAATATCATTCAAAACTGTGACTCTCATCCCAAGACTTGGTTAGTACGTCACATTGATACCTATCAACTTGCCATCGTCATTCACGACGTCGCCTACAGAAAGTCTGGCTTCGGTGCATTCCACACAAGGAAGTCACCAAATAAAGGCTCGGGGCTCTTTACTTATGGCTTGATATGACAGTGATTGACTTTAGTGGTTTTGTTGCTTGAATTCGCATAACAGGTTGGATAGGAATATGAAAGCTAACAACTTTACGAAAAGGATGATGAGTAATTAACCAATCGATTCCTAAAATCACATCAAAGGCAAGTATTTTCAAAGAAATTAGATCGACAGGTAACGTGAAAGTGTCGATTTGTATCAAACAAAACTTATAAACCGTGGATGTAATGAAGGTTTCTACTAATGAAGTTTCAACCAATAAGTCAAAGTCTAACTTCTCTAGGGTCAAATTTAAACGTTGAGCGCAAGAAAGTGAGATAAAAGAATGGGTAGAACCGGTATCTAATAAGGTATAGACTTCGCAAAAATTTATAATTAACTAACCCGTGCTAACTTCGTTCGGGTTACTCGTTTTTTGAGAAGTTACAAACAATGCTCTTCCTGAAATCACCGACTTTGTTTTGTCCATATCCGCCTTTAGTGCCACCATCCCAGCTGGACTTGATTTCGCTACAGGACAAAATCGAGATATGTGACCATCTTTTCCACAACTAAAACATACCTTGGAAGGCTGTGAACAGTTTGGACTTATGTGTCCCTCCTTTTCGCATCTGTAGCATCTAACTGGCGGTCGTTCTCCTCCCCTAGAATTTATTGCTGGTGTTGGTACTGCTGCCAACGTCTTCCCATCATCGTTAAATCTTCTCTTCTTGAATTTCCCACTTCTATTATCTTGGCCATGATTACCACTGAAGTGGTTGCCATTCTTGCCATGATAATTTCCTCCACGATGGTTATCGTTGTTCGGATGGTCGTTGCCACCGGTACGATTATTATCGTGTTGTTGGTCGTTGCCTTTTGGTTGTGCTGACTCATTATCGCTCTCCAATAACTGAGCCATATTCACAACATCTGAATATAAACACAGTTTATGAGAGATAAGGTATTGACGTATCTCGGGTTTTAAACCTCTTAGAAACATCCGCGTTATTCTCTTCTCATTATCAACCTAGTGGGACGCAAACCAAGACAACTCGACAAACTTAGCTTCGTACTACGCCACGGTCATATTGTTTTGCTCAAGCTTGATAAACTCTACCTCCTTCATATGACGAATACTTTCAGGAAAGTACTTGTCGTTGAACAGCTCTTGGAACTTCTCCCAAGACATCTTCAGTGCGGTAAGTTGAATACTCTTTATAGATTCCCACCAGTAATCTACCTCTACACGCAACATGTAGGTGGCAAAGAGAACCTTTTGCTCCACAGAGCATCCCAAGACATCAAATATCTTGTTGATCTACTTTATCCACGTCTCCGCCTTAAGTGGTTTTGGCTCTCCAAAAAACTCTGGTGGTCCCAGCTCCTTGAACTGCTTAGCGATGACCGTCCTAGAGTTGTCAGTGTTTCCACCTGTATTTTGGACAGGAGCCGCTGTCGTCTGATGTTGCATGAATTGCATAAAGCCTCTGAACATCCCATCGTTCATCATTTCATTAGTGTTATTGTTTAAATGAGGATTATTGTCTTCCTGTTGCACATTACCCTGGGTATTGATCGTTGTTGACTCAACGGTCTCATGTGCTTCATTGCTTATCTCAACATTTTCGGATGCCATTTTCAAATACTTCTACAAAACAAGGGTTAATTAACATATCACATATTATCCCTATACTCTGACCGACCAATTAAATACCAAATAAACTTAGGTAGGTCATACTAGCGAAGGAATTCCCCGTCTCTGCCCTCCAAGTTCTTGTCTCACATCTCAGCCAGGGATCATATTCCTAAGCTTTGATACCAACTGTGACGCCCCCAAAAACAGGTATACATCATCTATTTTGAGTCGCCAAATACATGGTATAGAATACAAATACAACCTTAAATATACAACATGAGCTGTGAGTTTTAATTCAAATATTGTCTTCTAGACAGTATTCAAACTCAAAATAAGTCCTCAATACATTTATTATCACATTATTTCATAGAATAGTGAGGACTACTAATGCTATCATCTGGACCGTCACTCCATTCCCCGACTAGTCCCTGCTACGTTCTCATTTCCTGAAGAGAACAATGAAAGCAAAAGGGTGAGCTCAACTAGCCTAGTAAGAAATATTATGACTAAGATAATGCAGAATAAACTATCATTAGCCTTCAACAATGTTAAAATGATAAAATACAATAGACATCAAGTTTAACTGTAGCAGAATAAACAATCCATTAGAAGAGTCAAGTAGAGCATAATATCTATTATCTTCTATGATTTAAAATGTTTTCATCAATTTTTATCGCTGAGACTCAGCTTCATAAATAAACCACATCATCTAATCAACCCTACACTACGGGCCAAGGATATTCATTAAATCATCAATGGTCATGACTATACCGAATAATTCCTGGTCATAATCATACCAAAAACAGTCCATCAATGCATTACAGGCCACTAAGGACCTTTACCACATCATTTATAACATTACAGGTCATGATTATACCGAATGATCCCTGGTCATAATCATACCAAGTCCATCTATGCACGTAAGCTAAAGATGACTTTCATCACAATATAAGCATGAGGATGATGACAATGACATAATAATTTAATAAAACAAGTTCAAGAATAAATTTTAAAGATTTACAAGTTAATTTATCCTGAAATCAATTACGTCCAAATTGTCAACATGATACTGCTTTGTAGAGTAAAATTCAAGAATGCTCAGAAGAATATTTCCATGAAAAGATACTGGATGAAGCGCAAATATCCAGGATATTCTACTAATTTCATAGAATATAGAAGTCAAAACTTTAACCAACTGAGTATAATAGAATATATGAAACTGCAAATGGATTTTCACTCGCCATGCAGTAATCCACGTAGACAGATCATTTCCACAATTTAATATGGAATGAATATGAAGGATCATTCACCATACATGTGGTAATCCACATAGACAAGTTATTCCAACAGAACATTAAGGAATGGAATAACAGAAGAATTCACCAGGCATGCGATAGACCGCACAGACAGGTTATTCCAATAGAATAATAAATAATGGAACCGAGTCGTGCGTAAGCGCACGCATGTGATATTCCAATAGAATAATAAATAATGGAACCGGTCATGCCAGAACGCACAAACAGGATATTCCGGCGAATAATAAATAATGAAACGAAGTCATGAGTAAGCGCACGATGAGGATATTAAAGCGAATAATAAAGAATGGAATAATAGAAGAATTTCACCATGTATGCGAAGATTTGATGACAGTTTATTCCAACATAATAATAATGAATGGAATAATGAAGAATTTCACCATATATACTAGTAGTCTGCAGATCTGATTATTCCAATGTAATAATAAGGAATGGAATAACAATAGCTCTCTTCATGAATACTGAAAGAAATAATACCCTTACCTCAAAAGAAGACCTAATGAATCTTTGGAATAGTGAGGTAGTGAGACTTCTTTTCTTCTTTTCTCTATAATTTCTCTATAATAATTGCCCTATAGCTTTAGTGAATTGGTGGGAAATGAAGGAAGAATGAGCTTTTATTTATAGGAAAATATAGTTTCGATAATTGCACGTTTTGGGGCTCGAAATATTACAGTTCAATACCTCCAACTTTTCTTTCATTTTTAATTTAGTCCTGCAAGTATTATCAAACTTGCACCACCTCCCCTAATAATAAATCATGTGAATCAATAGTAAATCATGTGACTCAATAGTTCTAAACATGTGAAAAAATTAATTACAGTATAGTACCTCCATCAATACCTCCATTTTTAACTTAGTCATGCAAGTATCATCAATCTTGCACCAACTCCCCTAATAGTAAATGAATCTGATTCAATAGTATACACATGTGAATAAATAGTTATATAAGCATGTGAATTAGTAGAAATTAATTGCTCATTTATCCGATTAATTACCCGTTTTATCAATATAACCCTAGACATCAATTATGTAACGACACCAAAATTCATATAATTTAATTCTCAACTTCGGTCGTTAATAATACATTCAACCTCTAATTTTACATCATTAAACGATAATACAACCGTTGAAATTTGCGAAATAATTAAAATTTTCTATTACAAACTATTCTCGTTTCCAAAACCTTCAACCTTTACATCTAAATATCTCAGAAACATTTTAATACTACAATAGTTTACCGCAAAACAATATTACAATTCAACCTTTAATACATTATTCGGAACCTTAAACATGGTTCAAATAATAATAATACAACTTAAGTGTGTAAATCTTCAAGTAGCACATAACTTTACCTTGAATCTTGAACCTGTAAAAGTGGTTATTTGCAAGGTTGAGCTCGACAGCCCAGTAAAATCTAACAGTTTTCATGCATCACATAGCATATAATAACATGCTAAACATATATCTCATAGACATCAGACTAACATAACATACATGCTACAATTCATATAACAATTATAAAGATTAAGTTCCTTACTCAATCAACATGCTTTAGTTAATCAACGTAGTCATAAATTGACTTTAACATTTCATACTTTCAACATATATATAACACATCATGCTCTTTGAAGTAAAGACTTAAAACAGTTAATCATCAAGTTCACATAGCAAATAGGAACTGAAAGACTTGCCTTGATCGTTGTTTACCAATAAACGTTTAACAACTTACAGTTATCTGCACTTCACGTGCCCTACATAATTATATAATCATACACATCAATTATTAGTCACATAACAACATATAGTAATTGTAATGTAAACTCTACTCCACATCTCATAATCTTTTCTATTAGTTAGCACACAATGCTCAATTAGATTGTGTTAACTTTTTGACTTATGTAATATTCGAAATTCATTCAAGTGTTTAAATATTGCTAGGAATCATTATTGGTTTTATATTAAACCCATTTCATATTTTATAATATCTATTTCATTTGACTTACAACACTTTTTACGTTCATTATCACTTATCACGACGTTTCGACGTATATTCGTCACACGCCCAATTTGTCTCTCTTGTGTGTGCTTAGTATGCATATATAACTTATCTAATATATCATTTATTAATGTTAAGCATCATTATACTTCATAATATTCATATTCTATAACTTAGAATAACATCTTTTATTGTCAAGAGCACTACACTTGCATACGTGCATGCCCGACGCCCTCCGATTGCCTCCAATTACGTAATAGTCCCAAAGATGACTGTTTTGACCCTTCCTAACGACCTCAAATTGAAAACCTTAAAGAACAAAAGTTGTAGGTCTATTTGTCCTCGTTCCGGATCATCTTGAATGGCCTTAATCGGAGTTCATATGAAAATGTTATGGCATTTTACCAAACTAGGTCAAAGCGATCCACGGTCGGCAGAGACATGGGGTAAACCGCTCCCCTTTGTCATGCGCTCGCAAGAATTTTAAATGCCATTGCACCCTCACGCCGATGTGTTCGCGTGACTTAAAATACCAACTTCATACGAAATAGTTTTTCAATGTACAAACTTCAAATCTTCATAACTTCGTCATTTTAAATCGGAATTAGTTGGTTTTCGATTCTATGAACTCATGAAACACTGAACTACTCATCTACAGAGTAATTTTAACATTTCAAAAACTTTAACAAATCAATTTAAGGGTTCCAATTCAATGTTCATGCTATACTTTCATGTTTTAAACACATTTAGCGAATATTATCGCCACAGTTTCGTTTTTTAACCAATTGACATGATTTAAACTACGCCGCTTTCGTTTCTTAACATACTAACGTAATCCAACATCAATTAAAATATTATAACAAGTATTGACCATGAAATTTTTGTACTTTCTAAGCCATATTCTATAATATAAACACTGTTATTTTACCTTTCTTCCTACAAACCAATTCTCACGAATTTGAACATCAACCAAGGATTATAGATGATAAATAACAAGTTTAGCAATAACATACAAACATAGAATTCGACATCTTAACTCTATCCAACGAAATTTTCAATTTAAAGGATAACTCAAGAACAGCCAAACTAATAAGAAACTAGGTTATTTACCTCTTAATTCTTGTTTAGCTTTGTTAGGAGATGTTAGAGAATTGGTACTTCCTTCTTATTTTCAAGGATTCTCTTCCAATTGCCTCCCAATTCCTCTCTAGAGCTCTCTCTCCCTCTATATTTTCTCTCCCACCGTCCTCAAGTTTAGGCCAACAAACATACGCAATAAACAAAACGTAAAAACTGATGTACTATTAAGTACATATCAGTTACAAAAATATTTATTATATTTTATTTTATTATTAATATTATTTTTTAAAAAAAAATCAAAAGCCATAAGGCTTTATTTGGTAAAACCAATTAAATTAATGACTTAATCATTACTTAAGCCATGTTTGGCAAAACAAGATTAAAATAAAATTTTCAAAAGCTCTAAGGCTTTGCTTGGTAAAACCAATTTAAAACTCTTTTAATCTATTTCCATAAGTCATTTATAATAGAGTTTATTGTCACGCTTTATTTAAATAAATTTCCATATTAAATTAAATCTAATAACAATTTATCAAATCAATTTACCACCAACCCATACAATAAAATTATAATTTTCATTATAATTATAATTTTATTTAATAAATTAACACATCACTTTGATTACAGAAAAAAACAAATTAAAATAACATTTTAATAATTCATTTAATCATAATATAGTTTCAACTTAATTTAAGTTACCCAATATTTATAGGGTTAATTTCTCTCGCCACTAAATTCTTTATCGTGACTAATTTCTTTTATTTTCTTTAATAGTTTAATCAACTATTAAATCTCATAAAAAAATTAATTTCTTCATACCAAAACACATATTAAAAAAAATACATACACCTCATAATAAGAATTTTAATTATTAAATTCTTATTTTAATAACTTATGAAAATTCGGGTTGTCACATTCTTCCCTCCTTATAAGGATTCCGTCCTCGGAATCACCAAAACCCTACCTTACTAAGGTTCTCACAAAATCTCTCTCACGATTATCGTTGAATAACTTCAACACATTACCTTAATATAGGTTTTATTTATTACTACTACCACTATTCTTCAAAATAAATTCTTGTAAGTTTTAGTTCATAACCTTTACTTAGACTCAATTATATTTGAGCATTACATATTCTTTAACCCGTTCATTTCCTTCTTTAAGGATCGTTATCATGAACACTCGGGATATTACATTCACCCATTCTTCTAAGAATTATGTCCTCAAAATTTTATTTATTAATCTTCATTCATTCAATCTATCAAAATAGATTTTATGTTAATATTTTATTCATTCATTTGGGTTCTATAACCACTTCTTTCCACAATTATTAAACTTTTCTATTAAAAGTTTTACATTATTCTTTGATAACTCACCTCCTTTTCACATTAAAAAAATTTCTTTTCTCACTTATTCAATATATTCATCATTTAGTGTCGCATTCTACGACTTACTTCTTTCTAAGGAATATCATCCTTACCACATTCACCTTTTAGAATAACAAGAATATTCCAAAATTGCTCAATAATTGGGAAGTAGTATAAATAACTCAGGAATTATAAAAGATTCCAAATCATGCTGAGGGTCATAAGACCATGAACTATGTCCACATTCTTGCAAGTAATCTTTCAACTTCAACTTTAATGATCATAAGACTATAAGGACTCCGCACTTAGGGTGTTAAGCCTTTCATACGATGTATTGTGCACAAACATTTAAACGTTATGCATATGTCCATAGTTATAAGTAATCTTTCAAATTAAACTTTAATGAATATAAGACTATAGGGACCCTCTCGTACTTAGGGTGATCGACCCTTCTTCAGACAATGTATTGTGCCTTAAACATCTTAACGCCTCCGCGTAATCCCTATATAAAAGGTTGTTCATCTCAACTTTTCAACATTTGAATCCGCACCAAAACAATTTGGTTTGGCATAACTTTTCAAGAAACACTTGAATTTCATGAACATCTTTCAATAATCGTCTAGCTGAATCAATTATACGAATTGAAGGAAAGAGAGACCACATCATCAATTGGAAAAGATAATGGAGAGCAGCGACGACTTGGGAGGAAGAGATCAAAAACAAAAAAAAATTGTATATCAGATAAGGGAGCAGCTCCCAGATTGATATATATATTCTCTCACCTCTTCATGAGATAACGGGCAGGCATAATAAAATTCGTTGTTGGAGAATGTATTGACAGGCATGTGGGAGGTGAGTTATGTGTGAGGAATTCTTTTCAATTTATTTTTATTTGATATACTGGAGAACCATTTTTAAAAGACTTGTTATCATTCAACCCAAGTTTGGATTCTATAACGTGAAAAGGAGAGCGTGAATTGAGCGGTAACATCTTTGAGATTTTTTTTCCTTCCCTTTTATGATCGGATTGAGGGAGTCTAACGGGTGATATTTGGCTTCGGTGAATTATTTTGGTACTATATTAAGGTACGGATTCCGTACTCTTTCAGCGACACTCTTGTTAAATTTGATTTGTTCGTTTGTTTCCTTATTTCAAATTATGTTATGATTTCACATAATTGTTTCATGTGAAATAAATATATTAATTTCATTTTGAAGTTGATATATACATATGACTCGTATTTGTACTCTTTGAATTAGGTTAGCATATTTAGTACTATTTATTTTGATAATTGTAGAGCGGCACATGTTTCTACCTTCTTTTTGAGACCTTGTGATTATAATTTGATTTGGTTCAACATGTACATTTAGAACCCTTTGTTGGTATTATGTCACATGTGTTTTGACATGGTATTTTTGTTAGAAGATATCGTATGGTATACCTGAGCTATAACCACCTGTGGGGGTACCACAGGCATGTCGTCTTGGCACGAGAGGCATGACACTTTCCGTGGCAGTGTGATTAGTCCACGACGTCTCCGTTTTGGGCTCCAGAGGAAGTGGGCCATTTTGGGTTAACCCTAGTTTTCTGTTCTGCGGATTGGTGATGTTGTGCCAAACACACCTATCCGATTTACATACATTTGGATTCGCGGTCCAATGTGTAATTTTCCTGTGTGACATTATTTTGGTTGCCTGTGTGGCATTATTTTGATTTGCCTATGTGACATTATTTTGACTTGCCTGTTTGGCAATGTATATTTCTGAGCTCATTCGGTATGAAATAACCCCAGCCATTTGTTTCAGCATATTATTTTATTGTATTAGTTTTGTTGGCTTCTGTTCAGTTCAATTCATTGGGTTAGTTACTTCAGTTCATTATTTCTTTACTCTTCTGTTTGTTTCGTTAATTCTGTTGATTCAGATATATCCTATTCAGATATTTGGATATTATATTTTCATCGGTATTTAAGCTTGAGGCTTTGTTCAGTATTTTGTCTCAGTTGATCATTTCATATATTAGTTGTACATCTATATCCGTACTGGGCATTTGGCTCATGCTGTATTTTTCTTCCGACAGGTTTACAGGGGTGATTCAGGACTAATGTGATGAGAGTGTTGCCTTTGACTATCTAGGTTGTTTCGAATTTTAAGTTTTGATTATTTTGACTCTATTTGGAGAATTGTATTTAGTACATTATTAATGAATCACCACTATTAATATTTTGAGGTTATTAGTGCTCTGTTTACTTATTTTGAGGTTATCTGTACTTCACGTGCCCTACACAATTATATAATAATTCACATCAACTATTAGTCACATAGCCACGCATAGTAGTTATAATGTAAACTTTAATCTACATCCTATAACTTTTCCTATTAATCAATACACAATGTTCAATTTGATTGTGTTAACTTTAGACTTATATGTAAGACCCCAACTTATTATGAATAATATTAAATTTTCTCTATTTATTATTTTGAAATAATTAGGAGTTAATTTGATATAATACTTTGGTTATGGGTGAAATGTGCAAATTTTACAAAATAAGCAAGTGGTTATAAAATATTCATTTTTGTTGGGGAATATTCGTTTGGTCGTGGAATATTCTTTACTAGGAGAATATTAAATGCGGCCAGTAACCATTTGTAATGAGAATAATCGCCGGATGAAGAAAGCGACAAGTTTAAGTTTTTATAAATAACGGCGTGTAGTTGTTCCTGTGAATCTTGTTGGATTACCCGATGGTTAAAATACTGATATCTGGCGTGGTTGTGCGTAGCTTACTGCAGTATTGCACAATATTTTTGAATTATTGATTCTTACATAAGAAGGCACTACTCAATAATTGTTACAATAATTACTTTTTAATATTGTATTTTATTGATTCAATAATTGCTGCGTTGATATTTTATATTATTGTTGTTTCAATAATTATCCTTCACAGACAAGATTTTCCATTATCGGATCAATAATTCATATTATTTGAATAATATTATTAGATAGCATTATTGTCGATGTCTAAAAGTTACATCTAAGGAGAGGTTTGGTCACCTAATTGCGCACTTTTGATGAAGAAATCCTTATCGGAAAGCCCCTCTTTCCAGGAGCGGCTTTGATTGTCATAATTGTGATTCTGTAATATTATTTGTGAATAATTAATTATTGATTATATGATAAGAAAATATTTATTTTATGTGTATATAATTGATGGATATATTTATTTTATGTAGTTATAATTGAAGGAATTAATGTTGAGGTGTTTTTGTCGGAATGGAGGTATTAAAAATTAAATCACATTCTTGAAAGTTATATTAAGTGAGTTATAATTTTTAATCGTAGTTGGATCGTTGTGATTTTTGGATACGTTATACATATATAAGTTGAGTATATGTCCACAAATTTTGAACCGTTAAAAATGAATGAATGATTTGTTATGAATTTTAAGAGGTGTCTGATTTGGAAATTAGGGTTATAATTGATTTTGGTGGAAAATTCTAGAATTGAGTAGGCCCCACTTGTGGTTGGTGAAAAAATGTGCTGAATTTTATTTTAAATGTGGTGGGTGGCAATAGTAGCAGGTCAAGTATGCTTCGACGAGTTAACATTTTCCTATAAATAGAGGGCTAAGTTAGAATTGAAAATCACACCAGAAACATAAGCTTTCTCTCTTTCTCTCTTTCTCTCTCTATATTATCGAGCGTATTTAGTGAATATTTAGACACTTTGAGAGTTGTTGTTCAGTACAAGTTTCATTCAGCATCACTTCCGACCTTTCATTCCGAAGTACTGATTCTTTGGGGTAAGGGATGTTATTTTCTTCTTAAATGATATTATTTTCTTCAATATCATTATGCTGAAATGTCACTATTATGTTAAATAGTGTGATAATAAATGTAATGAGGACTTATTCTGAGAGTGAATATTGTCTAAAAGACAATAATTGTATTAAAAATCACAGCTCTCTTGTTGTATATTAAAGATTGTATTCGTATTCTGTACCATGTATTTGGCGACTCAAGATGGGTGATGTATACCTATTTTGGGGACGTCATAGTTGGTATCAAAGTTTAGGGATATGATCCCTAGCTGAGATGTGAGACAAGAACTAGGAGGGGAGAGACGAGGAATTCCTTCGCTAGTATGACCTACCTAAGTTTATTTGGTATTTAATTGGTGAATTGAGTATAGGGATAATATGTGATATGTTAATTAACTTTTGTTTTGTGGCAGTATTTGACAATGGCATCCGAGAATGTTGAGAACATCAATGGAGCACAGGAGACCGTTGAGTCTCCACAGATTAATAATCAGGATAATGTGCATCAGGAAGGCAACAATCCTAATGCAAACAATAACGCTGACCAAATGATGAACGATGGAATGTTCCGAGGCTTCATGCAATTCATGCAACATCGGTGAGGCGGCTCTATCCAAAATGCGGTCAAAATATCGAAACTCTCGGCGACGTCACCGCCAAACAGTTCAAGGAGTGGGACCACCGGAGTTTTTGGAGAGCCAAAACCACTTAAGGCGGAGGCGTGGATAAAGCAGATCAACAAGATATTTGATGTCTTGGGATGCTCCGAGGAGCAAAGGTTTCCTTGCCACCTTCATGTTGCGGCAGAGGCAGATTCTTGGTGGGAATCAGTAAAAGCGTACTCAACTCGCCGCCGATGAAGATGTCTTGGGAGAAGTTCAAGAAGCTGTTCAATGACAAGTACTTTCCGAAAGTATTTCGTCACATGAAAGAGGTTGAGTTCATTAAAGCTGGAACAAAACAACACGACCAGGTGTCGCGATCTGAAGCCAAGTTTGCCGAGTTGTCCCGGTTTGCGTCCCATTTGGTTGATAATGAGGAGAGAATAACGTGACTATTTCTAAGAGGATTGAAACCCGAGATACGTCAATATCTTATCTCTCATAAAGCGTGTTTGTATTCGAGATATTGTTAATAGGGCTCGATTATTGGGCGCGATAATGAGTCAACCCAACCAAAGAGAAGCGGTAGGAAAAATGATAATACCGGTGAGGATGATCATGAGCGGTGACAATAAGCGTGGAGGAATCAACATGCGAAATGGTAACCACTTGATGGTAATTATGGCCAAAACAATAAGAATGGACATTTCAAGAAGAGGAGATTCAATAATGATAGAAAGGCGTCGACCAACCGGACCAGTGGTTAAGGAAGGAGAATGACCACCTATCATATGCTTCAAATGCGGAGGGAAGGACACATCACCAAAGCTGGCGATGCCTTCAAAGCATGTCATAATTGTGGAAGAGAAGGTCACCTAGCCCGATTTTTGTCGTTTCACAGAAGACAAGTTCAAACTAGGATGGAGGCACCAAAGGACGTCCCTTAAAAGTCAAAGCCCGTGTGGTGCTGAGGAGAGCGTTTGTCCTCACCTCCCAAAAAATAAGGAACCCGAACGAGGTCATCACGGGTAAGCTTATCATAAACTCTAGCGAAGTCTATACCTTATTTGATACCGATTCTACCCATTCTTTTATTTCTCCTACTTGCGCTCAACGTTTAAATTTGACTCCGGAGAAATTAGACTTCGACTTATCTGTTGAATTTCCGTTGGGAGAAACCTTCATTACATCCACTGTTTATAAGTCTTGTTTAGTTCAAATCGGCAACCGTACGTACCTGTCGATCTTATTTCTTTGAAAATATTTGCATTTAATGTGATTCTAGGGATTGATTGGTTAACTACTCATCATGCTAAAATCAATTATTTTCGTAAGGTTGTTAGCTTTCATATTCCTAACCAGTCTATTATGCGAATTCAAGCAACCAAACCACTAAAGTCAATTACTGTTATATCAAGCCATAAGTAAAGAGCCCCAAGCCTTTCGTTGTTAACTTCCTTGTGTAGAATGCATCAAAGTCAGACTTTTCGTAGGCAACACCGTGAGTGACGATGGCAAGCTGATAGGTATCAATGTGACGTGCTATCCAAGTCTTGGGATGGGAGTCACAATTTTGAATGATATTTCTATTGTTAATAAATTTCTTGACGTATTCCTGAAGATTTCTTAGCCTACCCCTAGACCATGAAATCGAATTTTGTATTGACCCCAGTACAAAACCCATTTCTAAAACCCTCAAATATTTCTTTACCTAAAATGATCGTATAATGTGCCAAAGACGTTGACTTGAGCTGTTGAAGATTACGATTGTACTATTCAATACCATCGTGGGAAAAGCGAATGTGGTAGCTGATGCGTTGAGTAGAAGATCGTATGCGTTTACGAATGCGAATATACGAACCTACGTGAAGATAACGAATATACGATTAGAATCAACTTAATCGATAAAGTTAAAGTCGCTCAAGCTACAGATTCAGAGTTGATGAATGTGAAGAAGAAGGTTCAAGAGGGCGTTATTCTAGAAGCAAGAATCAACGAAGAGAGGAAATCTCAACCCTCGATTTTATTGGTCTATTTGTAATACTCGATCGAGTAGGAATTGTAGCTTATAAACTCGTTTTACCGCCAAGTATGTCTCGTGTTCATAACGTTTTTCACATATCCATGTTACGTAAATATGTGGAAGACCCGAACCACATTATTGAGTTAGAACCGGACGAAATAGCTGAAGATTTAACGTATGAAGAGGTTCTTGTTCAAATCTTGGATAAGAAGGAACATATTCTATGCTCCAAGGTTATACCTCAAGTCAAAGTTTTATGGAGGAACCACGATGTTGAGAAAATGACCTGGGAGTTAGAATCGAAATAAAATCAAGGTATCCTTACCTCTTGACATACAGTGCATTACCATAATTTCGAGGGCAAAATTTCATAAGAAGGGGAGATTGTAAGACCCCAACTTTTATGAATAAAGATGAATTTTCTATAAATATCATTTTTTGAATATTATGAAGTGAATTTGATATAAAGTTATAGTTGTGGGTAATATTTATAAATTTTGCAAAGACGCAAGTTATTATATAATATTCGATTGGTGGGGAATATTAAATACGACGGTTAAATCATTGGTGGACCACTGCAATGTAATTATATTTCGGATTGAGAAAACGACATAAAAAATATTTTATTAAAAATAATGGCGGAAGTTTTACTGAATTTATCTTGTTGAACTACTCGGTAGTAAAAGTACAAAGAATCTGATGTCTGGCGTGGTTGCATAGTAGCACATGGTATTGATTATTGATGCTTACGTGAGAAGTCACTTAGTTTTGTTCAATTATTGCTACAGTAATTGCTGCATAGTATCTCACGTTATTTGATTTGATTATTGTCGATATTTTATATATTTATTGATTGAGATGACAGAGTTATTAATATTATTATTTACAATATTAACGATGTCTAGAAGTTCTACCAAGGAGAGGTTTGGTCACCTAATTGCGTGCCAATAGGGAGAAATCCTTATTGGAAAGCCCCTCTTTCCAGGAGCGACACAGTCGATTAATATTGTGAATTATAATAATGATGATAAATGTTGTTAAAAATATTGAAGAGATTTTTTTTATGAAGTATCTATTATAAATTCTACTTATTATTTGTACCCCCATTTACCCATCTTTCAAAATAATCGGTAGAAAATTATTTTATATAATAAAGGTGGGGCCCACTGGAGGAAATAAATTGATGGAGGAATCTGGGAGAATGTCACGGGTTGTTTTAATTAGTCACAGGTTGTATATGTTTTTATATATATAGTATATTTTATTAAAGTATTATATATATATATATATGACATGAATTAAAAATGGTGGGGGAATGATGTTGTCGGGAGGGTGGGCAAACTAAAATGGGGTATATATATAATATTTATATAAGTGGCCAACATGTTGTTATATATATATATATATATATATATATATATATATATATATAAGTGATAGTTGAATTGAGGGAATTCACATGTGTTATGATTTAGTTGCGTCTGAAAAAAAAATTTCCTTTCACCCGTGACTCTGCAAATTAATTCGTCTGAAATTACTGTGCGTCCGTGATAAATTTTTCGAAATAGTATCCTTCCATTCTCCTATAAATAGAAGCTTATTCCTTCATTATTTCTTACGAATTCACTGAAACTCTAGAGAGAGAAAATTATAGAAAGAAAGAAGAAAAGTATTCTGCTACTTCACTACTCCTTTATCCAGTTTCTTCTAAGGTAAGGGATATTATTTGTTGTACTCGTAAGGGATATTATTTGTTGTACTCGTAAGGGGTATTATTTCTTTTGTATTCATGAAGAGAACTTCTGTTATTCCATTCTTTATTATTACATTTGGAATATCACATGTCAATGCGTTTTACACGGACCTAGTTAAAATCTTTATTATTCGATTGGAATATCCTGCATCAGACGTTTTACTGGGACACGGTTCCGTCTTTATTATTACATTGGAATATCACATGTCATGCGCTTTTTACAGAACACCGGTTTCGTCTTTATTATTCTGTTGGAACATCCTGTCGGTGCGAATTTACTTTGACACCGTTTCATTATCAATTATTTTGTTGGAATAACCTGTCTATGCGAAGTACCGCATGCATGGTGATTTCTTTTGTTATTCCATTCTTTATTATACTCAGTTGGTTAAAGTTTTGACTTCTAAACTCCATGAAATTAATTAGTGGAATATCCTTGATATTTGCACTTCATCCAGTATCTTTTCATGGAAATATTCTTCTGAGCATTCTTGAATTTTACTCTACAAAGAAGTATCATGTTGAAAATTTGGACGTTATTAGTTCCTGAATAAATAAATTCTTGAACTTGTTTTATTGAATTCTTATATCATTGTCATCATCCTCATGTTTTTTTAAAGTCATCTGTGGCCTGTAGTGCATAGATGGACTTGGTATGATTATGACCAGGGATTATTCGGTGTAATCATGACCGTAATGTTACAAATGATGTGATAAAAGTCCTCATTGGCCCGTAGTGCATTGATGGACAGTTGTTGGCATGATCATGACCATTATTGAATACATAAATATCCTTGGCCCGTAGTGCATGGATAATTTGTGGTCATGATACTAATGAATATCTGGTAGTAGTGCGGGGATGTTGTGGATTATTTATTAAGTCGAGTCCCAAAGCAATAAAAGTGACGAAAAAACCTTTTAAATCATAAAAGATAGTAGATTTTTATTCTACTTGACTCTTTTAATGGATTGCTTTTTCATTCTGCAGATTAAACTTGATGTTTGTTATATTGTATCGGTTTAACATTGTTGAAGGCTAATGATAATTTATTCTGCATTATCTTAGTCATAATATTTCTTACTGGGCTAGTTGAGCTCACCCTTTCTTTCACTGTTCTCTTCAGGAAATGAGAACGTAGCCGGGACTAGTCGGGGAATGGAGTGACGGTCCAGATGATAGTATTAGTAGTCCTCACTATTATGTTAAATAGTGTGATAATAAATGTAATGAGGACTTATTCTGAGAGTGAATATTGTCTAAAAGACAATAATTGTATTAAAACTCACAGCTCTCTTGTTATATATTAAAGATTGTATTCGTATTCTGTACCATGTATTTGGCGACTCAAGATGTGTGATGTATACCTATTTTGGGGACGTCACGGAGAATGTAGCTGGGACTAGTCGGGGAATGGAGTAATGGTCCAAGATGGTTATTATAGTAGTCCTCACTATTTTGTAAAATAATGTAACAATAATTGTAATTAGAACTTTATTAGAGTTTGGATATTTTCTACAAGACAATTTTTGTATTAAAACTCTCAGCGTATGTGTTATCGTATTTTGCACGACAATTGTATTAATGAAGTTTGTATTTAATTTTTGTACCATGTATTTTGCGACTCTGAATGGGTTATGTGGACCTATTTTAGGGGATTCACAGTTGATATCAGAGCTTAGGGATATGATATCTGGTGGAGATCTGGGATTAGAACTAGGAGGGGAGAGATTAGTAAATTCTTCGCTAGTGTATTCTACCTAATCTTAATTGTTATTTAATTGATCGGTCAGAATATAGGGTTAATATGTGGCATGTGAATTTCTTTAATTAACCCTTGTTTTGTGGCAGTGTTTGAAAATGTCATCTGAAAATTTTGTGATAAGCAATGGAGCACATGAGACCGTTGAGATACCGCTAATCAATAACCAGGATAATGTGCATCAGGAAGGAAATAATCCTCATGTAAAAAACAACACCGCCCAAATGATGAATGATGGGATGTATAGGAGCTTTCTACGATTTATGCAACACCAAACGAGAGAAACTCCTGTTCAAAATGCAGGTGGAAACAATGGCAACTCACGGCGGGTCACTACTAAGCAATTCAAGGAGTTTTTGGGAAAGCCATAGCCACTTAAGGCAGAGGCATGGATTAAGCAGATTACCAAGATATTTGATGTCTTGGGATGCACTGAAGAGCAAAAGGTTCCATTCGCCACCTTTATGTTGCGCGGAGAGGCAGATAACTGGTGGGAATCTATAAAATATACTCAGTTGTCTGCACTTAAGATGTCTTGGGAGAAGTTCCAAGAATTGTTCAACGACAAGTACTTTCCAGAAAGTATTCGTCACATGAAAGAGGTGGAATTCATCAAACTGGAATAGAACAATATGACTGTATTGCAACAAGGCTAAGTTTGCGTAGTTATCCCGGTTTGCATCTCATTTGGTAGACAATGAGGAGCGAATGACGTGGATGTTTCTAAGAGGTTTGAAATCTAAAACTCGTTAACATCTCATCTCTTATAAACTCTGTTTGTATTCAGAAGTTGGGAATAGAGCTCAATTATTGGAGCGGTATTATGAGTCAGCTCAAGCAAAAGACAGTAACCGGCAGCATGATAATAGTCATACCAGTGGCAACAGTCATCGAAGTAGTGATAACCAATGTGCCAGAAATGGTACCACTTCAGTGGTAATCCTGGCCAAGATAATAGAAGAAATAAGTTAAGTAGAAATTTCAAAAAGAGAAGATTTAAAAATGACGAAAAGTCATCGACAGCAGCACCATCACCAACAATCATTTCTAGGGGAGGAGAACGACCGCCAATTAGATGCTATAGATGCGGAGAGGAGGGACACATAAGTCCAAACTATTCAAAGCCTTCCAAGGTGTGTTTCAGTTGTGGAAATAACGGTCACATAGCCCGATTTTTTCCTGTAGCGAAGTCAAGTCTAGCTGGGACGGTGTCACCAAAGGCGGCTACGGACAAAACATAGTCGGTGGTTCAAGGGAGAGCGTTTGTCGTGACTTTCCAAAAGGCAAGGAACCTGAACGAAGTAAGACCCCAAATTTTATGAAATAAAAGTATTCAATTTTTCTATTTAGTAAATAGTTAAATTGATAAAAGTTTAAAGTTAAGGGTGATATATGTATATTTTTTAAAATAAGCAAGTGGTTATAAAATATTCATTATTGTCATGGAATATTCGTTTGGTCGTGGAATATTCTTGTTGTCGGGGAATATTCGTACGACGGCACAACCATTTGTGGGCCCATAATGGAATGAATGTCGAATATAAAAAGCGACAGAAATAACCTTTCTATAAAAATAGTGGTAAAACTGTTACCGTTAAACTATTGAAATACCCGGTAGTTAAAATATAGTAATACGCGGTGTTGCACAGTAGCACACGGTATTGCATAATAATTCTAATTATTGATTCTTACATAAGAAGTCACTACTCAATAATTATTACAGTAATTACTTTTCAATATTTTATTTTATTGATTCAATAATTGCTACGTTGATATTTTATATTGTTGATTCAATAATTGTCACTACACAGTATTTCAAATTATCAGATCAATAATTTATATTATTTGAATAATATTATTAGATAGCATTATTAGCAATGTCTAAGGAAGTTATGTCTAGGAAAAGGGTTTGGTCACCTAATTGCGCGCCAATAAGGAGAAATCCTTATCGGAAAGCCCCATCTTTCTTGGGAACGACCTGGTTGTCAATATTGTAGTTCTGTAATATTATTTGTGAATAATTAATTATTGATTTAAATGATAAGAAAATATTTATTTTATGTGTATATAAAGGAAGGAATTAAATCTGAGGTGTTTTATCGGTATTTTGTCAGAATAGATGTGTTAAAAATCATCCATATGTAGATTTCGGTCATTTAGAATTTAGAATTTAGAAAAACTTTATTCTACAAAGTTGTAGAGAATTAAATTTCCTATCAAATTGACATAAGATTCGTATTTTTCTGATAAAAGGGCTATTTATTATGAATTATTAAAGTTCCAGAATATTGGGTCGAAATAGATTTTTAGAGTTATAAATATTTTTTAAAAGAAAAACATTTTTTTGTGTTGGTGGGCCCCACTGGTGTGTTAAAATCAGATTTTCAAAGTGGGTGTGAATTTTTTTTTATAAATACTAATATTTTATTAAATTTTTTGCTTTGGTGTTCTAAGCATTTTTCTATAAATAGGGTGTTTAGGTTAGAATTAAAAATCACACCAGAATCAAATAAATTTCTCTCTATAATATCGAGCGTATTTTTGTGAGTATTTAGATATCTTGAGTGTTGCTATACAGTGTAAGTTTCCTTCAGTATTATATCCGATATTTCAGTTAGAAGTATTGTCCTTTTGAGATAAGGGATGGTAAAGGATGGTAAGGGATGTTATATTTTCAAGTAAATGATGTTATTTTCTTTAATATCATTATACCGAAATATTGATATGAATTTTGTTGTGAAACTTTATCTTTTTCATGTTTGTGTTACTATTCACGTATACAACACTATTCATGTATACGATACAATTCATGTATATGACACTATTTATGTATACGGAAAAATTTACGTACACGGTACTATTTACGAATACAGGGTACTATTCACGAAGTACTATTCACGAGATACTATTCATGAAATACTATTTATGGGGTACTATTCACGAAGTACTATTCATGGGTTACTATTCACGATGAAAAATTGATTCTTTTCTATCCAAATTATTTTTGATACGTGAATATTATTCTTGAATTTTACTCCATAAAGTAATATTATGTTGACAATTTGGACATTTTTGAACTCTGGATAAATTGAATTATAATTCTCTAATATTTATCTTTTATCTCACTTGATTGAATCTTTATATCATTGTTATCATCCTTATATTTATATTGTACCGGAAGTTATCTTTGACCTATAGTGAAAATATGATCTGTTGTTGAATATCTTTGGCCTGTAGTGCAAAGATGACCTATTCTTGAATATCTTTGGTATGTAGTGCAAAGATGATCTGTTGTTGAATATCTTTGGCCCGTAGTGCAAAGATGACCTGTTGTTAAATATCTTTGGCATGTAGTGCAAAGATGAACTGTTGATGAATATCTTTGACTCGTAGTGAAAAAATAAATTTATTAGTATAATTATGAACATGAACTGTGATTTGGTATAACCATGATCTTTGATATTTCAGGTAAAGACAGGTGATGAAAATTATCTTCGTCTTGGGTACGAAGAGGAATTTAGAACCACAATTAGGATTATGAGTTATTCACGTGATTGTGGACAGGAACTGTTGATTAATGTTAAAGGAATAAAACATTGTTGGTGGACTTTTAATATAGAGAAGATAATAGACTTGATGGTCTATTTGACTCTGCTAATGGATTGCTCGTTCTGCGACAACTATGGTTGAAAAGTTTTATCATCTACCATATGTTCTAAATCTCTGATTTATTACTGACGAAGGCTATTGATAATTTAATTATCTTTAGTCATGATATTCTTTACTGGGCTAGTTGTGCTCACCCTTTTACTTCACAATTCCTTTCAGGTAATAAGAGTGTAGCTGGGTCGAGCGGGGGTAACAGGGGAATAGAACGGTGGTCTATAGCTGTTGAGGTTTTCCCTAAAATAGTATGGAAATAATTTTATTGAGAAATTTAGATAAGTGTGTTGTATTTTATACGTCATTTAACAGTTGATTTTGGTGAACCGAATAGGGTGAGGTGAACCCAACTTTGAAAGGGTGTTTTGCCACTATCATACAAGATGTCTAATGACATACGACTTCATGTTATTATAAGACAGGGTTGTGCACATCCACTTGCTGATTATATCTATGAGCACTACCTATATAATCTTGGAGTTTGGTCAAAATATAATTCTTAATTGGAGACAATGGAGATAATTATATGGCAAGAGAAGACTCACCATTGGAAAGAACATGATAGAAATCTTCTCATTTTTCTTTGGGGTCTATTGGGTCAACCAAGGATAATTCTCGAGTCATATGATATCTATTATAACTTAGATGCATGGCCTCTCATGTACGAAGGTTTCTTGAGCATTTTCCAAACCTTTTAATTTCTAAAACATTTATTGATTGTACCTTTATGTAAGGTACCATTGTAAGGTATCAATGTGAGGTGCTATCCAAGTAAAGAGATGAGAGTCACAGTTGGTATCCACAGTATATGTGTTGTCGTATTTTACACGACAGTTGGATTAATGAAGTTTGTAGTTATTTTCTGTACCATATATTTGGCGACTCAGAATGGGTTGTATGAACCTATTTTGGGGGCATCACAGTTATCACGGGTAAGCTAATCATAAACTCTTGTGAAGTCTATACCTTATTAGATACCGGTTCTAGCCATTCTTTTATTTCACCTGCTTCTGCTCAACGTTTGAACTTGACCCCTGAGAAATTAGACTCTGACTTATCTGTTGAAACTCCGTTAAGAGAAACCTTCCTTACATCCACTGTTTATAAATCTTATTTAATTTAAATTGGCACCCTCACATTACCTGTTGATCTCATCTCTTTGAAAATACTTGCATTCAATGTGATTTTAAGGATTGATTGGTTAACTACTCATCATGCTAAAATTGATTATTTTCATAAGGTCGTTAGTTTTCATATTCCTAACCAACCTGCTATGCGAATTCAAGCAACCAAACTAATAAAGTCAATCACTGTCATATCAAGCCATAAAGTCATTCGTTTATTGAAAAATAGATGTCAAGCTTTCTTAGCCCATGTCATGGATTTAAATAAAAATATGTCAAATTTGAATGGTATTTCTGGTGTTAATGAATTTCCTGATGTATTTCCTGAAGAACTTCCTGACCTACCCCTAGAGCATGAAATCGAATTTTGTATTGACCTTGAACTCGGTACAAAACCCATTTCCAAAACCTCATATCGAATTGCTCCTATTGAACTTCAGGAGTTAAAAATCCAACTACAAGAGTTGTTAGACATTGGTTTCATTCATCCCAGTACATCTCCTTGGGGTGCTCCTATTTTATTCGTAAAGAAGAAAGATGGGAGTATGCGACTTTGCATTGACTATCGGGAGTTGAACCATGTCACCATAAAAATAGGTACCCACTACCTCGCATTGATGACCTTTTTGACTAGTTGCAAGGTGCTAAATACTTCTCAAAGATCGATCTCGTTCCGGATATCATCAGTTAAAGATTAAAACTGATGACATTCCAAAGACGACTTTCAGAACTCGGTACGGGCATTACGAATTCCTAGTCATGTCTTTTGAATTGACTAATGCTCCTGCTACTTTCATGGATATGATGAACTGAGTATTCAAGGAATATTTAGATTATTTTGTGGTTATCTTTATTGATGACATCCTCATCTACTCCAAAAGCCATGAAGATCATGAGCAACACTTGAAGCTGATAATCCAAAAGCTTTGTGAAAACAAGATATACGCCAAGTTGAAGAAATGTGAGTTCTGGCTTGAGGAAGTAACATTTCTTGGGCACGTGATATCGAAGTATAGAATATCAGTTGACCCGACAAAGATTGAAGCAATACAAAGTTGGGAGCAACCTAAGTCAGTAACCGAAGTACGTAGCTTTCTGGGCTTAACAGGTTATTATCGGAGATTCGTTGAAGGATTTTCTCGAATCGCTACTCCATTAACTCAGCTAACTCGAAAAGATAAAAAATTCGGATGGAGCGAGGAATGTGAAAAGAGCTTCCAAGAACTCAAGAGGAGACTCATTTCAGCACCTATTCTGTTAATACAATCAGGTTCGGAGAGATTTGTCATCTACAGCGATGCTTTTGGCAGGGGTTTAGGATGTGTTCTCATGCAGCGTGGGAAAGTAATAGCTTATGCCTCATGACAACTCAAAGAATATGAGAGCAATTATCCTACTCATGATCTAGAGTTGGCAGCAGTCATTTTTGCGTTAAAGATCTAGAGGCACTACCTGTATGGGGAGAAAGTGGAGATCTATAAGGATCATAAAAGCCTCAAATATTTTTCACCCAAAAGTAACTCAACATGCGGCAACGACGTTGGCTCGAGCTGTTGAAAGATTATGACCATACCATTCAATACCATCCTGGAAAAGCGAATGTGGTAGCTGACGCGTTGAGTAGAAGATCTTATGCGGGTACGAGTGCGATGTTGTTAACACAAAGACCCATTTTGTATGACTTACAAAGGATGGAGATAGATTTAAAAACTCGAAGGACCCACGTGATGATGTCAAATATACGATTATAAGCGACTTTAATCGATTATGTTAAAGCTACTCAAGCTACAGACCCGGAACTGATGAGTATAAAGAAGAAAGTACAAGAAGTTGCTATTCTAGAAGAAAGAATCGACGAAAAAGGAATACTTCGAGTCAACTCCAGACTTTGTGTTCCTAACAACTCTGATTTGAAGTACAAAATCATGATGGAAGCACACAACACACCTTTTGCAATCCATCCTGGAAGTACCAAAATGTATCATGATCTTCGACATACATTTTGGTGGAGAAATATGAAAAGAGTGATCGTGGAGTTTATCTCAAGGTGTTTAACTTGTCAACATGTCAAGGCAGAGCATCAAGTACCAAAAGGTCCATTGTAACCACTTGAAATTCTAGAATGGAAGTGGGAGCACATCAACATGGATTTTGTTACTGGTCTTCCAAAGGTTTCTCAAGGCATAGATGTAATCTGGGTCATTGTCGATAGATTAACCAAGTCTGCTCATTTATTGCCTATACAAGAAACTTATTCACTTGAACGTCTTACTCGTATATACATAAATGAGATTTTGAGATTGCATGGTACGTATGCCAATATCCATAGTTTTTGATCGAGACCCAAGATTCACTTCACGATTTTGGGTCAGGTTGCAGAAAGTGATGGGCACTAATTTATGATTCAGTTCTGCATATCATCCTCAGACAGACGGGAAATTAGAAAGGACTATTCAAACTCTTGAAGATCTATTGAGACTCTGCGTTCTAAACTTCAAATGAAGTTGGGAAAAGTATTTACCATTGGTGGAATTCTCCTACAATAACAGTTATCAAGCAAGTATAGGCATGGCTCCATTCGAGGCGTTGTATGGACAAAAGTGTCATTCTCTAGTATGTTGGGACGAGGTGGGTGAAGCAACGTTATTGGGACAAGAAATGGTACGCATGACTACGAAAAAAATTCAAATAATCCAGGAAGGTATACAAACCTCACAAGATCAACAAAAGTTATGCTGATCTTCATCGAAGGGACGTGGAATTCAATGTTGGAGATCATGTATTGTTACGTGTTGCTCCATGGAAAGGAGTTACGAGATTCGAAAAGAGATGAAAACTCAACCCTCGATTCATTGGTCCATTTGAAATCTCTGATCGAGTAAGAATTGTGACCTATAGACTCGCCTTAACGCCAAGTATGTCTCGTGTTCATAACATTTTTGATATATCTATGTTACATAATTAAGTGAAAGACCCGAACCACATTATTGAATTAGAACCAGACAAAATAGCAGAAGATTTAACATATGAAGAGGTACCTGTTAAAATCTTGGATAAGAAGGAACATATTTTATGCTCAAAGGTTATACCTCAAGTCAAAGTTTTATGGAGAAACCACGATATTGAAGAAATGACCTGGGAGTTAGAATCTGAAATGAAAACAAGGTATCCTCACCTCTTCGACATACCACGTACGTACATTAATTTCGAAGAGAAAATTTCATAAGGAGGGGATGTTGTTGTTAGGTTTGTAATATTCATGAACACAATCAAATTGCATAAAATAAGCAAAAACATGGAAAATCAGAGTTTTAAAATTTTACAAACCATATACCTGGATCACCCTTTATGCACAATTATTAATTAAATGAAAATATGAAGAACAAGAATCATACCCTTGAAGATTCAAGCTTCCTCAGGTACAAGTTCACCTCCAATCTTTTTCGCGTTCAACTTGAATCCACCGGGTTTGGTTCCTTCCTTTGATCAATGTTAGCCACCCAAGTGTTTGGCCTCTAGAGGTGATCCACCAAGGAAGAAGAAATATTCAAGAAGAAGGGTGGTTGGCTAAACCCTAGTTTTCTATCTCTATAGAAAAAGAACGTACTCTCCAACTATTGGAATCACGTCTGTTGTGAAAAAATCAATAACCACTACCACCCATAATAAGACTCCTCTTATTTATAGATGTGGGAAACTCTCCTTAACAATTAAGGAATTGGGTTTTTTTATTTTAATTAATTAAATTCCTTTAATAAATTATGCTCCCAATCTTATTAGGAATAATTAATTAAAATCTTTTAATTAATTTAACCTCCTAATATTATTAGGATTATATGAGAGTACTTTTATTAATTAATTCTCAAACTCCTTTAGAAATTAAATAATAATAATAGTAATAATAATAATAAGACTCCTCTTATTAATTTATATTTAATATTTGTAAAATAATAAATAATAAATATTAAGCTATTTAATTTATTCTATCACCATAGATTAAATTAAATATACTTAACTTATTATTACGATTATGCCATTAACTTCTTAAATAATTATTCTTCCTTTTATGGTGTGACTCTTTAGGTTCTCCATATTAAACCCAGGTTGTGAATAAATCAATTAGAATAATTCTAATCTTATTTAAATAAATAAATTAAACTATTAATTTATTTAAATAAATAATATTTATTCTACAATAGGATAAGCCTCCTAGCGATCAACGACTTTTCGGATAATATAGATTTCAACATTAATCATAAAAGAACCTTTGAGTAAATAGTTACCGTACAATTCAATCCTTCCACCATACAATGTCCCAATTAAATATAAGACATGGAATTCTTTGTCAAGTCTTATTTATTTAATTATATGTATTTCGACTCTTAAATGCACAACTCCAAATAATGTAAATTAGAAACTCCTTTCTAATTTCATTCTACCTTGGCCAAGGACTACTGGGTTGTCATTTATCGAATCACATAGGATATCTCTCTTCTTTTACTAGAAGCGGTAGATTCTTTATTGATCATACATTATCTCCATGTATAACTTATTATACCCAAGCATACCCTTTGATATATCCTAAGGGTCTTAAGGAATAAGTCAAAGTATAACACATCATACACAAGATACTATGATAATCTCAAGTCCAAGGATCACTTGTACTACTATCACTACAGGAATTTCTATTGACAGGCAAGTAAAACTCCATTAGGTATTCCTTAGCGAGCCACATTTAGTGAACTTATTCTCTAATAAGAACCTACATACTTGTTTTAGTGTCTCCACACACATGATCATGAGATCAATCATCCCCATCCAATGAGCAAGCAATGTATGTACCAATCTATCCGGATTTACTAATCCCCAATTTAGTAATCCAATGATTGGGAACTATTTTAGTTTTAAGCTTTCTAAGAATTTAGATCTCGTTAGAATGATCATCATCATTATTCTAAAAGCATTTCTTAAAACTATGGGTTTATCACATATTATAAAGCAGCATCATGTAGATAATTAAAAGCCTTTAATAAATTAATATTTTTTATTAATAAATGAATAAGATTGTTACAAAGTATATGCTTTATCATCAAACATGATTGGCTTGTGTGCATACTACTTTCAATCTCCCACTTTCACAAAAGTCAATCGTCATGGTATCTCATACCCTTCTTCTCTAAGTGACGATTATCCTGTTGTTGGATAAGCTTTAGTTAATGGATATTTAATGTTGTTCTTGAGAGTCCACTATCTCTATAGTGATTTCCCATCTTTCAATGATTTTTATAATCAAATGAAAGTGCCACAACACATGTTTAGATCCAAGATGAGACTTAGGAACTATTCCTAGTTCTGTAATGAGATTTTCATCCAAACAATCAACTTGTAGCTTCATTTATAGCTATATACTTTGTCTTTATCACTAAACTAGCAACTGTTTACTGTTTCGAACCTTTCTGATTCACTGCGCCACCGTTCAAGGTAACGCTTTACCTTAAAGTGTATTTTCTGTCATCTTGGTCTGTCTGGAAAAAACTCGAGTCAATTAAGCCCTCTAGTTTTAATTCAGACCCACCATGTATATGATCACATCCTTAGTGTCGGTTAAGTACTTTAAGATGTTTTTCACTGACTCAGAGTGAACTTCTCCAGAATATGACCGATCAACATCAGGTCTTGTGACACCCCCAAATCTAGGTACTTCATTCCCACAAGATTTTGTGCTCACTATCCATACATTCATACTATATACCCAAATAAATAATATTTAAATCATAAATCCTTCCCTTAAATAGGGTTACATTCAAAAATAATCCCAGGTTATCTAACCTTTAAACATCATTCAAGTGAGAAAAATAAAATTTATTACATCACATCATTATTAAAAATTCTAAGATCATCATAATAAATAAAAGTACAAATCAGCATCACTTGTACAATTTTTCTTTTCCTTTGCTAGTTGAAGGCTCATCTACCTTCTCAACTTTAGCTGCAATGAGTTTATAAATATGCAAGAGTGAGCAAAACAATTGCTCACTGGATATAATAATGAATCAACATGAGAATAACAACAATAACTGTCAACGAATAGGCTCATCAAAACTGAATAGTACTCTAACAATGATAATCAGGAACTAGAATCCAAAATATGGAATATAGATAACTGAGGGTCATAAGATCATGAACTATGTCCACAGTTGCGAGTAATCTTTCAACTCCAACTTTAACAGTCATAAGACTATAAGGACTCCTCGTACTTAGGGGGATCAGCCCTTCGTACAATGTATTATGCACAAACATTTTAACGATAAGCGTAAATTATCCCCTATTAATAATAGGGTTGTTCATCTCAGTATTTAGAGTACAAGTCCGCACCAAAGAAAGTTTAGTTTGGATAAGCTTTCAAGGGTAATTTGAAGTTTAACGAACATCAACTAGAGGACTAGTTGAATAAATAGTGTTTGATAATCACAACATAACATAGAACAATTGAGAATCATAAATGAACTGGTTATACATATCAAACTCATGCTTGAAATAACTATAGAGCATAAGTATTCAATAAAATGAATAAAATGGTTAACCTTTGCTTAAACAATAAATAAGCTAAGGTTAGAGTCTTATAACATTAGATATGAAATCATAGAATGTACATTAACTGATAGCAAGCTGGAAACTAAAAACTTGCCAAACATGGTATTAATTCATGCAAAGAATTAAAACAGTTCAATAATAGGAACGAGAATTCAAAAACTGCGTTCATTATACAATAATAGAACTTAACAAAGTTGTTTAACTATATACAAGTTAGAATGAATCAATCAAATGAGAATTTCAAATAACATTAGAGTTAAAGTTTGCTCGAATGAATTTTAGGAACAATTGACTTGTTCAATAACAGTTAATATAATAAGCTTGCTCAATCAAAAGAATAAAGTTACACAATATAGTAATAGAACTAACTCAACGAAAGTGTAGAGTTAGAAAAACTTTCTCAATGTAAAAAGATAGGGTTTAGAAACTTGTCTCAAGCGCAAGCTACAATATTAAACTCACGTTCACCTACACATTGGTTTAGAACCACATTATCTATTAGATATGCTAACATACCAAAACATGCACATTTCTAGCTAAACTTACCATTTTAGCATAAGTCGTTCTTTACCATTTATATTTTAAAAATTCCAAGTGTTTACTTCGCAACACTTGCCTAACATTCATTTTTTATACCAAGTTATCGCATAATGCGTTCTCGATTTACTAACCTTTTTACAATTTTGAATTCATAATCCACATCACAAGACTCTACTTAACCTTGTTGTTACATGATTCTCACATTACCATAACCTTAGGCTAAGCTACAAAGAACGACCAAAGTCTCTGTAATTAGCAGACTTGATTAATCGAAAATGGGCATGGCCTTGGCCGCGCATTTTTTATCTTTGATACTGGATACAAGTGCCATGGCTCTTGATGCTTGTCGCGCTAAGGGTCTTAGTGGCACATGACTTACTGAGAACTCCGTTTTGCGTAACGAAGCTTGACACTTTTCTTAAGCCAACTAACACGAATTTCACCCATCAAACAGTGATAACAACACGTAAAACAAATATACAACTATCATAGACAGGATTGCTAACATATACAACCACTTAACACAATTTAACAACAATTAAAACTATTTTAATTTCTCAATTTTCATGTTTTTCATATAAAACTCCATTTTTTATATTCATCCCAAAAATTATCATTGTAAATTCATTACATGATCAAATCATCTCATTCAAATTACATTATGTTCGTATCTCAATGAACTAACATATACAAGCTTCAATTTATACTTTCACATACAAATTGGCCATTAAAATTGATACTTACATAGTTACATATGAAAACATATATATACTGACAAAATTTCTACTGATATCCAAAATTAGCATGCAATTATTGTTTAAACATAATATCTAATCATCATAGACACATGCAATCATCATAACTAATTCAAGAACATCAATTCTAAACACATAAAATTCACAAAGTATGAAAATTGTTGTCGTAATATTCATATATATGCCTATAATATCAAAGTTGTAAAACATACCTTCAATTACAAATACAATCGCTGCTAATCACTTGAATTTGCTGTGAAAATTAGTAACTCTCTTAATTTTCTCTGCTAACCTCTAACAAGTTCTCTGAACTCTCTCAAAACCAGCAACTAGTATGCGTAAAACTAAAACAAACTGATAGTCAGTATGCGTAATATCAAAACACAAAACTGATATGGCCTTAATAGCCATCATCAGTTATCAAAATAACGTATACATTATATTTATTATTCTAATTTATTTTATTTATATTATTTATTTAAATTTAAAAATTAGAAATTTCAAAAGTCATAAGGCTTGTTTGGCAACTCTTTAAATTTCAAAGAATTAAAATACTTTTAAGCCTTGTTTGGCAAAAACTAAATTAAACCCCTTTTTAATTTATTTTAATAAATACTCTAGTTTATAAATTATAATCACATATTATTTATTTGGATCTCCATGTCCAATATTAATCACTTAAATTAATCACATACTATATTTTAATTAAATATAGCCTTTTAGCAAATATCACTAAAATTATAATTTTCATTATAAATTTATTTAATAATTTAGTATATCATTTAAATTATTAAATCAAAACAACAAATATAACATCTCATGTTATTTTACAGCTCTCTAAATTATAAATTAATTTAATTTAGAAAAAAATTTCTAATACATTTAGATTCATCAACCATCACGTCAATAAAATATTTATTAAACAATAAACACCTCAAATAATATTTATATAACTCAATAAATATTTAAATTACAATTTGAAATTTCGGATCGTTATAGGTCTCGTATATTTCATTGCATACATGATAGTTACTCATGCAATATCTCTTTTATGAGTATATGGGGACTATTAAGAGAGATAAACTCCATGGCTCATCAACATGAGACATCTCTTGGAGTTTGCATGCTAAACGACTTTAGCATTAAATGAATATACGTTCCTTGGGTTAAGTCGAGCATCCTCTTGAATCTATCTATATAGATTTGTATCCCCAATTATGATACTCTTCCCAAATCATTCATGGAGAAATGTTTAGACAACTTTATCTTTACTGATTGTAGCATTGGTATGTTAGTCCTTATCCATAGTATATCAACATATAATACTAGGAATATCACGACGCTCCCACTGACCCTTTTGTACATACTAGGTTCATTCTTATTTTTGATAAAATCAAACTCTTTTGATTGTCTCATCGAAATGAATGTTCCATATTTGAGAAGCTTGCTTTAATTCATTTTTCTAAGTGTCTACAACTCTTACCTCATTGTATGTAACTGGATCATCATCTTCTATGATGTGTACCTCATCATCATCATCTATGATGAATTCATACCTCCTAGGTATCTTCGGTACTGTTCCAGATTTACGATTCAGTTGTGGTACAATAGGTCTATCTACAAGTTCCTCTTATTTGACTTATAGTTATTTGTGGTTCTTGAACTCTTTAAGATCTATTATTCTCCCACTAGCTCCTTTAATGATAAACACCTTTATCTTATAAGGTAGCATGTTTCGCAAAAAATACCTTTTGCTAAGTAGGATTATAGAACATATGCCCTAAACTTACTTTAGGATTTCCCACAAATCTTTACTTGTCAAATCTTGTCCCAGGCTTATCCTTTGAAACCTTTTTTCACATAAGCTGGACAACCCCTTATCTTAACATACTTAAGATTAGGAATCCTCCCTGTCCATAACTTTTATGGAGTCTTGGTGCTGGATTTTGAGGTTACCTTTTCGTAGATATGCAGCCATTTTTAGGGCATGACCCCAGAGGGATACTGGAATGTCGATAAAATCATTATGGACCGCACCATATCCAACAAAGTATAATTTTTCCTTTCAGATACATCAATCAATTATTGCGTATCAGGAGGCGTCCATTGTGAGAAAACCATTTGAGATGATCTAGAAACTCATTTCACAAGTATTCCTTCCTTGTTTCGATCAAAGAATCCTAATACTTTGCCAATTTGTTTCATTTCTGAATTCTTTGAACCTTTCAAATAATTCACACTTGTATTTCAACAAATACACACATTCAACTTTTTGAATGATCATCTCCTTTTTCTTATACTAGTTTGTTCAATTTGTAAAATAATATTATTTGTTTACGTAAGTCATGTTTACAAAATCAATTAAGTAATATTTCAGTTCTATATAAAACATTATTATTATAAATAGAACAACAATTGTTCTTAAATATAATACCAAAGATTTCATTGTCCAACAACAAAATAGAAATAATGTTTCTAACGAGAACTGGAATACAATAACAACTTATTGACTTAATAGGTTTGCCCGTAGGCAATGCTAAACTATAAGTTTCTACGGCTAATGCAGTAACCTTTGCTTCATTTCCCACACATAGGATTACTTATCTTTGTTTAGCTTTCTACTTCTCCTTGATTCCTTCATAAATCTTTTTTTATGATAACCAAAGTCGGTATCCTATACCCAAGTAGAACCTTGACTTAAGGAAAAAAATTTATTTCAATCATGAACAAAACTGTATTTATAACTGAAACTTCACTAAGCTTCTTCTAGTTAGCCTCTACAAGATACTTCTCATAATTTCTTTTCCAGTGTTCAGGCTTATTGCAGTGGAAGCAAACTCCTTTGCTATCCGTATCAGTTTTGTTCTTATTATTCTTTATTTTTTCTTTTCTATTTACCTTCTTTGAAACATTCTTCTTTTCAGAAGATCATTTGACCCCTACCAGTAAGACATGGTCTTTCTTGGTTGGAAAGTGACTCTCAACATTTTTCAACATGTTAAGCAAATCAATGAGGCTGATATCTAGCTTGTTCATATGAAAAATTCACAACAATTATGAAAGGAATCTGGGAGTGAGTGCAAGATCAAATCTTGGCTCAATTCTCCATCCATGACAAAAGTTGTTTTTCTAATTGATCAATCAAATTGATAATGTTAAGGACTTTTATCTGCTCTGTAGTGTCATCGGTCATTCTAGATCGGAAGAGCTCCTTAGATATCTGATATCTATTAGTCCTATTTTCCTACCATCAACTACTTGATGTGCAGGAATATAGTAAGAGCATCCATAGTTTCATGCTGACGCTGAAACTCGTTACTCATGGATGCGAGCATGATGCATTGAGCCAACTGTGCATCATCTTGCCACTTTCTAACAGTAGCAATCTCTTCCTCAGAGGCATTGTCTGCAACCATTATAGGGATAGGCGTATTAAGGACATAAGATAGCTTTTCAGCCGTGAGAACTCTTCTCAAATTCCTTAATCAATCCGTTTAATATGGTCCAGTTAAATAGCATCTAATATGCTTCGCAGTGATAGTAATTTAGACATTGTAAAATTCTGTAAATGAATTTATAATTAACAACATTTTAGCATACATTCTTTTATTAATTACCAAAATAAATTAGGTCTTATTTTAAATTGGTATCTCCCACTATTTTCATCAAACAATATTACCCTCGCTTATATAGTTCAGAAAAATCTAATTAAAGATTTGCTAGTGAGAATAAGGATCTCATTTCAAATGTATATAGCCTTGTGTTAACACAACAAACTATATATAAATAAATAGGTAGACAACTCTTGTCAATTACATCAACTATGCAACTCCTTGTATTTTGTCTCTTAGATTATTTTGATCAAGTGGTGGCACATCCGAATCAAAATTATCCAAGTTAAGTCCAACCTTGCACTCCATATATTCAAAAAAAAAAAAATATTGTCCTTGTGGTGACACAACAAAACAACATTGTTCAATTTTCTTTATAAGCATCAAATGTGATAAAATTAACATCTCAAAGAATTAAGATAAGCTTTGTGATGACACAACAAACTTATAATAATTAATTGATACTCTATTATTTTTATCATGCTAAAAGGCGACGTTCGATATTTCAAATATCTTTGAACGCTTAGGACTTAATATAAAAAATTTGAGGGGTTTGTTATTAATTTGTCTCATCTTATTTAGCGCGCATGCACATATATATATATAAAATACGCGTCATATTAATTAACATGCGAAGCATGTTTTGCATAATATAATATAATATATATATATATATAGAGAGAGAGAGAGAGAGTCCGGTTCCTGTAAGGGAGCCCTTACTTTGTTAAAATGCGGATTTTTTTTTTGATTTTTTTTAGTTTTTTTTTTTAAAACAACTAAAAAAAAGTTTAAAATTTTATGGAACTGAAATTTTTTCATAATACAGTGTTTTGGATGTGATTTGGATACGAATTACAAAACAGGTCTGTGCAGACTGTACATACATTTTTTGGTATAAGTATCCAAATCACACCCAAAATATTGTATTATGGAAAAATTCCAGTTCCATAAAATATTAAAAAAAAATTTAGTTGTTTTAAAAAAAAAAAAATTCCGCATTTTAACAAAGTAATGGAGCCCTCACCTGATCGGTTACGTATATATATATATATATATATATATATATATATATATATATATATATATATATAGTAGCATGCATATATAGAATACTATAGTCTACCCAGATTGATTATGGACTTTTATTCTAGTTTGGTTCACTAGAGCCACCAAGTGAACCAAAAGGTCAAACCCTAGGGTGCAAGAATTACTCCCTCCGTTCCTAAAAGATTGTCGTTTTAGAAAAAAAATTGTTTTAAAAAGTTTGTCATTTACAACTTTCAAGGAGAATAAATTATTTACTTTTCTATACTACCCCTACCTTCTCTCATTGTCCCGAGAAATTCTTTCCCTTATATTAATAGTTTTCAACTTCCCATAAAGGGGTAGTGATGGAATTTCAAACAAATTTTACTTGATAAATGATACTTTCTTAATTCGTGTGCTAAAACCTTAAACGACAATCTTTTAGGAATGGAGGTAGTAATATTTAAATATAACTATTACAATTAAACTCGGGATCCATTACACACGAATCTTCAAGCGCTCCTTGTTCCTTGATCTCCAATTCTTCAAAATTAATTCTAACTATTCCTATTACAAAACTATTTAAAATAAATAGAAACATTGATAAGCAATCAAGGGGGAGTACATAGAAGGGAGTTAGAATTTACATTACGAAAAAATTAAAGAAGACGAGGTACGTAGACCCCATTCAATAAAACTCATGCATTCATGCATCCAACTAAAATAAAATCCAATCACATTGGTCAATAGTCCATAATCAATCTCATTTATTATCATACATATCACCATATGCATCAATAAATAACATTTATCTCATGAATAATAAACATTCAATATATATATTGATATCATTTAATGGACAAATTTAGTTAGCATAAAATTTAATTTTGAATCAAAATAAACTCTTTTATTTTAATTCAAATTTAAATCAAAATAAATATTTTTATTTTAATTTATCCAATTTTGAATAAAATAAACTATTTTATTTTAATCAAATTCTTTAATCAAAATAACTCATTTATTTTAATTAATTATGGAATCCAATTCCAAGTAAAAAAAAACTCCTTTATTAAATGAAACACAGATTCTCTTTCTTATTCATAAATAAACTCCTTTATTTTAAATAATATAAAATCTTATTTCATATCTAAATAAACTCCTTTATTTAAGGAAATATGAATTCTCTTTCCTATTCACAACTAAACTCTTTATTTTGAATAATATGAAATCTTATTTCATATCTAAATAAATTCTTTTGTTCAAGGAAACTTGGAATCTTTTTTCAACTCCAATTAGTTATCATGGAATCCAATTCCAACTCTAATTAGTTAGCATGAAATCCAATTTTAAATTTAAAATAAAAAATTTTATTTTAAGATTAAAATAAAAAAAAATTATTTTAATTATAAAATTATTAAGAACATATATTATATATATAACCCGTTTCAAAAACGCATTGTTATAATCATATAATAAAATTGCCATAATATATATATATATATATATATATATATATATATATATATATATATATATATATATATATATATATTAGTAATCATGCCGTGAATCTCCCTTAACCATGAATAAGATCCAGCAAAAAAGAAAAATTGGGATTCACGAATTTTTTTTTTTTTTTATAAATTTTATACAATAAAATTATGCCCAATTAAATTGTTCTAAACACATATCAAATCAAAACAATTAATAATTCGCATAAAAGTTTGGCTCTGATACCACTGTTAGGTTTGTAATATTCATGAACGCAATCAAATTGCATAAAATAAGTGAAAACATGAAAAATCAGAGTTTTAAAATTTTACAAACCATATACCCGGATCACCCTTTATGCACAATTATTAATTAAATAAAAATATGAAGAACAAGAATCATACCCTTGAAAATTCTAGTTCCTCAAGTATAAGTTCACCTCCAATCTTTTTCGCGTTCAACTTGAATCCACCGGGTTTGGTTCCTTCCTTTGATCAACGTTAGTCACCCAAGTGTTTGGCCTCTAGAGGTAATCCATCAAGGAAGAAGAAATATTCAAGAAGAAGAGTGGTTGGCTAAACCCTAGTTTTCTATCTCTAGAAAAAAACGTACTCTCCAACTATTGAAAACACGTCTGTTGTGAAAAAGTCAACAACCACTACTACCCATAATAAGACTCCTCTTATTTATAGATGTGAGCAACTCTCCTTAACAATTAAAGAATTGGGTTTTTTTATTTTAATTAATTAAATTCCATTAATTAATTATGCTCCCAATCTTATTAGGAATAATTAATTAAAATTTTTTAATTAATTTAACCTCTTAATCTTATTAGGATTATATGAGAGTACTTTTATTAATTAATTCCCAAACTCCTTTAGAAATTAAATAATAATAATAGTAATAATAATAAGACTCCTCTTATTAATTCATATTTTATATTTCCAAAATATTAAATAATAATATTAAGCTATTTAATTTATTCTATCACCATAGATTAAATTAAATATACTTAACTTATTATTACAATTATGTCATTAACTTCTTAAATAATTATTCTTCCTTTTATGGTGTGACCCTTTAGGTTCTCCATATTAAATTGGTTGTGAATAAATCAATTAGAACAATTCTAATCTTATTTAAATAAATAAATTAAATTATTAATTTATTTAAATAAATAATATTTATTCTATAATAGGAATAAGCCTCCCTAGCGATCAACGACTTTCTAGATAATATAGATTTCAACATTAATCATAAAAGAACCTTTGAGTAAATAGTTATTGTATAATTCAACCCTTCCATCATACAATGTTCCAATTAAATATAAGACATGGAATTACTGTCAAGTCTTATTTATTTAATTATATGTATTTTGACTCATAAATGCACAACTTCAAATAATACAAATTAGAAACTCCTTTCTAATTTCATTCTGCCTTGGCCAAGGACTATTGGGTTGTCATTTATCGAATCACATAGGACATCTCTCTTCTATCGAGGAAATGGGTTAGGTTATATAATTGTGTGTCAATAAAGATAAATCATTATCGGAAAGCCCCCTCTTTTCTGGGAATGATCTGGTTGTTAATATTGTGAGCTTATAATATTAATTGTGAATAATTATTATGTGGTGAATAGTGGTTCAATTTTGATATAAATGAAGGAATTTAGCATGAAACATTTGTTAAAAGTTTGGCAATTATATTCTCTGATAAATATTCATTCAAATATATTATTATAATATTACATTATAATAATATAATAATATAATTTTTTTTAAAATTAAATAGTAATATTATTATAATATATGATTTGCAAGAATGTAATTTGTGAGTGGAGGTGAGAAAGTTGCTCTTTATTCTTTTTCTTTTCCAAATTGGTGGGCGGAGATTTCTCCTGCAATGAATTCCCTTACTTTCCAATTTTAGTGGGCCTTTAAAGAATTGATGGTTAGGCAGGAATGGAAAAGAAAAAGATGTTAGGCAGAGGAGAATTAGGCAAGGAGTTAGGCAGCCTTGTTTAATTTTTCCTCCATGCTGCACTATAAAAGAGAGGTTACCCCTTCTTCCTCAACATACCATTACAATATCAGAAAACCTTATTCTGTAGTATTGTGAGTATTTCTCTTGAGTATAAGGATACTTTGAGTGTAACTTTTTGTGCAAAGATGGACTGTTGAGTGGTATGATTTTGACCAGGAATTGTGTATTGGTATAATCATAACCTTTATTGTTACAGATAAGGTTTGTGGTGAAATTCCTTTTTGGCCCATAGTGCATATATGGACAGGTGTTTGGCATGATCATGACCACTGGTGATACTAACGAATATCCTTGACTCGTAGTGCATGGATAATTCGTTGATTTAAAATATTTATTGAATGATTTTACAGGGATAAAATATTGATGATGGACTTTTAAATCATAGAGAAGATAGTAGATATCATGCTCTACTTGACTCTTCTAATGGATTGTTGTTTCCACTGCAGTTGTATTCTAAAGCTTGTTGTCTATTGTATTCTATCAGATTTTTTTCTGTTGAGAACTAAGGATAATTTGTTCTATATTATCTTAGTCGTAATATTCTTTACTGGGCTAGTTGAGCTCACCCTTTTTCTTTTGGTACCATTGTTCTTCTCAGGAGGCGAGAATGTAGTTGGGACTAGTCGAGGAGTGGAGTAATGGTCCAAGATGGTTATTATAGCAGTCATCACTATTTTGTAAAATAGTGTAACAATAATTGTAATGAGGACTTTATTTGAGTTTGGATATTTTCTACAAGACAATATTTGTATTAAAACTCTCAGCGTATGTGTTGTCATATTTTGCACGAAAGTTGTATTAATGAAGTTTGTATTTGAATTCTGTATCATGTATTTGGAGACTCAGAATGGGTTGTGAGGACCTATTTTGGGGGCGTCACGATATTCCTATGCTACAATCGATTAAAATCTGGTTATCTAAATACTTCTCCGTGAAGGACTTGGGAGAAGCATCCTATATTTTGGGAATAAAGATCTATAAACATAGATCTAAAAGGATGCTTGGCTTATCCCAAGGAACGTACATTTACTTAATGCTAAAGAGGTTTAGTATGGAAGATTCCAAAAGAGGTCTCATGACGATGAGCCATGGAATACATCTCTCCAAGAAACAGGCCCCAAAAACACCTAAGGAGAGAGACCATATGAGAAAGATTCCTAATGCTTCAGCAATAGGATCTATCATGTACGGTATGATATGTACTAAACCGGATGTCACTCATGCACTTAGTGTAACAAGCTGATATCAGTCGAATCCAGGAGAAGTGCACTAGAAGGCAGTGAAAAATATCTTAAAGTATTTAAGAAGAACTAATGATGTATTTCTTGTCTACGGTGGGTCTGAATTGAAACTAGAAGGCTTCACAGACTCAAGTTTTCAAACGGATCAAGATAATAGTAAATTTGTTTCGGGGTATGTGTTTACCTTGAATGGTGGCGCAGTGAGTTGAAAAAGTTTCAAACACCAAATAGTTGTTGATTCAGTGACAGAGGCAGAATACATAGCTGCAAGTGAAGCTACAAAGGAGGCTTTTTGGATGAAGAAGTTCATTACCGAACTTGGTGTGGTTCCTAGCATTACAGGACCAGTACCTTTATTCTGTGACAACACCAGAGCTGTTGCTCAGGCTAAAGAACCCAGGTCTCATCAGAAATCCAAACACGTGTTGCGGCGCTTTCATTTGATTAGAGAAATTATTGAAAGAGGAGATGTCACCCTAGAGCGCGTGGACTCTCAAGACAACATTGCAGATCCATTAACTAAAGCGTTAACACAACAACAGTTCGATCATCACTTAGAGAAGATGGGTATGAGATACCATGGTAATTGGCTTTAGTGCAAGTGGGAGATTGAAAGTAGTATGTATACAAGCCAATCATGTATGATGATAAAGCATATACTTTGTAATCAATCTTATTTATTTATTAATAAAGGGATTTATTTACTAAAGGTATTTATATATGTGCATGCACGCTAAACAAGATGAGACAATTAATAACAAACCCCTCAGAGAAACTATATTAAGTCCTAAGCGTTCGAAGATATTTGGAATATCGAACGTCGCCTTTTAGCATGATAAAATTAATAGAATATTAAATATTTAATATGAGTTTGTTGTGTCACCACAAGGCAAGTATTAAGTATTTAAGATGTTAATTTATCACATTTGATGTTTATAAAGAAAATTAAATAATATTATTTTATTGTGTCACCACAAGGATAATATTTTTCTTTTTTAAATATATGGAAGTGCTAGGTTGGACTTAACTTAGATAATTTTGATTCGGAAATGCCACCACTTAATCAAAATAATCCAAGAGGCAAAACATAAGGAGTTACATGATGATGTAATTGACAAGGTGTAAAACCCCAAATTTTATGAATAAAGATTTAATTTTCTCAAAATATTTTTTTGAATATTATGGTGTGGATTTGAGATAATGTTATAGTTGTGGGTAGTATTTATAAATTTTTCAAAGTATGCAAGTTGTTGTATTATATTCGATTGGTCGGGGAATTTTCGTTTTAACAGGGGAATATTCGCATAACCAAGACAATCATGGTGAATCCTCACAACGGAATTATTCATCGGAATGAGAAAAGCAGCGTAAATATTTTTTATGAAAATAACGGCGGAAGTTTAACCATTAAAACTGTTGAGCTACCCAAAGAGTAAAGAAATCTGATGTCTGGCGTGGTTACATAGTAGCATACACGGTATTGATTATTGATGCTTACGTAAAAAGTCACTCGATTATACTCAATTATTGCTACACGATAATTCACGCATCATATCTCTCATATTATTGATTCAATTATTGTCACAAGATCATCTATATAATATGTTATATTATTAAAACAATAATTGAGACGACAAAGTTATTCATATTATTATTTGCAATATTGACAATGTTCAGAAGTTCTATCAAGGAGAGGTTTGGTCACCTAATTGCTTGGCGCCAATAAGGAGAAATCCTTATCGAAAGCCCCTCTTTCACAGGAACGACACGGTTGTTAAATATTGTGAATTATAATATTAATGATGAATAAGTTCGTGTTGATTAAAGATTAAATTGATAGTTCTATTGTGTTGGAATTATTAGTGTTGGTGTAGATTGACATTTATTTCGATAATAATTGATGTCTGGAGGTTATATTCACCAATCGAATAATTAACCGGATAAATAAGCAATTAATTGCTATTGATTCACATGATTATAACTATTTATTCATATGTGTGTACTATTGATTCACATTCATTTACTATTTGGGGAGTTGGTGCAAGATTGATAATACTTGCATGACTAAGTTAAAAATTGAGGTATAGATGGAGGTACTATACTGTAATTAATATTTTCATATGTTTAGAACTATTGGGTCACATGATTTACTATTAGGGGAGGTGGTGCAAGTTTGATAATACTTGCAGGACTAAATTAATAATGAAGAAAAGAGGAGGTATTATCTTTGTAATATTTGAGCCCCCAAACGTGCAATTATCGAAACTATATTTTCCTATAAATAGAAGCTCGTTCTTCCTTCATTTCTCACCAATTCACTAAAGCTATAGAGCAATTATTATAGAGAGAAATTATAAAAGAGAAAGAAGAGAAGTCTCGCTACCTCACTATTCCGGTATATAGTCTTCTTTTGAGGTAAGGGTATTATTCTTTTCGTATTCATGAAGAGAGTTATTTTCTTTCAATACTCGTAAGGTTTGTTATTCCATTCTTTATTATTATGTTGAAATAACCTGTCTATGAGAAGTACCGCATACATTGTGAAATTCTTACGTTATTCCATTCTTTATTATTACATTGGAATAACTTTATGCATGCGGTTTATCGCATGCCCGGTGAATTCTTACATTATTCCATTCTTTATTATTACATTGGAATAACTTTCATGCTGTATGGTCTATCTCATGCACGGTGAATTTCATTTGTTATTCCATTCTTTATTATTACATTTGGAATATCACATGCATGCGGATTACGCGTGACTGGTTCCATTCTTTATTATTACATTGGGAATAACACGTCATAAGGGGTCTATCGCATGCATGGTGAATTCTTCGTTATTCCATTCTTTATTATTTCATTAGAATAACTTTGTCTATGTGGATTACCGCATGCATGGTGAATGATCCTTTGTATTCATTCCTTATTAAATTGTGGAAATGACCTGTCTACGTGGATTACCGCATGGCAGGTGAAAATCCATTTGCAGTTTCGTATATTCTATTATACTCATCCAGGATATAATTTCTTTTGTACTCGTCATGGAATATCATTTTCTTTGATATATTTTTTTACGAGTTACTATTCACGGGTTACTATTCACTCTCGTATTATTCACTCGGGTATTCGGGGCACTTTTCGTGCTGAAATATTATTCACGAGTTACTATTCATGGGTTACTATTCACTCGATTACTATTCACTCTAGTATCATTCACTCGGGTATTCGAGACACTTTTCGTGTCAGGGTACTATTCACGGAGTACTATTCTCGAAGTACTATTCACAGGGTACTATTCACCCAAAAAATATATTTCTTTTCTGTCCAAATTATTTTTGGTACATGAATATTATTATTGAATTTTACTCTACAAAGCAGTATCATGTTGACAATTTGGACGTTATTGATTTCTGGATAAATTAAATTATAAATCTTTAAAAAATTTATCCTTGAACTTTTTTTATTGAATTATTATGTCATTGTCTTCATCCTCATGCTTATATTGTGATTAAAGTCATCTTTGGCTTACGTGCATAGATGGACTTGGTATGATTATGACCAGAGATTATTCGGTATAATCATGACCGTAATGTGACGAATGATGTGGTAAAAGTCCTCATTGGCCTGTAGTTCAAAGATGGACAGGTGTATGACATGATCATGACTACTGGTGATACTAACGAATATCCTTGGCCGTAGTGCAGGGATAATTCGATGATGTGATTGGCAAGATCATAACCATTAGTTAACAGTTGAATGTCTTTGGCCGTAGTGCACTGACAAGCAATTGATTGGTATGATCATGACCATTGGTTTTATAGTTGAATATCTTTGGCCCGTAGTGCAAAGATAGACAACTGATTGGTATGATCATTGTTATTACATTTGAATATCTTTAGCCTTTGTGGCAAGTAGAAACTGTTGAGTTATATGATAATAAATATGAATTGTGGATTTAACTATAATATTTGGTGGTTCAGGTGAAGACAGGTGATGAGAGTTCTTTTTATCTTGGGTATAACAAAGAACTGTTGATGAGTATTACAGGAATAAAATATTAACGATGGACTTTTAATCTAGAGGAGATAGTAGACATTATGTTCTACTTGACTCTTCTAATAGATTGCTTATTCCGCTACAGTTGTTGATCTAAAACTTGTTGTCTATTGTATTCTATCAGTTGTTATACTGTTGAAGGCTAAGGATAATTTATTCTGCATTATCTTAGTCATAATATTTCTTACTGGGTTAATTGAGCTCACCCTTTTACTTTCTTTTTCTCTTTAGAAAATGAGAATATAGCTGAGACTAGTTGGGGAATAGAGTGATGGTCCAAGATGGTTGTTTTAGCAGTCCTCACTACTTAGTGTGATAATAAGTGTAATGAGAATTAAATTTGAGTTTGTATACTGTCTATGAGACAATATTCATGTAAACTCTCAGCTATGTTTTGTCGTATTTTACACGATTGTTGTATAATTAAGTTGTATTTGAATTTATGTACCATGTATCTGGCGACCCAAGATGGATGATGTATACCTGTTTTGGGGGCGTCACACAAGGAGTTGTCTAACTATTTATTTATATATAGTTTGTTGTGTCACCACAAGACTATATATTTTTGAAATGGGATCCTTATTCTCACTAGCAAAAACTTTAATTAGATTTTACCAAACTATATAGATGAGGGTAATATAGTTTGAAGAAAATAGTGAGAGATACCAATATAAAATAAAACCTAATTTAATTTTGTAAAATAAATTAATTAAATGAATGTTGGCTAAAATGTTATTTTTTCACATGCAGAAATTTGAAAATGTCACATTCACTAATTTCACTACGTAGCATACTTGATGCTAACAAACTGATCGGACCAAATTACACGGACTGGTTAAGGAATCTAAAAATAGTTCTCACTGCTGAAAAGATTTCTTATATTCTATATTCGCCTATCCTTGTAAATGCTGCAGAAAAAGCCTCTTAGGAAGAGATTGCTACTTTTAGAAAGTGGCAAGATGATGCATCTATGGCTCAATGCATCATGCTTGCATCTATGAGTAACGAGCTTCAGCTTCAGCATGAAACCATGGATGCTCCTACTATATTGTTGCACCTGCAAGAGCTGTATGGTGAGCAAAGTAGGACTTGTAATACCCGAGAATTTTATAAGTAATTTTAGTAATAAAATAAAGATATTTTCAATTATTTGTGTGCATATATATATATATATATATATATATATATATATGTGACATGAAACTAATAATTCAATACAAATTGAATCATGTATGAAAGGATTAAGAATGTTATTGATAATGTTGATAAGCTTGGTTATGATTAATTAAGCTTATGTGTTAAGACTCTTGAGGCATAGTTAATTTCTTAATGAGATTAATTGATGGATAACTTAATGAAGTGTTGGATCTAGGATATACCCAAGCCCAACATTAATAATGTAACATACTTGCATAAGTTGGGAGTTTAGCCCAAGAAATTGAATTGGTAAACTAATGTTTAACCCAATATGTATAAGTATTTGTGCCTAGCCCAAACTTGATTTAACTTAGGAAGAGCCCAATGAATATTTGATCCAAGATTTGATTAAATTGTGCTAGTAGCCCAATGGATATATTATTGGATTAGCCCAATACACTTGGGTCATATAATTATATGGGTATATGTATATGTATACAATTTAGAAGCAAATACACTAGCTTATGGTACAAAGGGTGGAATAAATAAAATGTAACATAGGGAAATAACCCCCATGACTGACCATGCCCCTACCCCTTACCAAATGTTGATCTTTCAAGCTAATTGAGCTCTCAAGCAAAGTCCATGTGGGGGAAATGATGGTGCAAGTACTAGGAATAGTGTGGGTTGGTAGAACTTTGCACCAACTCCATTTTTACCCTTGGTTAATACCCCACTTATTGGATAATGATTTTCTTATAAATAGGAGCTTAGAGTGTTGATGGAAATTTGCCATATTTCAGTTGCTAAGTTCTAGTATAGAGAGAGCCAGAGAGAGTTGAGAGGAAAGAAGAAAACCCGAGAAGCTCTTGCTGTTCGGGAAGGCAGAATATAGGAGAATCAACTGTGAAGGCATAAAGGTATGACCTTGTTACCTTAAGTATTACCTATCAATTTTAGCCAGTTAGTTCTTTTGGTTAAGTAATGTAGTATGCATATGGAAGAGTCCTATTGGTCATCACGATAGTTGTATCCAAGACCAAACGTTATAAGCATTAAACTTACTAGTAACTTGAATAAAGTGATAAGTTGGCTATTTGTGTACCCATGAATAACCTCAACAAATCCAAGGACTTAGGCTCTGCTGAAGTAAAATAGACCCAAGTTAATTGCATGGCATGCCTCGGAAACTATTATGATTTATTTTATTTGACATTATTATTATTATTATTTTTCCTTTCGGGTCCTTGCCTCTTAGTTAGCAAACCAAACTCGATAAATCTTGTGAACTATTGAATAATAAGATACTATATGCCTCTAGAGATAACAAACATGATCACACGTCTAGTTAGACATGTAGTACATCTAGCTATGGAGTTTGAGGAGGAGTCAGATAGGAGTCAGGATAGAAGAAGCGGTCATAATCCCCTAAGATTGAAGCTGTCCTGAAGAGCTGGGTTCGGAGATGACATCTTCGGGTTCGAAGATGATGTCTTCAACCTCGGAAGATGTCTTCGAGTCCGGAGATGACGTATTCGACTTCGGAGATGACGTCTTTGACTTCGAAAGATTTCTTCAACTTCGGAGATGACGTCTTTGACTTCAGAAGATATCTTCGACTTCAGAGATGACGTTTTTGACTTCGGAAGATGTCTTCAGATTTAGAGATAGCTTCATGACTTTAGAAATGGTTGGATTAATGTGATAAATATTATTATAATCTACTTACGCATGAACTAAAATGAGTTCTAAGTAGAGAGTTTTACTAATTGCGTGCAAATAAATTTAATACATGCAAGCATGCGTAGGAAAGATTGTTCAGAATTGTTGTATGGTTTAATGAATGTTATTGTTAGCCTTTGACTAATGAATACTTATACGTACATAAATAGGATAATATAGTTCATTGAGGTGGTTTGTGCTATAAGTGGTAATCAACGCAAAAGATAAGTTTACTTAACTCAACTCGAGTTATTATTTTTTTCAAAGTATGTTAGTGGGTAGTTATTGTTGATTATTCCGCATTTTCTAATTATCAATGAATATTCGCATTTATTGCAAGTCTTTAACCTTAAACTTCCTACATTACTGCAAGTTCCCTAATTCTTACAGTGTATATATTGTATAAGCCGGATTGTTGCCATATCAACCATATCTATTACTATTCGGAAATCATTTGCACCTTGATGTTGTTGCAAGCATTGAACTTATCGTTCTTAAATGTATTATAAAAGTTGTCTAAGCCTTTGATTTGGCTAGACTATTATCATGTGTTAGAAATCTATCCAAACCAATTGACTTGGTGCGGACTCTCATAAATCTACTAAGATGAACAACCCTCATTGAAGGGGAAATAATATAATTATCGGGAAACCGACATGCACACATACTAGCATGTTTAAATGTTATGCATGGCGTAGGGTACTTAAGTTAATCACCTGTTGTATTTGTTTATATTGAATTTTCAGTTTAAAACTGTTAATTCTAGTAAGAGTTATTAGTTCCTAGAGACTACTCGATGTTCATTCATATTGAACCTTGAAATGATTAAACTTTGAAATCTTGTTGATATCCTTCAGTCTATAGCGACACTCATTGAGAACTATTGATACTTCTTGAACTATCATTTACTGTTATACCTTTGAGATTCAAACTTAATAAATGTTTATCTGTATTGCTATAATACTTGATGGGCAAACTTGTTGCTCAATCTTGCTTCCCTAAAAACATTATAGTTAAGGCAGAGCAAGGCGGTACTTCGGGAAAAGACAAAAGAAAGGGAAAGGCTACGGATTAGCTTAGTCCTTTATGCATAGGAGAGCTAGTGTTATTTTTATTATCATAATGATGTATTAAGGATGATTAAATTATGTTTAAGTCATGTTCAGTTTATATTACTGGAGTGTTGTAGTAATGGTCACGAGACCTTGAGACGCGAATATTTATATTATATCAATGTAAATTATTCTATTATTCCATTGTTGAGACTCATATCCTAAAAATGATCAATCTGATTGAACGTCTTGTACAACTTGGGTTTGTCATGGATGGGGAGTTGAGTCAAGATTTAGTCTTCCAGTCACTCTTTAAAACCTTTTGTTGTGAATTTTCACATGATGTCAGCTTGTCTGAATTACTTAACATGTTGAAAACTGCTGAAGGTCACTTCCCATCCAAGAATGACCATGTCTTAATAATGGATTATTCTTCCAAGAAAAGGAAGAGGCCCCAGGTATCTTCTGAAAAGAAGAAATCCAATAAGGCTAAAGGTAAGGCGAAAGTGAAGGATCAAAAGAAACTTGATCAAGCTAGCAAAGGAATTTGCTTCCATTGCAACAAGTCGGGTCGATGGAAGAGAGGCGCAAGGATTATCTTTCGGTATAAAAAGCGAAGAAGCTTGGAGAAGCTTGAATCCTAATCAAGGTTTGTTTATGATTGAAATTAATTTTTACGAAAGTCAATCTTCTACTTGGGTATTGGATCTGGGTTGTGGTTCTCACATATGTAATAATATCGGGGGACCGGTCAAGTAGAAAGTCAAGGTCGTCCTACGAATGGGAAATGGAGCAAAGGTTGTTGCATTAGCTGTAGGGACTTATTTTTTAGCACTGCCTACGGGCAAGTTCATTAATTTAAATAATTGTTATTTTGTTCTGAATATCATTAGAAACATTATTTCAATTTCTGTATTGGATATGGATGGTTTTGACATTATAATAAAGAACAACAGTTGTTCTATTTATAATAATAATATTTTATATGGTGTTAGTAATTTGCGAAAATGGACTTTAAATAATTGACTTGCATGAAAATATACTTCAAATTGAACAAACTAATAAAAGGAAATGAGATGATGTTAATTATACCTATATGTGGCACTGTAGACTTGGTCATATTAATGAAACAAGATTATCCAAGTTGCATAAAGATGGGCTCCTAGAGCTATCAGATTATGAATTATATCTAACTTGTGAATCTTGTCTCATGGGAAAAATGACTAAATCTCCTTTTAGTGGAAAAGCTGAAAAAGTTACAGAGTTGTTAGCGTTGGTACACACAGATGTATGTGAACCTATGACAACGACTGCACGAGGAGGATATTCTTATTTTATTACATTCATTGATGATCACTCAAGATTTGGATATGTGTATTTAATGAAATACAAATCTGAATCAATTGAAAAGTTCAAAGAGTTCAGAAGTGAAGTAGAGAAACAAAGTATTAAGATTCTTCGATCAGATCTAGGTGGTGAATACTTAAGCAGTGAGTTTCTTAATTGTCTCAAAGAAAATGGTATAATCTCACAATGGACTCCACCAGGGACGCCACAGCTGAATGGTGTATCTAAAAGGAGAAATCGAACATCGTTGGACATGGTTCGATCCATGATAAGCTTTATCGACCTTCCAGTTTCCTTCTGGGGATATGCCCTAGAATCGGCTGCATACCTACTTAACAAAGTACTTACCAAATCCAACCCTAAGACCCTATATAAGTTATGGACAGGGAGAAAACCAAATCTTAAGCATGTTAAGACTTGAGGTTGTCCATCTTATGTCAAAAAGTTTGAAAACGATAAGCTAAAGACTAGATCCGACAAGTGTAGATTTGTGGGATACCCTAAAGAAATATCAGGTTATTATTTATATCATCTGATTGATCAAAAGTTGTTTGTTGCGAAACATGTTTCCTTCTTAAAAAAGGAGTTTATCCTTGAAGGGGTCAGTGGGAGTAAGATATATCTTGAAGAAGTTAAAGAACCACAAAATACTACGGATCAAAGTCAAGTACCTAACCAAGTGAAAGAACCTATGGTAACACACCCTATTCATAAATCTGGAATAGTACCGAAGATACCTGATAGGTATGGAATCGTCATAGCGGATGGCGATGAGGTATACATCATAGATGATGATGATCCATTAAATTACGAACAAGCTATGAGTAGTAAAGACTCAAAGAAGTGGAAAGAAGCCATGAAATCCAAGATGGACTCCATGTATGAAAACCAAGTATGGACTTTGGTTTCATCACCTGATGGCATTAAGCATATTTGGTGTAAATGGGTCTTTAAAAGAAAGACTAGAGCAGACGGCAAGGTAGAGACCTATAAGACCCGACTGGTCGCAAAATGTTTCAAATAAAGACAAGGAGTTGACTATGATGAAACCTTCTCACCAGTAGCTATGCTCAAATTCATTCAGATTTTGCTTGCGATTGCAGCTTACCACGACTACGAAATCTGACAGATGGACATTAAAACGACCTTCCTCAATAGGAAACTTGAGGAGGATGTGTATATAACACAGCCAGAGAGATTTATTTCAAAAGTTAGAACAAATCAAGTCTGTAATCTATAACGATCCATTTATGGATTGAAGAAAGCTTCTCATAGATGGAACATCCATTTTGATGAGGCAATCAAAGAGTTTGATTTTATCAAAAATGAGGATGAACCATGTGCGTACAAAAAGGTTAGTGGGAGCGCTATTTCATTCCTTGTATTATATGTTTCAATGAAACGGAACGAGTCTAAGGCGGGACCAAGCTTCTCATCAAAAGAAATGAGAGGACTCCTAAAAGAAATTATGGTGACATAAGCATGGTACGACAAAAGAGGGGAAACATTCCCAAAGGAACCCTAAACTCAAAAATAAGCGCCTCGTCAGTAAAAACAGTATCACAAGACCACGCAGGGGTTAGTCCTAACCGACAATTCCTAAATGATGGTATACAAAGCATGCATCATGATGGACAGTAGTAGAACATATGCGATAAATGCCTTAGTATCATCATATATATGTGCGAATATTACATAAATTTTCATATCAACATCATCTATATACACATGAAAAGCCGATCATAAATATAAGGAGTACATATAAGTAAGCGATGAAAGAATTATCACATGCGATACAATTGGCAATGTGATAATGATTGAAGATATGATTGGCAATGTGATTCTTAACAAGAGATGACATTTGACATGCGAATTAATATGTGATTTAATATGCGATGTGCGAGATGCGATGTGCAAGTTGCGATGTGCGATATGAGATTTACAATATGCGATGTGTGATATGCGATGTGCGATATGCAATTTACAATATGCGAAGTGCAAGATGCGATGTGTGATATGTGATTTACAATATGCGAAGTGTGAAATTCGATGTGCGACATGCGATGTGCGAGATGCGATTTACAATATGCGAAGTGCGATAAACGATGTGCTAGTTTTGATGTGCGATATGCGAAATGTGAGTTGTGATGTGCGATTTACGATATACGAAGTGCGACATGTGATGTGTGAGTTGCGATATGTGATATGCGATTTATAGTATGCAAAGCGCGACATGCGATGTACGATTTAAAATATTCGAAGTGCGACATACGAGTTGCGATGTGCGATGTGCGATATGCGATGTGCGAGTTACGATGTATATATTTACAATATACGAAGTGCGACATGCGATGTGCGATATGAGATTTATGATATGCGATTTGCGACATGTGATATGCGAGTTATGATTTACAATGTGCGATTTGATAATAATTTAAAATGCAACTTGTGATGCGATTTGACAATGAGTCAGTGTGTGATTTGATAATGAGTCAGTATGCGATTTGACAATCAGTCAATATATGATTAACAATAAGTCAGGATACAATTTGCGATGCGATTTGATAATGATTCAATATGCGATTTACGAAGTGGAATATACTATAATGTAATCCGTTTGGAAAAAAACCAACGCAGATCGGCTTGACCCCGATGATGTAATCCGTTGGCAATAACCCAAAGTAGATCGACTTGACCCCGATGATGAAATCTATTGGCAACAACCCAATGCGGATCGACTTGACCTCGATGTTATAATACATTGGCATTGACCCCAACAAAGATCGGCTTGACCCCGATGATGCAATCCACTAGCTTGACCCCAGTAAAGGCGTCGGCTTAACCCCGATGTGGGATAATCCATTGGCATTGACCCTGATGAAGATCGGCTTGACCTAGATAATGCAATCCACTGGCTTGACCCTAGTGAAGGCATCGACTTAACCCTGATGTTGTGTAATCCATTTGCATTGACCGCAACATAGATCGTCTTGACCCCGATGATGCAATCTACTGGCTTGACCCCAGTAAAGGTGTGGGCTTAACCCTGATGTTGTGTAATCCGTTGGCATTGACCCCAACGCAGATTAACTTGACCCCGATGATGCAATCCACTAGGATTTACCCAGTGAAGACGTCAGCTTTACCCTGATGTTGTGTAATCCATTGGTATTGACCCCAATGAAGATCGAATTAACCCCGATGATGCAATCCATTGGCTTGACTGCAATGAAGGCGTCGGCTTAACCCCGATGATGTAATCCATTGGCGACAACCCAATGAAAGATTGGCTTTACCCCGATGATGTAATCTGTTGGCGATAACCCAATGAAAGATTGGATTGACCCCGATGATGCAATCCATTGGCGATAACCCAATGAAAGATCGACTTGACCCCGATGATGTAATCCGTTGGCAACAATCCAGTGCAGATCGGCTTGATCCCGATAATATAATCCATTGGCGACAACCTACTGAAGGCGTCGGCTTGACCCCGATGATGCAATCTATTGGCAATAACCCAGTGAAGGCATTGGAAACAACCCAACAAAGATGTCGGCAGTACCCGAAGATGTTCTCACAATCCTTATCCTCCCCAACAGATGGGAGTAACCCTTTTTAAAATCTAAATCAAACATTTCATTATATACTTTACACATGACATTGCATCATTAGATATAACTTCTTATATATCTTCGAGTCTAATAATATTTATCATGTTCATTCCATTGCATTGCATAAACATGATAAAGAGGGGTATCTGTAGACTTAAAATTTTATTTTCTCTAGACTAACCCTGCAGGAGGGAAAAAGCGTCATTTCACTTCAAAAAAAGCCCCGAGTTATGGCAAAAGCATCATTTCACCCCGACGACAACCCCAAGGAGAGATCTAGGTACAACGATGCCCAGACATGACGTTAACTGAATGAGGATCGCAAAGCTAAGGATGTGACCATAAGACGTCATTGCAGCAACTAATGAATTACGAGCTATCAAAGACGATCCGATTGATGACCCTCAGGAGCCGGAAGATACCTTTTAGCTAATTGCATCATCTTCTCGAACTCTGAGTCAGTCAGATTCGACCGTATTTCGCAGCCTTCCGCAAGGACTTTCTGAGATTTTAAGGTACAAAGCTCAACTTTCATCAGACGGAGTCCTTAGGCACGAACTTCAAGGCAATGGGACCTGTGGGCCTTAGCCTCAAGTTTACCCACTTTGGCTAAGGTCGAATGGCCTTAAGGCAGCATCAGCATCTCATAATCATATACACGCAAGAAGGAAAAGCTAGAGAGAGTTCTAGAGAGAGAGAGCTTAGGATTTGGAATTTATTTTTCATATTTTTATTGTTTGATCTTCTATATCATACATATTGTAATTTTAGAGTGATATAAGTTGAATCCAAGCCAAAAGAAGCTGGTTCACGTGTCTCCCAAGGTGAAAAACACTCATTTCAGTCACTTTCTTTGTAACTGTTGTTATAAATACAAGTTTTATGTAGATATAATATTTTTTACTGGTTAAATTAGTTTTTTTACCTATATATTGTGTATTAGAAGGTAGACATTTAGTTTCTACCGATTATATTGTATAAATTCAGTTGTAAATCAAGTTATTTAACTAGATCTACCTAGATCTAGCCAAATCTAGCATTTTGAACATGAAGCATGATGCTTTAACCTATATGCTAGATTGGTTTAGATCTATGGTAGATATAGATGTTTTACTGCTTTTGGTCAGTCCCAGTCACTCTGTAGAGCCCTAGATCTGTATTTAGAGGTGAGGGGGTCCTAATGGCTTGATATAGTGTTTTCAACCGATGAAATCACCTAACATCAAGTCTAGGATGTTGTATATACATATTTAAGCATATCAATATGAGCCTAGGAATCTTGGGGTTGAGATCTAATGAATGGATCTTAACTAGATTCCCATAATGGATTTTTTGGTTAAATATAATGTTTAAATATTGCAAAAATCACTATACATGTAATATTGGATCTTAAAACGAGTTCGAGGGGGTCGTCCTGAGAATTCAGATTTAAGATCTCGTGATAGAGAAAATCATGTTTGTGAGTGTTTGGATTTATCGAGATAGCTTTCATGCCAGATGATGATCCGACCTGTCTTTAGCGCTTTCTTTGCATACATTATCACCCAAAACGATTTTCCAATAAAATTATAAAGAGCTTTCATACAGAATAAAGCGATTTGGGTAGATCGTCTAAGAAACATAAAGATAAAAGTAAGTATCAAAGGTCCTCGATTACTATTTGGGCGAAGAATTTGAAAATTTTGTTTTTCCAAAATATCATTTGAAATGTATATTTTGTCTAAAATGAACTTTTCGCTAAATCAAATCCTTCGTACATAGGTACAAAAGAGGAACATCACTACTTCCAAATAACTCAAATAAAGCCTAAAAAAGACTTTAATAATAACACATACACACACTTTATGCATAGGAAATCAATAAAATGCAGTAACCGTGTTGTCACGGAAGTCGAGGGGTGTCTAACAGCTTCCCCTTGCTTAAGCAACCCCCTGAACTCTATGAATCTCTGGTTTTCAGACCAATCCTACGGAGTCACATATTGGACCATATTGTGAAAACCTTCGAAATTCGGATAAGCTGGTACATCTATTTAAACCATACCAACTAGCGGCTCTATCTCATGCAGTCCAATAATCAACATCAATAAAATAAACTTTGGTAAAATAAGTCAACTAAATGTCAATCTTTTCCTAAAACCTCACCCATTAATCAAATCAATTGACATATCAAAATAGAAAGGGTATAAACTTATCAAAAAGAGGAAAAAAGGAAGAACGAAACAAACACAAATTTTTCCCAACTTCGACAACATGTACAGCCATAACCTCTCACATTCTTATTCACTAACACCACTCTAGCCTCTTTCTATGTGTGTGTGACCAATATCTTATCAACAATCTCAAAGTTGTTTATGCGATCCATTTCATGTACACACTCACCTTTCTCACAGATATTCAACTGAGCATGACATCCACATAAGAAATAGGGAAATTAGGTTTTAAAGAAAATAAATGTAAATCATAAAGTGCTCATGCTTCATGGGTGCATTTTAGTGCTCCATACCACCGATTATTCTCCGTTTAACTTGTGCAATGTCCAACCCCCTTAGGCGTTTTAAAGTTACCTTTGTAGCGGACTTTCGACCAACAACTCCCAAACCAGATGGCTTTAGGGAGTTGGGTGTAGAGACATCCCCTAGGGTGTACTTATCTGAGTAACAGAGGTCATGAAGTTGAACTAAGCCAATTTTTATTCCTTATGCATCTACATATATATATAAAATTCACGTGTTTTTGGGCTTTTTTGAAGTAATAGATGCGATTTACAAAACCAAAATTCCCCCAAACTTATGCATCAAACAATTTTCAGTTTTAATCAGTGATCAAGTAAGTGTTCATGTCCTATCACGTATAACGTTTCTAATCACAACTGATAGTCAATTGATGTGCTTGAATGTGAAAGACGACATGAATAACACGATGAGGTTCCTATGATCAAGACTAATCAGTACATGTTACTCAATTTTCTATAAATAAGAGTTAACCAAACTTATCATCGGCCATCGACTAGACTACTAAGGCACAATTCTCAATATCAATGCAGAAATCTCGTGTTAATGCTTCTACTAACATAAAATCCTACGTGAATGAATGAATGTAATTTTTTTTATTATTATAGATGAATGAAGCAATGAATGATATATAAATAATTGTCCTAATTAAATGTTGTTACCATACAATCCTAATATGTAATCACAGATGAAAATATCACAAAGAAACAAAAATAACGCAAATCCCCCCAAACTTAAAGTAAGTAATGTCCTCATTATGTTAGACTATGAGAAATTAAAACCAAGGACTTCTCTGAATAACGATTCAAGATTCGTCGTAGTTACCTTCATCGTCCGAAAGGGATAAGTAGGAAGAATAGGCGAAATGGGCAGCTAAATCGGATCGGTGTTGGGGCTGAACCGAGAGAAAGCATTCACCAATGTCGTGAATGCACCAATGTTGTAATAATGCATTATATCTTAGCGTTTGGCGAGCCATAAATTATGCCTTTGAAAACTAGCTGACGGCTCGGTCGTGCCCTTTTTGGCCATTGGCTTATCATTTGCTTGAGGCGACTGTGGTCGCACCTTGATGTACCCTTCTCCCCTTGGATGAGACACGGCCCCATCCCATGCATTATATTTCTCGATGGTAGGGTAGTCTATAATGTCTATCGGCTACTGTACTTGCTCTGATGCATACCGTTGAACCCCAATTTAATGCACAAGTCTGTTATCAGAAAACCGTATAATAATCCTCCCGTAGTACCACCGCACAAAGCTCGTTCAATGGACTCCTAAATCACCATACTGACATCCACTTTATAAAAATAAATCTCATTACCTGCTCGGAAGTGATGGTGTACAATGCCATATAATAACCGAGCCCTCTTCTTAGTCACATCATTTTGGTGGTGTGTGGGCATTAACCTAACACATAGGAAAGCATACCAGGCTTTTCCATAGCAACTCATTGCAGAGTGGGGGAAGCTTATCTTCTTATTGGTTCCTACTCTAGTGACCCATTGTGTCTCTGGCTTGCACAACCTTTCAATTACACTCTCCAAGCTGAAATGAAACTCTTCGTACTGATTTCCCAGAGCTGGAGTCTCTAACCCAAATTGTGCATTGATAAAGTTTTTGTCAAATGCCACTGGCTTACCCTAAACCATCACCACATGACCCAAGTGCTCAATGGAGTTGGCGTAAAAATCTTTGATAATTGAAAGTACCACATGTTTTAACAATTGCGCTCAATAATAATGAGCGCTATATCTCCATCAAGGTTGGCATCCAGTTTCAAACCCCACTCTAAAACTAATGATTTCTTATCAAGCACAATTTTAAACCTTTTTTTTTTGCCGCCTCACTTACAAACCTTGACCCGTCTAATGATTGCCTGACATTAAAGCTAGCACTTTGTTGTCTTTTGGATGCCATGTTATAGTCATCTTAGAAGGCTTTATTTTGAAAGTAAGAACACATGTGGTTTAGGCAATCGATCAAACACTTGGTGGGCGAGTTCTAATTTCCCCAAACTTAGGTTCTTTTGTATCAATCAAATATCCCCACAGTACATCACATCAATAGAATCCTTGGGCCATCAGTAACCCAAGGTATCCCAATATAACAGATTATAATAGGAATCGAACAAAATTGAGAACTAAATTAGATTATAGACTTTGACTGCACATGGCTTCAATTTTTTACCTCCCTTGTCGAGTTTGAGTTGCAATCTGTGATGGACTTGACCCTCGATCCTTGATAACATAGATGTTCAATTATGGGGTTAAGATTCTGTAGAGTTTGAATGGAATTGGATGTAAATTGTTTGATGGAGGTGGGGCAATGTAAGCTTGGGGTATGTGTGGTTGTTGAAGAGAGATCGAGAGTAATTAGGAACGATTGGAGGAGGATTAGGAAAGTGGACGGGAATTGGTGGTTGGGAAGGTTAGATTAGGGAGGTTTAGGGCTTTTATTTTGTAAAGGGGGAAAAGATATGGCCGAGCAGCCTTTATTTGCTTCAAATTCAGTCGACCGACACGCCCCACTAAAGCCGCGAGACGCGCTTGGGTTGACCGACATACGTGGTCAACTTATCTAATTACACACAATACGCAAGTATATGTGGTCAACAAGTAATAAAGTGATAAGTTGAGTATCGTTCCCACAGAGAATTATTTAATAAAAATCACCAAGTACTAACTCGTGATAGTTACATTGATGACAAGATAAAAATATATATAAATGACATTTAAGATGGATGACATTCGAAAAGTAATAGGGCATGAAGAGACATCCTGTGTGTTGGGTTTATCAAAGGTAAACATATCTTAGGATTACTCTCACGGGCTTTTGGCATGAAGGTTCCCAGATCTTCGTAATTTACTTGATGAAAACATTTATTTTTCAATTGGAGCGGATCTGAGTAGTGCATTTCTTGAGCCTCGCAAGGGAACGCCCTTTAGAGTCCAGTAATAAACAATCAACGAGTTCGCCTCCTGGTGGAGGAATCACACAACATACATTCATCACGCCTTACCGCATGCAAATAATAACATTGTGCGAGGCACTAATATAAAGTGCTTAAAAATTGAAGCATTCATCACACATACATTCGCATCATTCACACAACACACAGATAAGAAAGGAAACAACAAGATTGAACACAGCTCAAGCTCTCTATATCCCTAGCAAAGTCACCACATGTCGACGCCGAGAATTTCTATTCCTAATATTTGTTTCTACCCTTTGTGTTTCTTTATGTCGATTAATTTATTTAAAGGGTGAAATTTTAGGAAAAGACATATATAAATGCCGACTATTTGAAAAGATTAATTTAATGATTGAGCCGAATTAGACAGAGCCGCCAGTCGGTATAAGTTTAAATGGATGTACCAATTCTTCCGAATTTTGATGGTTTATGCAATATGGCCCAATATGTGACTCCGTAGAATTGGTTCGTGGAATTCGAGGGCTTGCTTAAGTAAGGGGAAGGTGTTAGCCCCCAAACTTCCATAAAAACACGATTCTGACATCTTGTTGATTTTCCTAAGCATGAAATATGTGTGTGATTTTGATGTTTATTTGATTTGTATTAAGTGATTTTATTTTAAGGGTTTCTCTAAGCCAAGTCTTGACCTATAAATAGCGTTATTCCGAAAGTAGTGTTATACCTCTTTGGACCGATGTACGAAGGATTTGATTTAATGAAAAGTACATTTTTAGAAAAAATATATTGAACTGATATTTTAGAAAATAAGGTTTTTAAATCTTTCGCCCAAATTGGAATCGAGGTCCTTTGATACTACTATTTATTAACCCTAGATTGGTCTAACCCCGAAGTGCTTTATTATTTTTATGAAAGCTTTTTGTTGTTTTATTTGAAACAAAAAGGGTCAGGCCATCATCGAGCATGAAAGCCATCTCGATAGACCTGAACACCTACGATCATAAGTTTTCACTATCACGAGATCTTAAATCCGATTTCTCGGGACTAACCTCTCGAACTCGTCTTAAGACCCAATATTACATGTACAACGCTCTTGCGCGATTTAACATTAAATTGTAAATAAAAAGTCCATCGTGGGAATCTAGTCGAGATCCGATTAGTGGATCTCAACCCTGGAATTCCTAGGCTCACATTAGTATGCTTAACTTATATACTAAATGTATCCTAAACTCGATATTAGGTGATTCATCTATTAGAATCCTTATCACGAGTTATTAGGACCTTCTCACCTCTAGATATAGATCTAGGGCTCTACGGAGTGATCGGGACCGATCAAAAGCATTTAAAAAACTAGATCTAAGTTGATCTAGCTTGGGGGTTTGAGCTTTGAAGCTCATAAACCTATTAAGTATTAGATCCAGCTAGATCTAGTCAATGGAGTTGGTTTCTAACTATATATATACAAAATAAATGGTAAACTTGTTAAATCTACCAACTAACATGCAATATATACACAAAACTACAAGTTTAATGATGAACAAACGCTATATCTACATAGGTCTAGATATATTGAACTATATTTATAATATAATGTGCAAATATTAGCTTTTTCCACCTTGGGGAGCAATGAAACAAGCTTCTTTTGGCTTGGGTTTGAACTCTCTGACTCTAAGTGAATAAGATCTACAATATATGTGATGGATTTAACACCAATCTAGTGATTTAATGCCAAAATCGAGCCTCTCCCTTTCTAGAATCGAAACTCTCTCTCTAGAATGCTCCCACATCTTTCAAATGAGTTGAAAATTCGTATATCTGTAGCGGGACTAGGGAAGCCGCAGGTGCAATAGAGGCAGCCGCAGGTACACCTGCGATGGCCTGTATGAGCCCTACTTGCTCGATTTTCATGCCGCAAAGTCAATTTTTGTGCTGTCTGCTGAGACGTCCATAACTCTCAATCTGAGAGGGGTTAGGAGATGTGTCATACTATTTCGAAAAGCTCTTTCCGATAGCTTCACAATGTTATATTATTAGCCCAATTCTGAGTTCGGGAAGATAGGTAAAAAGGGGGTAAAACTATCCCTAGGTAGATGTCAATTAATCCTTCACCTTGTTTTATAGTCGTGAATAGTTGGGAATAGTTAGGAGACGTATCATACCAATTCAGAAAGCTCTTTCCGAGGGCTATGTAGTGTCATCAAGTTTGACTATTTCTAGATCCGAGAAATGAAGCGAAAAGCATACGGGTATTTTCTGGAGTCAGCAGGACAGTCGACTAATTTGTCTGCTGCTTGAGAATCGATGCGGTGACTTCTTATGACCCCATCCTTAGCTCAGCGATCCTTGCTTAAACATGTTGTCAGGACAAAATTACACTTTTGCCCTCCTGCAGGGTTATCGCTGAGGTGAAATTATGCTTTTACCCTCCTATAAGATTAGTCCAAGGAAAGCAAAATTTTGAGTGTCTACAGGAGTGATGAAGGGGCTCAACAAAAAGTGTTAGGTATGTTACCAAAGTGTCTGATCTTGGGCTTGTTGTTCTCACATTTACTATGTAATTATTGGACTTTAAATGAGGAACTCTTCCATTAAATGTCCCATTATAATGAAAGACTGGGCAATGTTGGGGCATGTTTATTTGGGCCTAATGAATTTGGTGGCCCATAGTCCACGTGAAGGAAGTCTTCCCATGTAGGAATCTGTTTTGGGCACTGGGAGAATTTTAAGGAATCTAGGATTCCTAAATATATTTAATTTCCAACTCCTAAGGAAAAGTTTCAGGATATTATCCGACTTTGTTTCTTTAAGAAGATACAGTTTGATCCCATTAAAGTATCTATCCTAATGAGGAATTTTATTCCCTTACGGAGACGAGCGTGGTAAAGGTGGTGTGATCACTATAAATATAAAATTATATATTGGTACTCAGGTACATATTATTATTATTTTCCAACACTAAAATACATCTATTATTAAATCTTGTTCAACATGTACTTATTTTCACACCGAAGTTTTCCCTCGATGGCCAAAGTCGTCCTGTTTCTCCGTGTGATTTCGTTTATGTGCAGGATTGGACGCAATATTTGGTAATTGAGACGCGTTGACGAATTTTGACATTAACAACTGGTAATATGAGAGAGAAAGTGGTATAATAATTCATCAGTTCTTAATGTAAATTTTTTTCTTTTTTTTTAATTTTTAATAAAAGTTAAGTAAAAAGATTATAAATGTATAAATGAAAAAAATAATAAGAGAAAAGTAATTATAAATATAAAAATATGATATTTACCGTAGAACATCTTTTAAAAAAATTAGATAATTTAAAACGGGATGGAGGGAGTAGTATATAAGTGTTGGTGTTGAAAGAAAGGGAAATTTCAGTGATTGTCATTAGAAGAGCCGATAGGGTGATGTATGAAAACGTGATCAAAATTCGAAAGAGTGATTTTATTTATTTATTTTTACATTTTGGGTCAGCAGATGTCCTAACTCAGTAACTCACTAACTCCTAATGACAGGACTTATGGACAAAGAAATTGATAATAAAAAAATGGAATTTATTGACCGAAAGGATTACATAAGATTGTTGTATGGTTTCAATTTAATCGGGATATGAGTGGATATTATTTAACCAGGATAATGTTACTAATACTTCTCAATTTCCCAAAGATTTGCAAATGGAAATGATTATGGCCCGTCTCAATTGCACTACTTTTAATGGATTAGTTTCCGTTGTACCTAATTGTAACAACTTTAAACCCATAACCAAACACTCCTCTTTAATTATTTCTTCTCCCTTTTTATCTCCCTCAAGTTTGTCTAGGCCCTCTAGGGTTAATAAGGTAGGTTAAAGCTACTTCAATAGAGGAAAATCATCCAAACAGGGAATAGTACTAATCAGGGCTGCAGAAATAGAAACCATGGTCACTGAGAAATTGGGCATCAAGATTATCAAGAACCCACTAGAGTCTAAGCTTACTGAACTCGGTGTCAGGTCATGGCCCAAGTAATTCTCTCAATCTCTCTCTCCATTTATATATATATATATATATATATGTCTGTGTCAGTGTATACATATATATCTTCATGATCTTTAATTTCATATGCTGTCAACAAAGTTGATAAAAGCAGAATTTGCCTTATTTATTTATTTATTTTTGCTAATTAAAAAAGAAGAATTTGCCTTTGGTTTACTTTTCTGTTTGATTTAAATGCTATATGTTATTGCTGTTATATTGTGACATCCTAGAGGCCTGTACTGCGATTGTAGGTTAGTTTTTGTATTTCATGGAGTTTTTTTTGTTTTATAGTTTATTAGCTTGTTCTAAATTCAAAAGGGTTAGATTTGATACAGCTAGGATGATTTATTATTTTTTTTTACCAAACCAAAGCCTTGGCTATTGAAGAAACCTTGGCTTTTCAAACATGAGAAACTTGAGGAAACTGAACTGGAATAAGAGAATGAAACAAAAAGGTAAAATAAGATTTGCAAGAGAAAGATTCATATGATTTTTACTAGGGAATGTGGCGAGAGTTAAATATAGTGAGCAGGGCATTTCATTACTTTACAGACCATAATCCCTTGACAATACTCTGAAGCAGTGCTAGCATATATCCGTTGATATATAGTTTACACCAAATCCTTATCTAGTTACAACCTGCCTTTTGAAGTCCCCAGATGCTTCATTCTTGCATCCAAAGTGATAGTGTTGTATACTAAGTAGCAGTCTCACATATAACATAGTTCCTACACAGAATAGTATCATATAGATTCACGTTATTTGACTGTTGCATGTATCCTTTTAAGTTCTACAACAAATCCTCATATAGTGTCACTTTGCTCTGCAGTCTAAGGCAGGCTCTCACATGAAGAATAAAATAATTGCAAATGTTTGTTACTAGAGCCGGTTCGGTAAATTATGTCTTGTTGACTGATTATAATGTCTTAACTATGGTCCTTGTCATCCATTTACTGGGATACTCCTCTTTTTCTACATAAATGTTTGATGAATTAGAAATTTAGTAGTCCATTGTCCATACTTTTGTTGAATCTGTCCTCATGGATCATTGGTTCAATATGTTACTTCCTATGTTCCAATTATTTTTTATTTATTTTTTCTGTCTGTTCCAAAATTAGATATACATTCCTATTTTTTAACTATTAAGTGACATGAAGCTCCTAACATGCCATTACTTTTATACTTTATTGATTGAGTACTATCATGCCATCACTACCACATGTCCGCATCTCTAGTCGATGTTAGGGATAAATTTGGAAGAATAAAGTTTTTCTTAAAAGTCGTTTTACAAATGTTCCCAAATTTTGGAACGGATGGAGTAATATTCAGTTCAGATGGATCTAATCTACTGCCACTTCGTCTTTTTGTTATATTTGCAAGTTTAAATTTCCTTCCTTTTCCTTTCTGCTGGCCACTTACTCAGTGTCTTGCTTCTAAAATATCACGATGATGACTCACTGCATTGGCACCAGAAATCATTAATAATGAAGAAGACTGTTAGGAACCACTTGTAGGAGGGAAAACTGAGGGACTTACATATAAAAAAGTGATTAGGATTGTTATGACGGTTAATTATTTTTCCGATACATAATGAGTTGTTATTAAGTTTTCTATAGAGGAATAGTATCTTAGTAATGTCTTATGTCAAGAACTTAATAACAATTTGATCACATTTTAGACTAAAATGCAAAATTGTCCCTTGTGTTTGTGTTCGTATGATGTTTTCGTCTTTGAGTTTGACTAATTATCAAGACACTCCATCAAGTTATAATTATTAGTGCAAAACCATATCTTTTGAGGTATAATTAGTAGTGCAAAACTGACCCAAAAGGTACAATTTTGCACTACTATTCTACCGCAAGGTAGCGATTTTCTATATTATAAAGTTAGATATCAGATCTCCACTAAGTGATAAACTCATGGTAAAATTTTACATTATAGTCCATATTCTATTTCCCTTGTACATTTGCATCCAGCTTAATGTTATGAACACTTGGTTGTGAATGAATAGGTGGGGATGTCCTCCGAGCAAATTTTCATGGACATATTCTTCAAAAGAGACATGCTATTTGTTGAAGGGGAAGGGGAAAGTTTATCCCGAGGGATCCGATGAGGCTGTTGAATTCGGCGCTGGCGACATGGGTGAGTTCCCGAAAGGAATGAGCTGCACTTGGGATGTCTCAGAAACTGTGGACAAGCATTATCAGTTTGAGTAGAAATGTCAAACGAGCTGAACGAATTGGAATGTCTCAGAGGTAGAGGATATAGTACTAAAATTTAGACTTTAAACAACTTAATCATTTCAGGCCTTTCTATATAATATGAATGTAGCAAAATCTGTTCTGTATTGTGTATTTGTACTGAAAATTGTACTTTGAGCTAGAAAAGAACACATTTTACCCTGAAAATGTTATTTCCTTGAATAAAGTTGCATACAAATAGGAAGGAATAATTTAGTCTATACTAGGAAACCTTTAATATAGTACGAATTAAATGCGGACTTTACTCTTTCATTACATTTTTCTTTCAACTTCATCCAAAATTTCTAAATCTTGTCATAATTACTTTGTTAATCATAATTGAAATATATTTATAGTTCAGAATATACGGATCAACTTTTAAAAATTACAAACTATAACTCTCTGTTTCTGAGTTTTAAAATGGACGGAAAAAAGAAAATGGACGGAAAATTTAAGTTTTCTTTTTAATTCTTATATTTTTGAATTTTTTAATAAATGGAAAAGAAAAGTAATAGATAGAAAACTTAGTCATTTTTTCTGTCAAAGTTTTCCGTCCAAAATTGGCCTAATTTGAACCAAAAAGAAATTGGAGTAAGTAATATTTTTATAATTCTCATATTATCTTCAACTTTTAATATAATAAATTTTAAATAAAAAAATTCAGCTATTAAAAATTTGATAAAATGTGCATATATTTTTCAAATGGTGAAAAAATGTCCAATAACTCTTAGATTTGGTGTAATAATACAATCAATAACATAAATCAAGTGATTGTTTTAATTTTACTTGCAATATCAAAATATATAAATACTTAATATATTGGATGAAATCGGTTCCTAAAATTAACAATCAAATTCGCAACTGCACAAATTTGCATGTGATGTGAATTGTGATAGCGGATACAAACCACTTTATATATCTTTAAAAAATATATATTATTTCAAGTTTTAAACGAGTCAATATAGTAACATAAATCAACTTAAATATTTAACTTTCTCAACAATTAATCCATAAATTTATTAATATAGTCAGTAGTATTAATTTAGTATATTAGTACAATTGATATGAGAATTAATTGATAAAATATTTATAATCAATAGTATTAATTTAGTAAACTAGTACAATAGTATTTGATATACGAATTAATTGATAAAATATTTATAATTGATTAACAAGTTATAAAATAGTTAATATTTTACTAAATAAAACTTATTTATAAGTTCGATGTCATATTTCTTCTTTAATAGAATATATAATTATATACATAAAAGTGAAGTGGGGTGCGGTCTATCGCATGTTTGGTGATTTTTTTTGTTATCTCATTCTTTATTATACTCAGTTGGTTAAAGTTTTGACTTCTATACTTCATGAAATTAGTGGAATATCTTTGATATTTGCGCTTCATCTAGTATCTTTTCATAAAAATATTCTTCTGAGCATTCTTGAGTTTTACTCTACAAAGAAGTATCATGTTGATAATTTGGACGTTATTAGTTCCTGGATAAATTAATTCTTGAACTTGTTTTATTGAATTCTTATATCATTTTCATCATCCTCATGTTTATATTATGTTGAAAATCATCGTGGGCTGAAAGTGCATAGATGGACTTGGTATGATTATGATGAGGATTATTCGGTGTAATCATGGTAGTAATGTTACAAATGATGTGGAAAAAATCCTCATTGGCCCGTAGTACATTGATGGACAGTTGTTGGCATGATCGTGATCATTGATGAATACACGAATATCCTTGACTGTAGTGCATAGATAATTTGTGGTTGTGATACTAATGAATATCATTGGTAGTAGTGTTGAGGATGATGTGGATTATTTATTAAAGTTTGTGTCTCGCGATAAAAGTGATGAAAAATCTTTTAAATCATAAAAGATAGTAGATTTTATTTTCTACTTGACTCTTTTAATGGATTGCTTGTTCCGCTGCAGTTAAACTTGATGTTTGTTATATTTTATCAGTTTAACATTGTTGAAGGCTAATGATAATTTATTCTGCATTATATTAGTCATAATATTTCTTACTGGGCTAGTTGAGCTCACCCTTTCTTTCCTTTGTTCTCTTCAGGAAATGAGGCGTAGTCGGGACTAATCGGAGAAACGGAGTGATGGTCCGGGATGATAGTATTAGTAGTCCTCACTATTCTTTTAAATAGTATGAAAATAAATGTAAATAGGACTATTTTGAGTGTGGATATTGTACAGATGACAATATTCTTATTAAACTCTCGGGTTTACGTTTTTGTCGTATTTTACCCGACAAATTGTATTATTATTAAGTTGTATTTGAATTTTGTACCATGTATTTGGCGACTCAAGATGAGTGATGTATACCTATTTTGGGGGCGTCACATGTAAAATTTCACGTCACAGTAATTTAATGAAAATAATGAGATTTCATGTAGTTCATGAAAAAAGAGTGAGAGGCTGTACACATGGGCTAATTAACAATTAATATAAGCTACAAGATATATTTGAAGTATACAAAAGTCTATCAAAATTTTGGTAAAAAGTATTAAAGTTTGTTACTTATTTCATAGAGTCTATAAAAGTCATTTTAAAAAAGTCTTTAAAGTATTTAAAAATCATTAAAATTCACACTCTACAAAAATCTGTCACTTAAAAAAAGTCTTTAAAAATCTTAATTGAATACACCTCCCTTAGTCTCCCCTAATTGCAAGAGAGCAAGATCCACATAATTTAGGCCTTTTTCGAAAACAACTTATAAGTTGGTCAAAAAATTAATAATTATTTGTGACTTATTTAAAGATAATTTATAAGTTATTTTAAAATAAGTTAGTTTAATCAAATATAATATTTATTTTGTCCCTCTTTTATTCTATCTCTCTTTTTATTAATGTTATTTTTAGTAATTTTCATATTTATTTTAACTTATAAATTATTATGAGTCGAACACTTTCATAACTTGTTTTAATTTAATTTTTGACTTATAAATCAAATTAATGCTTAACGTTTCTATTTATTAATCACAACTTATAATAATTTATAAATCAACTTATATTTTAATTATAAGTCATTTAAAAATAAGTCAATCCCGAACATGAATTACTCCGAATAAAACATGAAGAAAACGAAAAACTCAAAAATAAAATAAAATAAAAGTAAAGACAAAAGAGAGCTATTGATAAGAGATTTATTACTTGAACTAGAAAAATGGCAAGATATATTGGGTGGGGGAGTAAAACCCTACTGCTGATCATACCAGTGCTACTCTCTGCCTCTCTCTTCTTATATATCTCAACCCATCAACAATCACAACCCCAAACAGAAACAAGAAGTATGGCCGCCACCTAATAGTGAGAAATTTGGGGTTAAAATTGAAAGGAATCCACCTCAATCCAAGCTCATTGACCTCGGAGTCTCATCATGGCCAAAGTAAGTTCTACAAATTCATGTATCTTCCAAATTTGCATGCCCATCAGTTTGATTTTCATCTTCATAGAATCATAGTTACTTATTTTTAATTTAATTTTTCCTTTTACGGGTTTCTTCTGATGGGTTTTTAGGCTTTGGAAGCAGTGGCGGATTCAGGAATCCGCCTTAGTTTTGGCAACAATTAAAAAAAAAATTAATACAATGTCAAATGAGTAAAATTTGACACACACACACACACATATAACCTATACTTAACTAACTAAAGGACATTTAAATTTTGACCCAAGATAAGTTAACAAGTGTGTTTATTTATAGTTGATTTATGTTAAAGTCATTTTAACCTTTAATGATATAGTCAATAAGTGTGTTTAGTGTACGCAATTAAGTTATTTACATAAGTGAGGTCAGAAATTTGTTAGGTTCATAAAAAGAAAAATGTTTTTTATTTTTTAAAGCTAATTTGCGAATCTCAATATTTAAAATTGACGATAATTCATTTAAATTTGAGAACAAGTACTTACTATTAGATGGTTTACATATTTATTATGATATTGACTAAAGTCAAATGAATTCACATCAATTTTAATTTAAAAATCTAAAATATCTCAAAATGATTTTATAAAGTTAACATGTAACAAAGAGATCATGTTGATCCTAATTTAGAAGATGATTATTTATCAATAGATATTACAATTAACTTATTTTTTATTACTTGAGTTGAAACTTGTGTATAACAATATAAGAAATGTAGTAAGGCCATATAATATTGTAAGTGTGTTTAGTGTACGCAATTAAGTTATTTACATAAGTGAGGTCAGAAATTTGTTAGGTTCATAAAAAGAAAATGTTTTTTATTTTTAAAGCTAATTTGCGAATCTCAATATTTAAAATTGACGATAATTCATTTAAATTTGAGAACAAGTACTTACTATTAGATGGTTTACATATTTATTATGATATTGACTAAAGTCAAATGAATTCACATCAATTTTAATTTAAAAATCTAAAATATCTCAAAATGATTTTATAAAGTTAACATGTAACAAAGAGATCATGTTGATCCTAATTTAGAAGATGATTATTTATCAATAGATATTACAATTAACTTATTTTTTATTACTTGAGTTGAAACTTGTGTATAACAATATAAGAAATGTAGTAAGGCCATATAATATTGTAATTACTCAATCTAATATCTACAAGTGGATTAAGTATTAACTACTACATAGTACATATATTAGTGTTTTTTTTCCAAAACCTAGTGTAGGCAATTGCCTATACTGGCTTGTAGGTAGATCCGCCACTGTTTGGAAGTTTAATTTAGATTGTAGTAATATATTTGTTCTGAATTTGTTGAAATGTATGTTATTACGTTCTACAAATTTGTGTATCTTCCAAATTAGCATGCCCATTTGTTTGATTTTCATTTTTTCGTAATTATTTACTTCTTTTAAATTTAATGCTTCCTCTGATGGTATACTTTAGATCATAATAATTTATTTGTTCAAATTTATGTTAGATCAGTGAATTTGTTGAAATGTATGTTAAACCTTATTTGGAAATTTTAGTTGAGAATGTGGTAGCAAAATTATTAGAATGTATAGTAATGGGTATCATTAAATTTGTTGATATAGCAGTTATGGCCTATTTGTAGTTACTGCTTCCCAAGTTCCCCTTTTCCTAGAGTTTGTGTTTTATTAGTTTTTAGTGGGGATTCTTGAGAAAAATATGGTTTTGAATTTCATTTAATATAATTGAGGTAATTAGTGTACAGTTCTAACATTTTTCCTCACTTCTATAAGTATTTATTTCGCAATCAATGTAATTGAAAATTTATTACCTTCGACTTCATTATTGACACTGATTCACTGAATTATAGCGCATTACCACAATTCAGATTACTCTGACATTTTTTTCCTACTAATGGACTAATTTCTGTAATTTTTCACAAACTTTGAAGGATTGAAGATGTTTTCTGCATTCTTAAATATCTGGAATTTTCAAGCTTTTAGAATTGATCATGTTATTGTAGTTTACTATATAATTTTTGTTTTGATTGTTTCTATAAATGATGATATACGGAAGATTTATAGTGAAAAGGAGAGACATGGAATGCGGGAGATGAGCTAAATCCTTAGTCCGTAATCATAAAAATTGTGCGAGATTGTTTCCTTCCCTGGTCCATATGTAATATACTAAATACTAAATAATGGTTTATGTTAGCTCATAGGACATCAAACTTTAGGTTATTTCATTTATTACCCAATAGAGGAAGTATTATGTTTGAGATCCTAATATTAGTTAGAGAAATGCATAAATAGAAATCTATATTATGTTAAGGCTTAAGCATCTTAATCGAGAGGCTTCGACTTGTTATCTCTTTTAGGATTTTAGTTGGGATTAAATCATTCTAACTTGCTGTAATAATTGTGGCAATGGTCATGCATGAATATAGTTTCGTACTTTCTTCTAATAAAATCTAGCACTTTCTCTAATTCTCTTATCTGATTTTTGCATTATTGGACTTTATGAAAAAAAGTAATCATCTTAATTTTTCATCTTTTGCAAATATATCATTACCCTTGGTCCCTGGAACGCCCCACAAATGGCTTCCAAATTATCAATCTACCATATAAATAAACAGACTTGACAATCCAATATTTCTCACTAGGTTAACCTGTTTCTGTGTCTACATGCAGGATAAGATGCATGTTTTTATGCAGATTTGTCTTCTTTGTATAAGTTCTGGATAATATATTACAATTAGAACAATTTGAGTTGCTGAATCTTTCTTAAAGTGCCTGGTATGACACTGTTTTAGCTCAATCACATAACCATATAAATTTTCAGTGTTGTGTAAATTTTAATGTTTATCTACTCTAGACTTCTTTATTACAGAGTTTGGGTTGACTGGTAAAGTAGATGATGACTTATTTTGATTTATTAGTGCAAGCCTGCAAGGCGTCAGTTACGTGAAAACTTTTCAGTCACAATGACAAAAAAAAAATTCTACTTTTGTTTTTGTTATTTTTAATTCAATTATTATTGAAGTTTTGCGTTTCCTTTTCTACTTGAAGTAAAGAGTCTTCAGAATCTTATTTCGTTGTCTTAAATATAAATTACTACCCTAAACTATTCACTATTTTCTACTTTGGTGATCGATCTTTCAATTTTTTCAATCAGATGATTGAACTATAAATTTTTTTCACTTCGGCTCTATTGAAGTTGCCACGTCATAAATTGATGACGTGGCTTGAACACATAGGATGTGATTGATGATGTGCAAAAAGAAAACTCTTTTTTATAATTAATTTAAATAATTTTATAAAAACTAAAAGGGCATAAATGCAATTAAAAAAAGTTACTTCAAATATTTTTACACATTTATTGTACATCAGAGCGTAAATATGTCAAAACACTTTATATATAACATTAAACCTAAATAAAATCACTCCTTAAATAATCAGACAAACGAATCAATAGATCATAATCACCACCATCGGCGTCCATGTCCACCACCATCAACAACACCCTACACCCCCAAGCATCATTCACTCACCTAAATCTTTTCCCTCTCTTAAAATCAACATACAAATTGGAGAAGTAGTAAACAAGAGGTCAAGAGCTTATATCAACAAATTAAATAAAGACTTTGTCTCAAAAATGAAACCCTAAGAGAGAGAATGAATATGATCTAAACGCAGTGTGCGAGGAATTGCTTTTTTTTTTTGTTTCAAAATCGAAACTCCATTTGATGCACTTTCTTCATCTACTCCTTTCTTTTTTATTTTCTTCTTTTTTCCGATCAGAGATTGGGTTTTTTTTTGCTAGCGGCGATTATTAAGAATAGTGGATTTAAAAAAAGTTTAAAAAGTAGAAGGTTTTTTCAAATGGGATCTGAAAAAGAACTCAACAAAGCTATAGTTCATGAATTTCTCAGAGAAATCATTAGGAAAAAACAATAGGAACTCAAGGAGAAATCGGAGCTCGATTCCGTGGATCTCATATATAATTCTTAACTTTTGATCGGGATATTACCTTACTCGGCGGTTAGTTGGTGCTTGATGTGTGGGTACTTGATGGTGGGTTGCTTATAATGGTAATGGTGGGTTGCTGATACTTGGCGGTCGGACATTACATTACTCGGTGATGTGTGGATACTTGGAACTGAGTTTGAGATTTTGGATATAAGTTTGAGGTTTTTGATGTGGGAATTTTTAACTTCAATCTTGATTTGATTTAAGTTAAATTGATTAGCTTGATTAATTAATTAATTTTGTTTAGTCCGTACTAAATGTGTGAGAAACTGGTTTGGTTTGATTTTATTAATTACTAGTAATTGCCCGTGCCTGAACGCACGACGACATCAGACTAAATTGCAAATCTTACCCTCTTATTTGTCATTTTTTTTTCTAAACTGTTCCCTAATTTTTTTTTTAACAAAACTGTTCCTCATAGATGCGTTAGTCATGCAAAGGCGTTCCTCCAATGTTCCCTCAATTTTTTTAGCACAGTTGTTCCTTATAGATGCCTTATTCATGCAAATATGTTCATCCAGTAATTTTTTCGCCTATTAAAAATTAATTCTCTCCTCTCTTCGTATTTTTTTATTTTTAAAATTTATGTAAAAAGTATACTCTTCTTTTTTTTTTTTTATTTATTTCTATATTGACCTTTTGAATTCAATATGAAATATCTCTAAATTCAAAATTAGTATAAATTATTTAATATTAGAAATATAATTACCAAAATTATAAACTTTACTGTTTTTTTATTTTATCTAAATGGTACTAATAATAATTGTATGATTTATCTAATTAAAATTGAATATATCTAAAATTGATTTAAACAAATCAAAATTGATCCTATATTTTGAACAAAATAAAAAATATTTTCAAAATTTTCATCATACGACTATTATTAAAAGTTGAACTCAAAGATTTTAAAGAAACAAAGAAATTTTGAAAATTTTGAATTTTTTTAAATTTATATTTTTTGTTTAAAATATAGATCAAATTTGATTTGTTTAAATCAATTTGAGATGTATTCAATTTTAATTAGATTAATCATACAGATTATTAGTACCATTTAGATAAAATAAAAAAAAAGTAAGGTTTATAATTTTGGTAATTATATTGTCTAAAATTAATTAATTTATATTAATTTTGAATTTAGAGATATTTCATATTGAATTCAAAATGTCAATATAAAAACAAATAAATATAAAGGAGTATTTTTTTACACAAATTTTTTATAAAAAAAATGAGCAAGGAGAGAGAATCAATTTTTAATAGGTGAAAAAAATTTGAGGAACACATTTGCATGACTAACACATCTATGAGGAACAGTTGTGCTAAAAAAAAGTTTAGGAAACATTGGAAGAACACCTTTGCACGACTATCGCATCGAACAGTTGTGCTAAAAAAAAGTTTAGGTAACAGTTTAGCAAAAACATAACAAACAGGAGGGTCAGGTTTGCAATCTAATCTACTACATTACTTAAAGACTCTTTGCAACCTAAAATAACTTACAAATCAATTAGAATGAATCTGAACCGTCTTTGTACTTTCCCGTCCAAATCAATTTGCATGTGAAAACATAACGACCGCAATATCCGAAAAACAGGAAAAGGGCGTTAATGCTAAAAGGGTGACCCATGTTGCTTATTATTATTATAACATAATGACCACAATACCCGAAAAACAGAAAAAAGTGTGTCAATGCTAAAGGGTGACCCATGTTGCTTATTATTACTATTACTATTATTATTATTATTATTATTATTATTATTATAGTGTAGGGTGAATTTGATTTGGGCTGTAATTTTTTTTATGTGAGATGAAATGTGAACCATTAGATTAAGTTGGAAGAATCTAAACCGTCTTTGTGTTTTGTCAAATGAAAATTTCAAAATGGGTTATGTTTTATTATATAGATTATTATTATACTTTATTACGTTTTTGCCCTTTTAAAACATTAAAGGGTTAAAAACTAATTAAATAAAGATTTTTGAAAACACATCAACACTAAATATCCTATGTGTCCTAACCAAGGTGACATGTCAATTCTAATTGAACCAAAGTGAGAAAAATTGATAGTTTAATCATCTGATTGAAAAAATTGAAAGGTCGGTCACCGAAGTGGAAAATGATCAATAGTTTAGGGTAGTAATTTATATTTAAGTCTATTTTGTTTTCCAAGGCAGTACTATGTCAGTAAAAATCTAATGATTTTATTAGCTTTAGTTTCACTTTTTTTTTTAATTCTCTTGCGAGTGATTGATGGAAAGCCTTTTCTTCAATAATCAGCTACTTTAATATTTTTTGTGAATAATTCATAAAATTAAATATGCTCTTACTGCTGACAATTATGTCTTTATAATCCTTCTGCATTTTCTTTTCTTTAGTTTTCAAATGTAATTTTATCGCATATGCTTGGTGCTGTTGCAAGCATGATGATATTTTTACATAATGTTGGTGAATGTTGTTCCTTGGTGGATATATGCCGACTTTGTTTACACTTAAATAAATAGGTGGGGATGTTCGCCAAGCAAATTTCCATGGACATTCACTGCTAAAGAGACTATGTATCTTCTCGAGGGGAAAGTTAAGGTCTATTGTGATGGGCATGATGAGTTATTTGAAATTGGGGCCGATGATTTAGTTGAGTTTCCAAAAGGAATGAAGGTTACCTGGGATGTAACAGAAGCTGTGAACAAGCACTATCATTTGGATGAGTGACATTCCTTCGCCTTTGAACCTCAATTCCTGACTTCTATTGATGAGTTCATCCACAAATTTGTGGTTAGCCTAGTTTTATAGCTGAACTGTTTAAGCATGTAATTATGATATCTGATGTGGTAATGTTTGGGTACTGTATTTTCAGTTTATTGGCAATCCTAACATGTTTTGGTTTGAACATTTGGCTTAGTATTTGTTTTATTACAGAACGTGAAGGGTGTTGCCGCCTTGTCGGTAAGGTGCTCACGCAATGCTTCTTGATGGTATTTGTGTTTCCCAGATTTGTCTGGTCAGTTGCTCTCTTGATAACCTAATCTTTCTGTTACAATTATATTCCATTAAAACTCAAAAATGGGAGAAATTACCAAATATTACTTATCTTTATTAATGCATTAATTGGATTTTTTTTTTGGGATGATATCTACTCCCTTGTAAATGGTACTCCTTCTGTTCAGCTTAACTTGTTATAATTTGAAAGTACATGGCTATTAAGAAATTTTTTTGATCAACAAATTATTCATCTTAATTACTATATTATCATTTTTTAATTTTATTTAATCTCCCAACTCTTTTTTTGAACAATAAAATAGATGGGAGAGGGGAAAAAAAGGGTGTGATTGTAATTCTAATGTCAAAGTTAGTAATGTTATTTTTTTCAATGTCATGCTTTAAATGATTTTTTTAAAAAGTTAAATGAGGGTATTATTAATTAAGTAATGTCAAAAATAACATCAAAAGGAAAAAGGATAAATAAATTTGGTCAAATTAAAAATAAAAATTAGGATAAGTAAACTTAGACGGGTAGCATTTTCACATGGTTGTATTAATAACTGTTGTATTAGATAGAGACAATAGTAATTACATGATAATAATTTAGCCAAAAAAAATAAAAATTACATGATAATACTTGCTTCATTTCACTTAAAATTAAAAATGCCACTCCAATTTTAAAACGGACAAGTAAGGTGAATCTAGAGTAAGATAAGAGACTTCATTTGTAAGAGTGCTAAAAAAAGAATATCTTTTTTAAATCAAAAATATTAATTTAAAGGATAATATTATAATTCTCAAAATTTTAAATATCATTAAAATATTCAATGTCATGTTATATTTAAATATTATTAAAATATTTAATATCACATCATTTAAATCCCCATTTAAAATTAAAAATTTGAGACTGGTAACATTATGGTTATTTAAAACCACAACCAAAGACAAGTCTTTAAATAAGTTAAATTAGTATGGCACACCAACAACTTGAAGGAACATTGAGAAAACTTGTATAAAACATACAAATAGAGTATTACAATATGATCCCCTTCCTTTTTTGCAGAGGACACCTGTGCAATTTACTTTCTAAATTAATGTTACATTCTACTTTTATATTTTCCACATATTTCTTTTCCCTATTTTTTTGAACCTGGACCAGATGCTATGCTGTTTTACAAGGGGTTAATTACAGCAAATTATGAATGTTATTTTTACAAGGTAATGAAAAATGGGACGACATTTTACACTAGTCAAACAATAACTGTGCTGCTATAACATTACATGCTCATCACTCTCGATGAGACCTCTGATTCACCCTCCTGTTGATCCCCTTCAGCAGCTGCCCTGGCATTATCCTGCAAAAAAGGTTTTTAAAAAAAGGAGAAAATTACACGCATCAATCAAAAATATACACGTCATTGTTTGCTAAAATTGGAAAAACCAGCATAATCCTAGATTACGCTATAGCTACTGAAATTATGTAAAAATTGATCACGTTCCATGGTCAGGTATATTCTCCTTTACATAATGCAAATTATTTAATTACGTGATTGTTGCGCATTATTGGTTCTCATTATCTAGAAAAAGTATAAATGCTTAGAAAAAAGATCCCCAAAGAATTATGAATGAATCATACCGATATATCTTTCAACTTGGTCTCCGCAAGGTACTTTTGCAACGCACCATCTCCACGAAGAACTTTTCCACCATAACCAGGCGCACTTACTGAACCCACGGACTCCTCATCAACCACAACGGCATCTACTCTATCATTTCCAGTCTTGACGTCTGGAATCTAAAAAGTACAAGCACATGCTTCTGTTGGCAAGAACTTTATAACAGATAATGAAATGACATTTTCTGAAAGCCATAACCATACAAAAATAATTGATTGTATACCTCATACATAGCATCAGTTAAAATGCTTTCAAGTAGGGCTCTTAGACCCCTAGCACCAATATTCTTAGCCATTGCTTTTTTAGCAATCAGTCTTAGTGCTTTATCTGTATAATGTAGCTTCACCTAGAGATGGACAAGACTTTGCTTATGAGCACAATGGAACAGTAACTCATTCAAACTGAAGCAAAGAGATAAGCTGTCCTATGTAGGAGATCATATGTTACTTACATTGTTCATGCTAAACAACTTTTTGTACTGCTTACCAAGAGCATTCTTGGGTTCCGTGAGGACCTGTCGTATGAACAAGTTTTAGAAGTATGATTAACCCTTGTCGCAAAGAAAATGTGTCCATTGTTAACACCCAATCAAGCTGTACAGGGAAGGGTCAACCTCAAACCATACCAACGGGGGAGTCGTTCCACCTGCCTAGTAAATACCACTGTAGAAAATCTTATTCATAACTGGATTCAGTTTTTACATTAAAATGCACCCTCTGTTCCACATAGAATGAAAATGAATATTTTCTTCCTAAACCATCAACCTTGCACCCTGTCCCCAAATAAATAAGTAAAAATATGTCAACCAACAAATGCTACCAACCCAAATCAAATTCTGGCAATGTACTGGGCTATAATTGGGCTGTTGTCCTCTTTGGACATAGCTGACCTATCTATTTTTAATAAGTTATTAAAAGCTGTCCTATCTACAACTCATAGTAGCTTTGTATGATAGCTTAAGGGCTTTATTAAAGCATTGCTCAAATTCAAGAGTGCCACATAACATATCTGCTCTTCCCCTATACATTGTCCTATCATAATTGGGCCTTAATTTGAGTTCTAAAATTTAATGAATCCGAATCAGAAAACTAGATGCGATTGGGATATCTGCAGGCCTTGATTAGTTTTGAGTAGTTATTTTGAGAACTGATCTAGCTTGGGTAGGTTTTGGGTTTTCGGCAAACCAAAGCAACCAGATTTATTGACTTCCCTACCACAACCCCAGATAGGGGTGATTTAATTTACGAGAAAGAAAGAAAGACTGTACAATTACTTAATTAATTTCCCCACTAAACAATTTATTTGGGAAAACACTAGGGGTTTCATGTTGCCCATGTCGGATTAGTCGTATTCTGGGCCTGAAGAATGAACCTGTTTGAAGTGACTCACTTCATACCAGAGAAGCCCATCTTTTTTACATTCTATTTCTTTTATGAACCAACTAAACACATGTTTCCAATCCAGATCTGACTCTGAAATTAATTAGACTGTTACTGTATAGAAAAAATCATAATAACGCCATCACCTCAATAAAATAGTCAAAATATGAGAGAAAAAAACTATACATGATGTCTATTTCATAGGGTAGTAGTCAAAGTGTCAAACTATACACTACATATATATATATATACATATACATATATTTGTGTAGGCATGACTATGCCCAAAACCATATCCTATTAAAGGTAGTAAGTCGAGATGCCATCTGCACACTGAAATTAGTTTTGGGCTCACCCTTTGATTACAAGCAGGGAAAAGGAATTTCCCAAACTAGCAAGTGCCATTTTCGTACCTAATAGTAAGAAAATCTACCAAACAGGCAAATACAGGCAAACATAATAAATAAAATAACATTTATATCAAATTTACCTGGACAAGTTGGTCCTCAGTTAGAGCTGACAAACTAACCAAAATTGGGAAGCGTCCAATAAATTCTGGTATGAGGCCATAAGCAATAAGATCACTACTTTCAACCTGAACATATAAAAAAGAAGATATTTTTACGCCCACAAAATATTGGTTATCAATGAGGGAAAATAGATAATATATTTATTAATATTTTGAATGTTGTCCAACAAATTGAATATTTGATATATATGTAAAACTGTATATGTACATAAATATAATGTACATAATATGTGTGTGTGTGTGTGTGGAAAAAGTTATCTAAGGCTACTTAATAAAACGATTGGGTTAAGTTTTCCATTTTTGGGTTTTCTAAAAAAAATCTTTAATTTTAAATTATACAAAATTACGTTGTTTTGTTAAATAGCATTAGCCGCTTAGATTACCTTTCCCCCATTTATACATGAATATATTTTAAACAAGTCAAGATCTTGACCCCTATATATCCCGAGATACAAAATATATTAGTAGCTAGTTTAGAAACCAATTAAGTAAGAAAACTGACATATTTTATATTTTAATTCCAAGGTCTTGATTTTTACATATTACAGTGAGAATGATCCAAGATAGTTTGAAGGAAAAATTAAGCAAGGAAGTTAAAATATATAACATATTTAAGAATTAGAAGGCCTTGCATCTTACAGATTTTAAGTTTGTAGATAATATAGTAATTGTTAGTTTTGACTTTTGAAAATGATTAAGCAAGAAAATCAACAAATATATTGTAGGAATTTCAAGTTTTTGATTCTTACAGTTTCCAATAAGGACGATGTAACTGCAGCATTAGTTAATGTACCAGCTCTCATGTTTGCACGAACGGGTGCTCCAAAACCAATAGAAGAATCCTGCCGCCTGGCAGAAAATATCAGGGATTCTAGTTTAATCCATCAAACTTTACATAAAACTAGTAGTGTTTGATAAACAATTTTAGTTAACAAAATCAGTCGTTACAAAAGTTCTTAAAAACAGCCATTACAAGATTGCTAAAAGAAAAATCGCAATTACAAGGCAGTACCTCTCAGATATAGTTTTCTCCAAATCAATAAAAGCTCCACCACAAATGAAAAGAATGTCTTTTGTATCTATCTGCTGATGATTCCGCAAAGCAAGACCCACATAATTAGATTGAATATAAGGAAATATACAAACTAAAGTAAAATAGTGCAGTTTTTAGATGTAGCAGACTTCAATTTTGGTTCTAAGGTAAATAGTAAACTACTTGATGCCTATTAAACTAAAGTGCAAGACTTAATGTAAGGCAAGTTCTTCATTACAGACAACATGTAAGTTTTACTGTTCTGACAATATAATTGGTAAGCCAATTTACAGCTGATCTCTAAACTAGACACATCTCGCCAGATGGACACCTAAAGTAACCCGGCCCTCGGGATTATTTCAACAAGAATTTCAGGGTCAAAAATTTGGGGAAACTGCAGTTTATAAACCAATTCATAAATTCTTTTTGCTGCAAGAGATTTATTTGATTTTCCATGATGTTAATCAATGTCATGGTGTTAGAACCTACTATAATAGGTTCAACAGAATGTATATGTATCATAAAAAAATTGTACATGGATCATGGTGTTAAGAACCAACTGTAATCAATACAACAGAATGTACATGTATCATAACGCGGAAGAGTATTCTGTACATGTATAATGGTGAATTTTGAACCACCAATTATCAATTATCATATACCCTTCTAGATTTGAGATTCCATGAACTAAAGAAACAGTCCCTTAACATAGTCTCAAGAACGATCAAGAAGGCCTTGAACCTACTGTAGTCCATCAATGTTGAGTTGTAGACTGACTAGAAAAAATCCTATTGGAATCCACTACAGACAAGTATCTTCCTTCCTAAAATATGATATTTTTAGTCTCACGGCCCCAAAAGAGAAATCAATACAACTAAATCTGGGTAACTCGTGTGAGCTTTCAGAATAAAAAACTTATATGCAAAGCCAATATGATTCCACTGGGCATATCGATAATTCCATCATTTAATAATTAATAATAACTATTTAAACAATATATATATATATATACACAAACACGCACACTAATATTATATGGTAGAAACCCTGTATCTTTAAGAAAATGTCCAAATTTCAAATGTATATGTATGTCTTGTGTATGCATAGATGTAGTAAGTGTTTACTTTCAGAAGAATGTAATTGAAAAAAAATATCCCAAAAACCTTATAAACTACTGGAGTGCTCATCCAAACTAACCACACTTTAAATGAGTACAAAACTTAATAGTTACATGAAGTTTTTCTAAATAAAAAGCTTTTAGTCTAATGTGTTGCACATAGTATAAACATAAAATCTGATTAACCAGTCTGTGATTCTAGAGAATTCCATAGTTACCAGTCATTATGCGTCACATTTAAATTCATGCTAATGAGTTTCGTGGCGTATCTTGCATAATGCTGATGATATATCACACAGCATGGAGAGCCTAAACAATGGTTGTGGGTGCCACAGGAATCAAGTCGTCATTTCAGTCCTAAAGGGAAGTATCCTTGATAATGAATAGTATTTAAACTGCTTTATTATAGAATAATTTAGTTGCTTACATTTATACATCTTTAGGAATCAATAAAAAATTAAATCATTTCAAGAATTAATTCCACAGGGGAGGTAGTATATGATTGTACTTAAAATATCACCCAGTCAAAATCCCTTGGTACAAGACTTTAGTATACCAAAAAAATATTAACCATCACCTTAATTCAGTAGAGTTGTTTACTGACAACCACAACTACCTTTTCCCATCAACCAATGAACCTAATGCACCCAAAAGAGTGAAAAACTTGCAGATAACAAAGAGTCTTTGTTCACTAAGTGAGTTATTCTACTAATGTCCTACATCAAATTTTCCATCAAACAACATAGAGATGCCTCTACGCTTGGCTTATATATATATATATATATATATATATATATATATATATATATATATATTCCTGTTTCCATTTGGTGGAAGCTTTCACATACATCAATTTGCTATATGGTAAAAATGATCAGATCATCATGGATGAAAGTGGAGAATGAGCTACGGCAAATGTCTTCCCAGATTTGAGATTTTTGAAGTATTTTAATCGATATGTCCTTCCAGATAGGAACTTGGAAGTCTTAGTACAGGTTGGCAGTTTGAGATTCAGGAAATAGAGGCTGACATTCCTTCTCCTGCGATGCTCTGTGATGTACGTATAGTTAAGAATATGAGAATGCTATGTTTCTGAAGCCCACCAAAGGTGGGAAGCCCAATCGATTTATATATCTGAGGTCCTTGCAAACCGCATCGAAACTCATTGCCCATAAATAACAAAAAGCCGTTTCAATCTTCATTTTCACAGGCAAGTGATTTCTTAGAAAGTGGTTATTTTACTTGGACAACCTAATTTAAGAATATTTTTGACACAGGAGGATCAGTCTGGAATAGTGCTGCTTGTGTAAAAAAACAGAAGCAACAGTCAATCATCTATTTCTCCATTGCAGGAAGACCAAGGGTTGTGAATCTTCTTTATTCCTCCGACAATTCCGCATATTAGGTCATAGTAGAACATGTTGATGAGTAGCAGCTATATGCAGAATAACTGCAATGCAGCCCCCCTTCTGTTTACAATTCTTTGGAATGGAAAAAATCCAGATCTTTAAAAGAGTGGTCTCCCAACTTTAAAATGGACTTATATCTGGGAGATGATGTAGGACAAAGGATGGAAGAAAGAGTAAAGGGGATTCAAAGAAGATAAAAGGCTAAAAAGCCACAAGCACAAGGCTTAAAGTCTAATAATATCAATAATTCAATAATTAATAATAATGATGGATTACAACTGTTTATATAGGAATAGGAAAAACCCTAATACTTAGAGGCTAAGTATAATATTAAGTAATCTAATTAAATAAGGAAATAAAATTCTAGTAATTATCTCTACTTCAAATATTAATACTCTAGAACATTCTACTAATATATTAAAATATATATCCTAATCTTATCTGCTAAATAAATGAATTACATTGAATCATCCATAAACAATAATATATAATAATAACCCAATAATATTAAATTCTGTTGCTTCCATCCTTGTCAGGAAAACTCTGACTTGTTTTGTAGAAATCATACTACCATGCATTCCTTCTAGTTAATTGATTATTGAGCATGTAATTTCAACTTCATTCACTTGTAAATAAATAAATACTACGTTTGAACCCTAATCAATCTTCACTATGTTTGAACCCTATTTAATTGTCTTCTTCGAAATTTATGAATGCCACCCCTATGAAATATGATGGCTAATAGCTGAAACAAATATATCGAGATCTACACCTGACTCTGAAAGAACCAAGTGAATGGATACAGCTGCCATTTTGACAATAGCCCTTAAACAAAAGTTGAATTTTAAGACATCATGTTTGTTAACTTTAACTTTCAGCAAGGGGAAGAACGGCAGGTAGATAAAAACAAATGGTACCACGAAATTAGTAATATGCTCCACATATTAATCAACCTCCAGCTTTGGGACACAATAAACTAAGAGCTCATATAGTAAAAGTAATACTTATCAAGAAAAGAAGCACTGACAATAAAAATATGTTTACAAGACGGAAAATAAAGTAACTGCGAGCATTATTGCTTAGGAAATGCATGTTGAAAGCTTAAAACTCGAGGACAACAGTTGTTGCAATTTTTACACATGATGGTTTAGAATAATAAATTACAATGCACGACATGCACAATGATGATGCAAAATAACGTGTACAATAAAGTTCAACAAATAGACATTTATAAATACCTGAATGTTATCACCTCGAGGATGCTTCCTTTGTCCTTTTTCAGGAACATTTACTATCTGAAACAGAAGAAAATATTTAAAATCAGCTATTAGCCCTGACCATGAAAGGTAGGTATTAAGTTCTATAAAAACATTTAATCAGTTGAAAGTGCAATAATATGGTCCTGCTATGGAATCATATTAGCTTATGCCTCTTAACGCATTACACAAATCGTTATATCCCTGCAGTCATATAAACAACTTTGCTTTTTGTTTTTTACAAGTAGAAATAATATAATAGCAGGTGAATACAAATAAAACAAGAAGCATAAAAAATGAAAGAGTCAAAGTTCCAAACATGCAGCTGCCACAGCACCCCATAACTTGATGCTTCAAAAAAGATACAGTAACCACACTACCGATGTTTAATTTGATACAAGTTCATGGATTCATCACAAAAGCCAGCTCATTTGGAATGTTGAGCTATAAGTTCTACACAATTCAGAATATAGAAACAATTGCATATATGGTAACTAACATACCTTCATATTATTTTATAATAAATTAAGTTAGTAATCACATAAATTGAGTTGCCAGACTTCTATGGTCAGTTGGTCACTGAAGTTGCAAGCCTAGACCATGCCAGTAAATTTTAAAATCGCCAACCATAAAATCTACATGATAAATACTGAAATTTACCATTATAAAATGAGCATAGTTGTCACAGTGTCGCCTAGGCGACGCCTTGAGATGCTGAGATGCCAAGGCGCACGCCTTAGCAGCTCTGGCCCAACTTAAATACTTAACTCATCTACCCAATACCCATCTTCGGATCCATTGACATAATACCCCGTGACTCATCAATTAAAAAAGGAGAAAGGGAGAAAACCCTTATATGTAGACTTCGACTCGCAGCATCTCCTTCAAGGCTTCAACCCATTGCAGTTCGAATGCTTTTCTTCATCGCGTTTGCAGCAAAGAGACCCATCGCAGCTTCACGACTGCAATTCAACTTCTTTGCGATGGAGTCGCAGCAAGGAGACCCATCGCAGCAAGGAGACTTCTTCATGACTGCATCGCGACTTCTTTGCGTCGGCGACCACACAAGTTTTTCTTTTTCGTGTTCGCAACTGCAATTCGAGTGCTTTCTCTGCTATGCTTTTCTAACTTTTACATATTTTTTTCAAGTTCTTACGTACTCAGTAGTTGAGATAGGTTCCAATAAAAGACATTATTGGGTTTGGGGAACTTTATTCAACTTTTACTTTAGCAGTTTGACAAAAAATAAAATAAAATAAAAAACTTTTATTCAAGTGGTAAATAGTACTCCTTTCCCTTCGTTCCATAAAAAAGATAATATTTATAAAACAAAATTGTTCCATAAAAATAGTTCACTTTTTATTGATAATAGTACAAAATTTCATAATATTTTTAAGTTTGTTCTCATAATTTCAATGCCATGCTACAATTCAATGCCATGCTACAACTACTAAATAAACAACTCATTTTTTATAAGAGTAAATATAAAACAAAAGGTTCATCTTTAATATTTATAATTTGTTAAGAAGAAATTTTTTTATAGAACGAATAAGGTGCCTAACATTTTATCAATTTTATCATTCTACCACTAATTTCTTCTTTTTATATATATATTTCTAATCCATTGTTGAGAAAGTGGTAAATTTAAATTAAAAATATATATTTTATTAAAAAAAATTATTGTTTTACAAATATATATCTAATTTTGAACATGATAAAATATTGCCGCTTTATGGTATAAAATTATCATTAATTTTGAAATGAGAAAACATTTGTGATGGTTGGTTGCAACTTTATTTTTTATGTGGTTTGTTGAATTCTTCATTTCTTTTACTAATTTTTAATATCAAGTGTTTTATTTTTGGATTGTTATTGCTAAATATTTACATAATTGTGCTTCTAATGTTATTCCATAGTGTTATGTCTTGGATTTTAATGTATATGAAATTTTATTGCCAATATACTTGTTAAGTAAAATAAATATAATATAAATTGCACATTATAAACGACTTGTTGCCATACAGACGCCATGGCGGTTGCCTAGGCGTCCTGGCAGTCGGCTACAACCACTCGCCGTGGTGCCGTGACAACTGTGAAAATGAGGTACAACAGATGAACATTAGGAGGTGGATGGGATAGTAACTAATCAAAGGAGCTGGAATTTTCTTCATAAGTTTGTTTAAGCAAGAAACAAGATGTTTGTTTATTTAACATTATAAAATGTAGTTATTTATGTAGGAAGGTTTTAGTCATCCTAGTCAATTATAAACCAATGGCAAGTTAGCTTAAAAACAGTTTTGAAATGAAATTGAAGTAATCCCCTAAAAATTATTTGTGTTGGACATATATGAGAAATAAAGGCATTATAATTATATTTATTTTTCCAAAAGAAAATAAATTTTTATTAGAAGAATAAAGCAATTACAAGTAGGAGGAGGACAAGGAGCCTGCCACCCTATAACAAGTGGAAAAAAGAAAGTACACAAAAAAGAGAGAGGCAGTTTTCCAGTAGACACGAAGAGCATGGATTGAAATGCCTCTAAAGGCACCCATGGCAGAGGTCATAGAAGCAAGAAAACGATCTTATGACCTGTCTCACAACAAAGCAAAAATGAAAAGTTGTCTTTGAAAAGACATGCATTAAAATAAATTATTTAGGAGTACTTTTGGTAGTATATAGTATAATGAGGGCAGAAGAGACCATATTGAAATAATTCAAAAAAACAGTCTTGGTCTATATTATTCCATATTGACCTTACTCAATTTACCCAAACAAGTGGAAACGCGGTTCAGAATGATTATTGCTCAAATAAGTTATAGGCAGGAAAATAAGCTGAAATAAACAGGCCCTAATAGTAGTTGGCTTTTTATATTAGTAGTCTCTACTTTCAAGTTTTTTTTTTCAATAAAACGATAAATATTAAGCATTGATATCAGCTTTTTATATTCATAATTTTTTTCCCGGGCTTTGGGTATATTGGAAATTTCCTATTTTGGTGGACAGTGTTTAGATGCTGATATGTTAGGTTTATCTTGTTGGGACGGAAACAGGTTATTAGTTGTCTTAATATTGTTCCAGTAAGTTTATATGAAGATTTTTAAGTGTAGCCAATAGTTTCCAGCTACAAAGGCCATACATTAGTAATTAAAACTGCTTAAACCTACAAAAAACTATGCAATGCTCCCAACTCGATGAAGATCAGATTAATGAATTTTGAGTGCTTTTGAAGCTACCCTAGGTGTGTATCTAGTTTTTCTTCCTCTTCTCTTTCAGCTTTAACTTTTTTGCCCTTAACTTTGAATTTATCAAAAAAATTTATGATCAGGTAAAGAGTTCATTGCTTTCAAACCCAAATATCATGTTACAAGTAAAATTGTTCCCTCATCTAAGCCTTAGCAATCCTAGAAACACCGTAATTGTTTACGAGTGCATTGTTCATCATATACAGGAAATCCTTCTAACATGTTTTAAGCATTCTTATCACATTCTTAATTCTAAATTATCTTCAGTTTAGTCTGCAACAATGTAATTCTCCATCTGGTATATATCCAATCCTATTACTCATCAGGCTCACCACATTTTCAAAGCACAAGCCAATTGTCAAACTTAATCCTCAGAATCATTCTGCTATTCATATTGCAAGTTTTGCTATCCCATAGCCTCTCCCTACATTCTCATTCTTTTGATCATGGTATCTCCAGAGCGCAAACTATATTTCCACCAAAAATTAATTGCCATAACTTCCAAAAAAATTCCCTCACAATTGGCTCCACTCCGGTCTAATAACACTTCAAAAATAACCTGTAACCAATAGTAAGGAATCTGCATTCAATGATGTGAAGGGAATCTATATGTACCCAAAATAGTGGAGGTCTATAAAGTCTACCATATAAAATGAAATAATAGCAGGCAACATCAGATAATCTAATAACATAGTATAGCACAAAAGTGACTGGCATATGTTCCCAATTCAGAAGATGCAGGATGGAATGCATTCCTTCTTGAAAGATAATCAAATGAAAACATTTTGCAAAAAAAATACAAAAGCAACTGGCATATGTTTCTAATTCAGAAGATGCTGGATGGTATGCATTCCTTCTTGAAAGATAAATCAAATGAAAACATTTAGTAAAAAAACCAAATAACTAATTAGCAAGTGATGTATATTAGGAACAACTCACAGTTCCTTCCAACATTTTCAGCAGTGCCTGCTGAACACCCTCGCCTGAAACGTCTCTACTAATATTTACGCTCTCAGCCTACACACATAGGGTAAGATGATTTTTAGTTTCAATACTTCAAAAAATAGATCATATAATCAACAAAATGACCAAAAAAGTAAACAAAATTAGACAGGAGAAATAACCTTCTTAGTTATCTTGTCAACTTCATCTATGTAGACCATCCCTTGTTGAGCAGCTTGTACATTGAACTCAGCAACCTTTATGTCAAATTAAAAGCTAGGATATTAAGATTGCAAATAAATTAATACCTACAGAACCAGAAAAAAAAACTGAAAATACAGTATAAGTTGTTATTTACAAGGAAAATGAACTAAAAAGAATATTAATGGAAAAAAATTTCAATGAGTCAAAAAACATGGAACTTAAAAGGGAACAAAAATCCACATTCTAAACCAGACATTAGAAGTTTGCAACTTTATATATATATATAGGGGTTAATCCATATCCAACGTTGTAAACTTAAGATTATCCTTACAACAGATCGTGGTCGTCCAATCGCGGATCTAACGGTGAAAATTATCATCCATCCACACTTTAGTTTGGAGGTGCCTGAACTTCTAAAGTGCAGATTCAAAACTGACCAAAATGCCCTCCATAATCCGTACTTTAGTAGTGCAGACTGTAACTTTTAAAAAATTCAATATATTATTATAATATTAAAGTAATGGCATTTTGGTAATATCCCCGTCCACACAACTAAAGTGCGGACGGTAAACTTGATTATATACATAAGCCATAGGCCATTCCTTTCGCCCTCATACCTCTTCCATCCGTAACTTCTCTAGATGCTTTGGGGCCCTCTTATGCTTTATGCCTTTAATCTTGCAAATCCCATAAAAGATAGAACACTGGCTCATATGTACAGGGACAGAGCATAAGAAAAAGAAGTCACTCCAAGACAAAGAAACTACTTACTCTGTCCTCGTTACCTTGAATAAGAGAATAAACTCCCTATTCTTCTTGTTACTGTAGGGAGAAACATCAAACATGGGTGCCCCCCTTCTTGTAGGGTTGTCATCCTGCTTGTTTGTATTGAATTTCTCTCCATTCAATAGGAGCAGGTCCCTCTCCCCAATCAATTCGTTGTAAAGAGATACATAGTTAGAAAGAGATGTGAGCCTATTGCGTCAGATAATAATATTATTAGCTGTTTACAACCTCAAGGCGGCCCTAAGAATATGAAGAGTTGTTCTCTTCTCCACGCTTGTGGTATTTATCGCGATGCAACTTTTTGTATCCTTATGGCTGATTGCTTCAGCTTTCCAAATGGGTGGCATCATGCTATGGAGGCATCAGGAGTGAAGAGTTAACGAATTTAAGAAAGCCGCATAAAAAAAAAACTCCTGTCCGCATTATTAAACTACGGACGAATTGATTTTTTAAATGAAGGGCAAAAATGATAATTTACAAGTGGACATAGTTGTTAAGGTGCGAGACGAGTCGGTGGACAACTGCTTAAGCAACTAATTGATTAGGCGCCCAGCTAGTCGTCCATAAAGATAAATTATTTACAATGTGCATTTTATAAATAAATATTATATATATAGCTCAATTCACATGTACACTAAACATAAAAAAAATTACTCACGAATATATTATATATAATTAACACTAAATTACAGTTCATAGACTCAAAATATATACTTAAACAAAAATAGCAAGTAGATACATAGGTAAATTTAACTTCAATAGTAAAATAAAAGACAAAATTTAAATTACTTAAAAAAATAAAGTTAAAATATTTATTGAATTATGTTAAATTTAATTTTTATGAATAATAAATAAATAAATATGTTTATTGATTATATTAAATTTATATTTCATGAATATATTATTATATAAGTGAAAAGATAAATATAAAATTATTCTAATATAATAAAGTATAATAATAAAACATATAATACTAATTTATTCTGTTATATAAATAATACTAATATTTATTTATCATGCATATAATATAATATTCATATAAACTATGTATAGTAATTTACTTTATATCTAAAATATATAATACTTGGTACTTCAGTAGTAGTTTACAGCTATACAGATCTGTGTGATGAGTTCTATGTTTGGTAAGTAATAGGTGTCTCATGTACATGAATGGATAGAATAACATGGGCTACATGTTACTCTTTAACTAGTGGGTCCTGTTAGTGGGTTAACAAAATACCCAATGAATAAACAAAAGCCAAATATAGCCGTCATTATCATCTTCACCTAGAGCAATTGAAGGCTGAAGCGAACCTCGAAAGAGAAGGGAGTTGCGACTCGCGAGTCGCATCGAATTCACAACGGCACGGCTAATCCTCTTCTTTTCTTTCTAATTCACAGTCGACTGTGGTCGCAATTATTAGGGTTGGAGTTTTAGGGCTAATCTCTCTCACTTCCTTTCTTAATTCGATGGGCTTTTGAAAAAAAAATGAATCTGCTGCTAAGTCACTCAACTTAGCAGAAGCCCCCAAGGCAAGCCCTCACTTTGTGCTGCCCAACATGACTGGACGACTAGTCGACGACTTAACAACCATGCAAGTGGGTCCATCATCCGCAATTTAGTTTTGCAGGCTCCCCCATATTAAAGTGCGGACAGGGTATTATTTTCACCGTCAAATCCGTGATTGGACGACCAAGATATGTTATAAGAATAATGTTAACCTTACAACATTGGCTATGTATCAGTCCTAATATATATATATTTGGAAGAGAAATTGATTTATATTTGAGATGAATCAAGGGCGTCACAATTACGATACACAGTTGCGTTATATCACAAGCCCACTGAACCCACTAGTCAGTAACCATGCCTTAACAACACAACTTGGTTGCTGCAAATACTGATATTTGGCTGTAGTACTGACAAGGCAGTTAGACCAGGCACGGAAAGCCAGAAGGAGGCTTCACAATCTGCCGCTATAATTCCATTAAATCAGGAGAATGAAACTGAAAACTGCTAGGCGTTCAAAGTGGACTCACAGAAATAAGACATCAGAATAAGACCCATGAACCATAATTTAAGCTCGTGCCAATAATCTGGAAACTAACCAAAATATTTATTGACACCTAAACTTAAACTAAAGCTATTTGATAATCATCAAATACATTAAATATAACTCATAAATATCCTCAACATTATCAAACAATGACCAAAGTGCACTGTATGAGTTCAGTTATCCTTTTTCTCATTCAAATGTGTCATTTTACCTCTGAGATATGTTGATTCTCTCTTTTGTAATTTCAACAATTATACAACTTCAATTTTTTATTCCTTGGAAACAAACGACTTATATTTGTGCGACTAAATTCAGTATAATCAAATATTTCACTGATCCTTCAGAGAGATCTTTAGCCAAAAGAACTGCAATCTTCTTCAGAAAGAAACTTACACTAAAAAACATCCACAATCTTTACTGGGACTAGGTCACCAATTCACCATTACCATCCCCAAAAAAAAAATCCTGATATCAACCCCTGTCCCCATCTTACCAAGCTTGAGATGAAAATTTCTTTTCTTCCTTTTTTAAACGAATATCTCAGACCTATTCACCACCCAAAATATTGGTGCACATTTCTAATTTTCTTTCAGTTACCACTTGTTGACTAAGACTGGCAGCCTGCTGCTCTTACACTTAAACAAAAGGTAACAATTAATCACCCTGTAAAACTAACCACAAAAGTTCCACAACCAAAGCCAACCATAGAATCAAACTTCTGCAGTACGATTCTGATGTTTAAGCTGTCTACATCTGTCCGGGTTTTATAGCTCGTAGGAAGTGTTCTCTCTACATCTGTCAGGGTTTTATAGCTCGTAGGAAGTGTTCTCTCTACACTAACCCTCACCATTTTGGTGTCAAATCAGAAGGATCCTTTTTGTACATCCTCAAGAAACCTTCCTATGACAAGTTATTTGGTACACTTGTCAATTTGTCAATCAATTTCTATTTTTGGAGCTGTATTTCTTATTTTTGAGGACATTGTGAAGACAATGCATAAAACTTGTGCCAAGTTGAATTCCTTTAAATTACTAATGCCCTTTACTTCAAAACTTGATAAAATGTCTTTGGCCTTACTTTAGAGAACGAACTTCTTATTTTATGGCAGAAACTCCAAGTAGTCGTATTGATGAGGACGACGAGTCCAAAGCCAAGAGGAATAATCTATTTATTTTATGAAAGTTTTATTATGCTTAATATAAGAGTAATCGATGCAATTATTATCTATTTATTAGTGGGTATTTAGGACATTTAATAGTGATAGTATTTTAATATTAAGCTAGTCCTTTATACTTTTATTATTCCCCAAGTAATATGGGTTTTGCATCTCTATAAATATTGATGTTACAGAATATATTCTTGATTATTGATATTAAGTTATACCCTCTATTACGGTTGAGAAACCCTTGGGGTATTGATTTGCGGAGCATCGCCAAGTAAAAGATCCTTGGGTAGTGAGGTGAGGAGCCTTACCCGAGTTAATTTTCCATTGTTTCCTTCAATTATCTTTGTTCCAAATCTTTTCCTACCTCATATATCCTTACTTTTCTATCACTAAGCCAAATATTCAACTTTTTTTCTCTCTTTAAAAATGTTGTTCTGGTTATTCTTTACAGTTTTCAAAAATTTCATCTAGGTTAACATATATTTCATTATTTAATAAAAACTACATGACACATATACAAGCACTCATGAACCTATTTTAACTATGGTTAGGTTGTTCGTACTTGCTTATCAAGCTTTGAAGCTTAAATAACATATGCCAGCTTGGTAACACTTAATTGCTAATAAGCTTCTTTCTACATCGTTCATGAGTGTCATTTAATTTGAAGCCTTTCTTTTTAGATATTAGAAGCAATTTTCTTATAAAGAAGGAAATTCACAAGGGAGAGTGTCCTCCTGGATGGTGATGGGGAAAAGAAGTCAAGAGCCAAGGAAAAAATTCCAATATTTATTTATGGAATTTTTATTGTGTTTAATTTGGGAGAAATGATGGAATTAATTATTTTACTTAATACTGGAAAATTTAGATATTTTCAATAATAGGAAATTTTAATATTTTGTTAGGGTGGTTTGTCCTCTTTAGACATAGATGTATTCCCCACAAACTCAATACAGACATTGATATTAATATTGTGATTATTCCAGTTGATAATGATCAATTTTCAGACTTCTGCTGTTGAAGATCCTACGGCCGGTGGAGTACAGAGCTCAGCCTAGTAACAGTTTTGCGATTTATCATTATTTTCTACCAATTATTCATCTCCATAACCTTGTCCTACATCAGATGGTTCATTTTAAGCCTTCATACTCGACATCCCATGCAAATCCATACATATTGTTCAGAGTCTAACTATAAAGTTAAAGCTCTCTCTCCCAAGTGTATGATGGTTCTGTATTATATCTTTCAAAGGGAAGGGGGTACATCCCAAGTGCTACATCTAGAAAACCAATTAAATATATTTTTAACGGCCAAAATTATATTAGTCCTTGCTGCCCATACCTATCCTTCTATTGAGATAGATAACTTATACACACCATAAGTGGAATAACATTGACTTTTACTTTGAGATCAATATAAGATGGCCTAACCAAATCAGAATTCAAAAGTGATCGGAAAGTATAACCAGAAATCAACTGATTTAAATAAAAGAAAGGCAATCAGTTTCTTAACTGTAAAACACACCTACAAATATTTATGGGACCCCTAAAGAGGTTGCATATGAAGGTGATCATATTATTATTGTTTTAGATAAAAGATGGCGACTTTAATCTTATGGTTACATCTTCTAAATCATTGTAACCATGTTAGCTAATTTACCATTGCATAAAGATGGATCACCAACTAAAATAATTACTTTTCAGTTTATATTGAATTCAAGAATTCCAACATAAAAGAACTTTTTTACACTAGCTGCCGAAATAATAATTTAATCTTGCAATTAAAAAAGACATGGACTGCATGAACTATACCGTAAGCAGTTTATACAATATTGACTCAACATCTTCACCAACGTAACCAGCCTGAAAAAGAACAGAAATTTGCCGCTAAGTTAGACGGTAAAACAAACAAACAAAAAAAAGGAAACAAAAACAAAAACAGGAAAAAAAATAAGGAAAAAGAAGAAATCACAGACTATGAGGCAGCAGCGGGGAAAATACGGGTAAAAATAAAGCAAACACTAGAAGAAAAAAGCTGTGGAATTATATAGCAAAATCGTGTCAACGACTAGAGAAGGAAAAAATTGTACTTGCGGCACAAAAGACTAAATGAGCACTATAGCAACTAAAAGTGGAGCCTCAACAAACAGTCCCGTAAATGCAAATGAAAAGAAACAAAGAAATTTCTGTAATTTGCCGGATTTTCAAGCTGGAGCCTGCTAGGGACCTAGGCATTGAGCTATAGGCTTAATAAAGTCTTTTATTCAATCTTATTTTTACTATTTATGTTTTTGCATATTTCTAACTTATATGAGATTTTTTTTTCTTTTTCTTTAATTTTTGAAACTAGGAGTACTAAAGTACATTTAGAATACTGAAAATGAGTCGTAAAATTGACCTGTGTTTTTATTCTGTTAGCTGTTGGGTTATAGGATCTTTATGTACAAATTTAATTAGTCTTCCAGATTCTACTAGTTATGTCAAATAGAGAGGTGATGTCAAATTTCAAAGAATCGAAAAAGCCATGTAATGTTTCAACTCAATAGATATCAATTATTTAGAAGTTTCAAAGCATTTATGGGTTTGTGCGTGGGCAGCCTATCAACTCAAAAGGAAATCTTCAACCTAGAGGAACTATGTGGCACCCAGTTCTGTTTCCCTTCTCCTCTTCTTTCTTAATTACTTCTGCACTTTAAGCTGCCAACTATCTGAAATCCTACACAAAACCTATTTAAGAAGCCTAATTAACTTGATTAACTTATTTTCCTTCCACAAGTAAAATGCGGTAAAAGCCCAATTAGTTTCTCACGCCCTTCAACCAAAACCCAGTTTAACCTCAAGCTGCAGGTGTTACTTGTCTAGGGAACTGTTCTCCTAAACCAGGACAACCCCTGAGCAACCTTCCTTTGTTCCTAATTCAAGCCCCAATATGTTATCCTTCTGGTAATCCTTTGGACAAACTCTAAAACCTACATCTTCCCTCAATTATTAGTTAAAAATCCCAGCAGAGCAAGAAATCCATGTTTTTTATCTGCTGTCCTGTCCGAATTCTGTTTTGGGTTGCTATTTGTTGGGAAAGGCTTTCTCATGCTTTTTATACATCAGAATGCAATTAATTAATGTGATTCAGTGTTTTTACTATTTGAGGTTTCCTGCAAATGATAGCATCATAGCACATTTAATTGCTACAAACATATATCTTAAGCTCGTTAATTGTTAATGAATCTTAAACAAGTTGAACGATGGAAAGGGAACGTAATAAACGATAAAAATAATATTTACCTAACAATCCATGTAATCAATGATGAAATTAATAGCATTTTTAAGAGAGAGACTATATCTACAAGCTTGGAGGTGGAATATAAGAATTGCATTTCTTTCATTAATTAAGAATATAATTAAATCTGCAATTTACTTGCCTGTGTCAAAGTAGTTGCATCTGCAATCACAAATGGTACATTCACGAATCGAGCTAAGGTTTTTGCAAGTAATGTCTTCCCTGGTTTATGGAAAGTTAAGTCAGAAGGCAATATAAATCAGCTTGTTAATTGTTATTTAGTGCACAATCTAGAGTAATAAATTACATTTGGATTATCTGACAGCGCACACTTTTCAGTGCAATGCACGAGAAAAATTTAAGAATGACAAATTGTTAAGAATACCTGAGCCAGTTGGGCCCATCAATAGTACATTACTCTTTTCCAATTCCACATTGTCGTCATTATCTTCTATATTTGATATGCCTGATTTTGCGCCTGACCTAATATTTACATGCAGAAGTTCAGTTCATCAAATTAGATTTAAAATGGTCAACAATACATGGTTAAATTGCTTACAAAACAAATTGCTATTTGTGGAACAAAATGGACCATTATCAGTGTGATGCCATCAGCGCAGCCACGAATGATTAGATAGGGGCAATAATAACTAACCCTTTCTTCAAGGAGGCATGATATATCCTTTTGTAGTGATTATAAACAGCCACTGATAACACCTGCAACATAATTGAGAACCACAAGGGAGAATAGTTATAAAGAGAATATCAGGAGAAAATCCGATGTAGTATGATAGACTAGGAACTTCAGAAGAGCGAGCGAGCTCCCTTGTATCACCTAGCTTTTAAGAACAGATGTGATGAAGTGTAAAATTAATCAAACTGCCAAAATTATGAATGCACCTAGGAGAAGATGGAAAAATTATTGAGATTCACAATAAGTAATTAAAATGCAAGGCTCAGGAGTAAGTAGATTGAATTACAACAACTGGCAGACTTCCAACATAGTGACGTGAGTATGATTGTTGAGAAGAAAAAATCTAAATTGATGAGACATTGAATTGCATGAAGAGCTAAATCATACTGAGATTGTCACTTATCAATTCACCACGCCCAATGAAAAAATGTATGTTGGTCAAATGTAAATTCAGTAATAGGGGTTGTGGCAAAAGCATGGTAAACTTGAGAGATAATGAGTCAAATAAATTACTAAGTAGTAAATGACTTCCAACACAATGAAATTGTTGCACATAGAACTGTTATAGCGAGCAAGTAATATATTAAATTAATGTGGAATTGACACTGCACTAAAATCTTTGTCTCATTAAGTTTATCTCATAGAACTCTCAACATTAAGGTAAAAATTCAGAAGCATGCAAAGGGTATCATTTGAGTAATAAAGACTGACAGAGTAGAATGATCTAAACCATATAACTTAAGCAGGGCTCATTTCCTATTTGTGTATTGCCAAAATAGTTAACGTGAGTATTACTTATCAATCATAAAGCTCACCTTTTTGGCACTGTCCTGTCCAATAACGAACTTATCTAGTCCCTTACAGATCTCCTTCGGAGTTGGTAAATTCTTCCCCAAATTCGACCCACCCCACCCATTCTTATCTCCATTATTTCCTCCATTACCGCCACCACCTCCCCCACCTGATGCACGAACCACATTCACACCAGGAGCAAAAGGTGGACCAGGTGGCATATGGACAGCCAATCCATTACCATTTCCATTGCCATTAGGCGTTGTTGAGGCAGGCAGAGGGGAAGTAGGCCAATTCTCCGGTGGCTCACCGCCCCTCAGTGTATCCCAAAACGAAGCCCTGAGCCTTTTCCCATACTCTTCGTCACTACTAATCTTCTTATTCAAATCCTTACTTTTATTATCATGATTATAACTAACCCTACCAATCTCCACAAAACTCCCCTGGAGAGGAGCCATCTTATACGGCCTAAAATAATAAGCAGTCTTACAATTAGGGCAAACATTCACTGCCTGATAAGCCCCAGCAGCTCCACCTTTAGCAGTCGCAACATTATTATTACTATTATTGTTATTAGCATCAGAGGGTGGAATCAGCTGCTGCCGATTCGAAAACATGAGATCCAACTGCTTCGAACATCGCGGGCAATTGGCCTCAGCCCTAATTTTCCGAGTCTGGTAATACTCGTCGGAATTTCCACCGCCGTGGTCCCATTTATACCGTTCCTGAACTCCGATCAACGATTCCCTCCGGCGAACACAGGATCCCAAATGCAGGCAATTCACGAAACCCCTTTTCTGGGTCTGCAAAAAACTCGCTTCTTTTGATGCTGATGATACTTTCACTGCCATTTCTCTGAGATTCTTCCATCTCCATAATCCAGACATCTTCTTAATCTACGTTCTACTTTGATTATCAATAACATGCACTCAATTTTATTCCGAAAGAGAAAAATTGGCAATATTGGATCTGCAAAAATGGATTATTATATATACATATATATTATTGTAATTAAAATATACACAGCTGAATTGGGGAAGAAGATTCAGGGGTAGTATTAAAAGGAAGAAATGGATAAGTTGGGAGGGATTATAGGAGAAGCGAAGGAAGGTGAGAAATGAAAGTCACGAAATTCGCTCTCTTTTTCTCTCCTCTCTGTTTTTACCTTTCACCCACCCTCTGTCAGTTGCGAAGGTAAAGACGGATTCCGCGGGACCGTCATCAACGCCTATACATAACTAGTTTTTTTCTTTTAATTGATATAAATCTAAAAATATCTTATTATACAATAATAAATTTTAAAAGTTTTTTTATTGAAAACTTTTTGTACAGTTAAAAAAATTATTTTTTAATACCTAATTTGTAGTACACTCGACTGGCATAAATTTTTTTTACAAATCTCATAATTAAAAATTTAAAAGCATACAATTTAACTCCAAAATAGTTGTACTAAAATAGAGTTATATTAATTTACATCTTACTAATTTATTAGTAAGTTTTTCTTTTGTTTAGTGTATAACAATTCTCATTTTGTCTTTTTAAACTAAATACAATAGTATAAAAATATGAATAATTTCCGTTAATATTTTGAATTTATTGTTTTTAATATCTACAAGAATATAAACAATTTTCATTATTACTTTGAATACATGAACAAATGCAACATTAAATGCATATTTTGTACTAAAAGTTGTACCAAAGAGTCAGGGACCAAATTTAGTACTCCCTCCATCCCAAAATAATAGACGTTCTAGAGAGTTTTACAAAGATTAAGGACGTGTATTCAATTAAAATTTTTAAAGACTTTTTTTAAGTGACATACTTTTATAGAATTTGTGAGATTTTAATGACTTTCAAAGACTTTAAAGACTTTTTTAAAATGACTTTTATAGACTATGAAATAAGTAACAGACTTTTATAAATTTTTTATCAAGATTGTGATAAACTTTTGTATACTTCTAATATATATTGTAACTTATATTATTTGTTAATTAGTCCATGTATATAACATCTCCCTCTTTTTTCATGAACTAGAGTAAATCTCATTATATTATTGTGGCATGAGATTTTATATATGTTGAAAGCGTTCATATTATTCTACTCATTTAATAATACATTTGGATACTCGGATACCAATAAAACTTTAGAAATTACAGACGCAATACAAAAATTATCACTTTTCATTGAGCTATATATACTTTATGCATATGCGTACGCTTATTTGGAATTATTGTTTTTCATTCTAGTCTATAAAAGTTGTCATCAATACTTATTTACATAACTAACAATTAAAAAATTAATATAAACATTTGCAATATATATCGATTTCCATTCAAATATTTGAATATTACCGCGTCTTAGTATCAAAATTTGCAAATAAAAATAATATATACTTGTTTCATGTATATTTTAAAATAGCAAGTTATTTTTCAAATAAAAAAATATTTTTTTATTTATATTCTTTTTTATAAATTGTTAGTTTAGTAATGTAACATATATAAAATTGTTCGTTTTAGAGAAATGTTTTTGTTCCGTAATATAAGTCATTTTAGAATTTCAAGTAAGCATTAATTGCTTAGTTTCTAATATTACCTCATGTATTAAATGTAACTTTGGTTCTCTTACTATTTTCTGTCGAATAAATAAAAATCTCTTCTTCCAATACAAGGACAAAATAGACAATTGATATTATAGTTAATGATATACAATCATTTTTTTAATACTTGTGGATAACTCTAAAACGACCTATATTAAGAAACGGAGGGAGTACTAAAACTTGAATCAAAAGGGGTAGAGACCAAACTTAAATTATGGTTTTATAAATTTTAGGTGATAAAAATTCGTATGTCGGTCCTTCCTTCTAATTAGAAAAATTAGTGAATTATTTCGGTGGGCTATTATGAATTGACTCGGTTGTTTTATCTCGGTGGCTCTTCAAATTCTCTCCTTCTTCTTCTTCTTCTTCTTCTTCTTCTTCTTCTTTCACTTTCAATTTATGTCCTTGTATATTCACTTTGTTCCTTTCTTTCCCTCCATCAAATACACTCCCAAACTTAGCTGAGAGAGAACGTGGAATGACTAATAATGTAACGACCGATAAATTTTACTTAATTTAAAATTTAAGTTTTATGAAATAGTAATAAATAAAATAATATTTAATGAATATTATTTATATTATGTGTTTAAATATCATTTAATAACATAGAATGATGTTAATGTGCGAATATTTTTGTTATGTTTATGATTTAATGTGTAAAACCCCGAATTTTATGAAATAAAAATATTTAATTTTTTTTATAAAAATTATTTTAAATAGTAAGGTGATAATTTAATAAATGGTATAGTTATGGGTGATATGTGCAAATTTTACAAAGTAAACAAGTTGTTATAAAATATTTGTTGTGTCAAAAAATATTCGTTTGGCTGGATAATATTCGTAGGACGGCGCAATCATTGGTGGACCCCAAAATAGAATAATTGTTGCATATAGAAAGTGACAAAAATAGCATTTTTATAAAAATAACGGCAAGACTTTTACCATTAATGTAAAACCCCAACTTTTTATGAATAAAGATTTAATTTTCTCTAAATATTATTTTGAATAATAAGGTGTGATTTAATATAATGATATAGTTATGACTGATATGTGTAAATTTTGCAAGTAAGCAATTTGTCATAAAATATTCGTTTGGTCGGGAAATATTCTTTTTATCGGGGAATATTCATACGACGGCACAATCATTGGTGGACCCCACAACGGAATGACTGTCAGATATAGAAAGCGACAGAAATAACTTTTTTATAAAAATAACGACAATACTTTTATCGTTAAACTGTTGAGATACCCGGTGATAAAAGTATAGTAATACGTGTGTTGCACAGTAACACACGGTATTGCACATTATCTCTGATTATTGATGCTTACGTAAGAAGTCACTTAGTTTCATTCAATAATTGCCACAGTAGTTGCTGCATAGTATCTCATATTATTGATTCAATTATTGTCACAATATCACATGCATAATATTTTATATTATTAAATCAATAATTGAGACGACACAATTGTTAATATTATTATTTGTATTATTGACAATGTCTAGAAATTTCTGTCGAGAAAAGGGGTTAGGTTGTTTAATTGCGCGCCAATAAGGAGAAATCTTTATCGGAAAGCCCGCTCTTTCTTGAAAATTATCTAGTTGTCAATATTGTGAGTTATAATGATGAATAATTGTTAAAAGATTAAAATGTGTTTATTGAAGATAAGTGATTTGTGGTAAATATTTATTAAATTTTTGATATAAACAGAGGGGTTTGTCATGAAGTATTTGTTGTAAGTTTGACTTATTACATGGACCCCCACTTACTCATTTTTCAAAATCGTCGGTACAAAGTTATCTCAATTTTGTTTTATTATTATTATAATAGTAATAAAACAGAAAACTTTTTAAATAAAACAGAATATTTTTTATAATATATATAAAGTTATTTGTTTTATTAAATTATAATTATAATATATTATATTTTATATTTAGTTTTTGCTTTATTAGAATATTTTATTGCATAGTGATGAATAGTAAAAATTAGAAAATTCGCCGAATTCGTCCGTAAAAAAAGTTTATGTTCATCCGTGATTATTATCTTAAATAGTGTCCTGCCATTCTCCTATAAATAAATTACTTATTTAAGAAATGAAAATCACACCAGAATCAGAGAATTCTTCTTCTATAATATTGTGTGTATTTTTTGAGTATAAGGATACTTTGAGTGTAGCAAATAGTGTAAGTTTTTTTTAAGAATATCTACGCTATACTAGTCAGATTTACTCTCCTACTAAGGTAAGGGGTATTTTTTTTTATAATATGGTAAAGGGATATCATTTTCTTCATACTCGTAAAGGATATTATTTTTTTCGTAAGGGATATTATTTGCGTTCAATATTCATAAGAAATATTATTTTCTTCTATACTTTATAGTATGTAAGTAATATTATTTCGTTTCATATTCCTAAATCTACACTTACTTTGATAAGTATTGCTTCTATAATCTTTGAAATTAGTAGAATATCCTTGAATTTTGCGCTTCATCTAGCAACGTTTCATTGGAATATTGGTCTGAACTTTCTTATTAAATTTCAATATTTTAATTTGGGGTACTATTCACGGGGTATTATTCACGACAAAATTGGTTTCTTTTCTGTCCAAATTATTTTTGATACATGAATATCATTCTTGAATTTTACTCCACAATTAGGTATCATGTGACGCCCCCAAAATAGGTATACACCACCCATCTTGAGTCGCCAAATACATGGTACTAAATTCAAATACAACTTGATTATACAACAGTCGTGTAAAATACGACAAAATACATGCTGTGAGTTTTAATACAAATATTGTCATCTAGACAATATCCACACTCAATTTAGTCCTCATTACATTTATTATCACACTATTTAACGTAATAGTGAGGACTACTAAGACAATTATCTCGGACCATCACCCGTTCCCCGACTAGAGTCCCCGCCACGTTCTCATTTCCACAAGAGAACAATGAAAGAAAGGGTGAGCTCAACTAGCCCAAAGAAGAAATATTATGACTAAGATAATGCGAATAAATTATCATTAGTCTTTCAATGTTAAACCGATAAAATACAATAGACATCAAGTTTAATCACAGCAGAATATGCAATCCATTAAAAGAGTCAGTAGAGAATAAAATCTACTATCTTTTATGATTTAAAAAGGTTTTCATCACTTTTATCACGAGACTCGATTTTTAATAAATAATCCACATCATCCCCGCACTACGGCCAAGGATATTCATTAGGGTCACAACCACAAATTATCCATGCACTACAGGCCAAGGATATTCGTGTATTCATCAATGGTCATGATCATGCCAACAACTGTCCATCAATGCACTACGGGCCAATGAGGATTTTACCACATCATTTGTAACTTTACGATCATGATTACACCGAATAATCCCTGGTCATAATCATACCAAGTCCATCTATGCACTACAGGCCACAGATGACTTTCAAAAAAATATAAACACGAGGATGATGACAATTGTGAGACCCCGAATTTTATGAAATAAAAATATTCAATTTTTCTATTTTAGTAAATGGTTAAATTGATAAAAGGTTAAAGTTAATGGTGATATGTGAATTTTTTTTTAAGTAGACAAGTTGTCATAAAATACCCGGTTACTATTCACTCTAGTATTATTCACTCGAGTATTTGGGACACTTTTTGTGTTGGAGTACTATTCATGAGTTACTATTCATGAGTTACTATTTACGAGTTACTATTCACGAGTTACTATTCATAAGTTACTATTCACGAGTACTATTCACGTGGTACTATTCACCCGAACTATATATTTATTTTTGGTCCAAGTCATTTTTGGGTACAATATTATTCCATGAGGAGATGTGCTAATTTTTCAGACCGTTGGTTGAAATTATAATAGTAAATCAATATAGATCGTTGATTTAAAGTTTTAATAGTAACTTGCCCTTTCGGTTTTCCAAGAGTTACTTGCCCTTTCAGTTTTCTAAGAGTTACTTGTCTCTTCGGTGTTCCAAGGGTTAATTACCCCTTCGCAAATAGTAGTCGTCTCTTCAATATTACCAAGAGTCATTTTGACCATTCGTTAAGACGAAGAGCCACTTCAGTTTTTCTATAAATAGAAGCTCATTCCTTTATTATTTCTTAGGAATTCACTAAAACACTTGAGAGAGAAATTATAGAGAGAAAGAAGAAAAGTATTCTGCTACTTCACTTTTCCAATATCCAGATTTTCTAAAGGTAAGGGGTGTTATTCTTTCTTATTCATGAAGAGAACTTTTGTTATTCCATTCTTTATTATTCATTGGAATAACTCAGATACGCTGTGATACCCTATATACTTGGTGAAATCCTTATGTTATTCCATTCTTTATTATTACATTGGAATAATCAGACACGCTAAGATACCCTATACATAACCTCAGATACGGCAGACATACCCTATACTTGGTGAAATCCTTATGTTATTCCATTCTTTATTATTCGGTTGGAATATCACGTCTCACGTGTGTTTTACAACCGGACTGGTTAAAATCTTTATTATTCATTGGAATATCCCATTTGTGTGTTTACACAGGACTGGTTACATCTTTTTATTATTCATTGAATATATCACGTCTCATGTGTTTTACACCGGACTGGTTAAAATCTTTATTATTACGTTGGGAATAACTCATGCATGCGGTCTCTATCGCATGCTTGGTGAATCCTTCCGTTATTCCATTCTTTATTATTCGTTGGAATAACTCGCCTCATGTGAATTACCACATGCATGGTGAATGATCCTTTGTATTTCATTCCTTATTAAATTGTGGAAATGATCTGTTTACGTGGATTATGATGAAAGTCATAATAAATGCATTGGACTGATGAAAATCATGGGTATATGTCGTATTAGTAAGTGTTATGATGAGTTATGTTGGTTATTATGTGAAAACATGACAGTTTCTTAGAAATCACAAAGGGTTGAAAAATTAGATATTGGTAAAAATAGAACATGAAATTCAATTGACCATATCTCTTATTATATTTCGAATTTTTTGAGTGAGGTCAAGTTCTAGAGTTAGGTCTATGAGTTTTGTAGCATCTCTAAGTGGAATCACTGGAAAAGATGTTGTAGATTTTCGTGTGGACTGATTTTAGTAAAGGATGAAAAAGCTGAAAATTACCGAAATACTACTGTCTAGATTTTTAGAAGGAAATTTGTTTTTGCCACTTAATTTGTAAGAAAAATTCGGCCTTTTGGGACATGAAAGTATATGGTATAAAGAACATCCTTGTCCAAAATGAGCTCATTCAGGACTTTAAATGAGCAAGTTATGACCATTTCAATATTTAGGTTTTTAAATTTAAAACGCTATAAATAGGAGTTCTATAACTCAGATGACCTTGAAATTTAAACTGGAAGCTCACGTTAACATGTGTAAGATCCTGGCTAAGAGTTGGGAATTTCGGAGTTAAACTTAAGGTAGCTAATTTCTTAAGGAATTAATTAGAAATTGATTTTTGAAAAATAGTAAATGAATTTTAAAAATTCCGAGAAAAATATATGTTTAATATGGGACTACATTATGCTTAATCCCAGAAAAGAATAATTTTTGGGACTGATTTGGTATTTTTTATGAAAATAGTTTAGTTACGAGCATATGAGTTAAATATGTTATGTGAAGTTGAAGAATTGGTAAATATGATTTTAGGGCTTGAAAATCCTATATAAAGTATGTGCATATTTTTGATGAGTAATTTGATTTAGTTGATGAAATGCTTATAATATTGTCATCATCCTTATATTTATATTATGTTGAAAGTCATCTGTGGACTGTAGTGCATAGATGGACTTGGTATGATTATGACCAAGGATCATTCGGTATAATCATGATCGTAATGTTACAAATGATGTGGAAAAAGTCCTCATTGGCCCGTAGTGCATTGATGGACAGTTTTTGGTATGATTATGGCTATGGATTCTTCTTGCCAAGGGTGCAAAAGATGAATTGTTTTATAGCATGATCAGAACCGTTGAGAAAACACGATTAATCTTTGGCCCGTAGTGCATGGATAATTCGTGGTCGTGATACTAAAGAATATCCTTGGCCTGTAGTGCAGGGATGATTCGATGATGTGGATTAATTATTGAGCTGAGTCTCAGCAATGAAATATTAATTCATAGATGTGATAATAATGAATATCCTTGGCCCATAGTGCATGGATAATTCATGGATGTGATATTAACGAATATCCTTGGCCGTAGTGCAGGGATGATTCGATGACGTGGATTAATTATTGAGCTGAGTCTCAACAATTAAATATTAATTCATGGATGTGATAATAATGAATATCTTTGGCTGTAGTGCAAAGATGATTTAATTAGTATGATTATGAGCAGAAATTGTGATTTGGTATAACCATGATTTTTGATGTTTCAGGTGATGTTAGATGATGAAAATTATCTTCGTCCTGGGTGTGAAAAGGAATTCAGAATCACAATTATGATTATGAGTTATTCATATGATTGTATGAGAACACATCTTAACCCTTTGCCTGAAGCATCACTGTAGATGACAAATCCCTCCGAGCCAGATGGTATTGTCAGAACAGGTGCTGAAATGAGTCTTCTTTAGAGTTCTTGAAAACTCTTCTCACATTCCTCGTTCCAACCAAATTTTGTATCTTTCCGAGTCAGCTGAGTTAATGGAGTAGCGATTCGAGAAAACCCTTCTACGAATCTCCGATAATAACCAGCTAAGCCGAGAAAGCTACGTCTTTCGATCCATCGATTTAGGTTGCTCCCGACTTTGAATAGCTTCAATCTTTCTTTGGGTCAACAGATATTCCATGACTTGATACAACGTGCCCAAGGAATGCTACTTCCTCAAGCCGTAACTCACATTTCTTCAACTTGGCATAAAGCTTATATTCACGAAGAAGCTTTTGGAGTATCGACCTTTCAAGTGTTTTCATGATCTTCACGGCTTTTGGAATAAATAAGGATGTCATCAATAAAGACGACCACAAAGTGATCCAAATATTCCTTGAATACTCGGTTCATCATATCCATGAAAGCAGCAGGAGCATTAGTCAATCCAAAAGACATGACTAGGAATTCATAATCCCCGTCTCTAGGGAGTTACAAAGCCGTCTTTGGAATGTCATCGGTTCTAATCTTCAATTGGTGATATCCGGAACGAAGATCAATCTTTGAAAAGAATTTGGCGCCTTAATTTGGTCAAACAAGTCATCAATACGTGGCAATGGGTACCTATTTTTGATGGTGACATGATTCAACTCCCGATAATCAATACAAAGTCGCATACTCCCATCTTTCTTCTTTACGAATAGAACAGGAGCACCCCAAGGAGAAGTACTAGGACGAATAAAGCCAATGTCTAACAATTCTTGCAGTTGGGTCTTTAACTCCTGAAGTTCAATAGGAGCCATTCGATATGGGGCTTTGGAATTGGGTTTTGTACCGGGTTCAAGGTCGATACAAAATTCAATTTCACGCTCTGGGTGTGACGCCCCCAAAATAGGTCCATTCCACCCAACCCATTCTGAGTCGCCAAATACATGGTACATAAATAACTACAACTTCAATAATATAAATGTCGTGTGAAATACGACAATACATACTGTGAGTTTAAATACAGATATTTCCGTCTAGACAATATCCACACGCAAATAAATTCCCATCATAATTATTGATACATTATTTTACAAAAATGGTGAGGACTACTAAACAACTCTCTCTAGAACCTTCATTCCATACCCCGACTCGATCCTCGCTATGTTCTCACTTACGAGAAGAAAATGGAACAACAAGGAAAAGGTGAGCTCAACTAGCCCAATAAAGAATATTATGACTAAGATAATATACAACAAATTATCGTTAGTCTTCAACAGGAAAAATCTAATAGAATACAATAGACAACAAGTTTTAGATCAACAAATGCAAATGAAAGCAAGAATCCATTAGAAGAGTCACGTAGAGAAAGAATTCTATTGTCTTCTAAGGTTTAAAAGTCCATCATCAATATTTTATCCTCAGAATAACAATCAATATTCATCTTTGCACTCTGAGGCCAAAGATATTCATTTAAATCACCCATTGGTCATGTTCATCTCAACACTGCTCATCTTTGCACTACTGAGCCAAAGATATTCATCGATTTAATCATTCATCTTTGCACTACAAAGCCAAAGATATTCATTAAGTATCACCATTAAGGACCGAGGATGATGAAAACATTTTTAAGAACGAATCTAGTGATATAGAAGGACAAATATTAGGGATTCGTATACAACGGTTTATCCAAGATCAATAATACTTCATAATAAAGCGATTTTGAAGCGTAACTCAAAATAACGATCAAACATGGATACAATCAAAGATAGTAACCATAAAAGACATCTGGAAGAAAAAGAAAATTTCATTTTCGGGTGAATAGTACCGTATTTGTGAATAGTGTCAGATATCACGTGAATAGTGCCGTATCGTGAATAAGTAACCCACACACAAAAGATAGAAATTTCATAAAAAAAATATCTTCACGCTTCGTGAATAGTACTAAATGAATAGTAACTCATGATTAGTAACCCCGAGCATGAAAAAGTTCCAAATTTGATAAAAAGTTCAACAAAGATTTTGGCATAATGATATTGAAGAAAATAATATCATTTGCGAAAGAAATAACATCCCTTACCTCAAAATAACCGTACTTCTGACTGTATTTTCGGTATAGTGCTGACAGAAACTCGCACCGTATAGCAACACTCAAAGTATACTCACAAGAATACGCTCGATAATATAGAAAGAGAGAAAGAGAGAAAACTTAGTTTCTGGTGTGATTTTCAATTCTAACTTAGCCCTCTATTTATAGGAAAATGTTAGAACGCCAAAGGAGACTAAATTAATAAAATATATTATTATTTATTCCAAATTCCTACCCACATATTTTGAAAACTCTAGCATGCCTTCTTTGGTCAAAAACATCAGCCACCCATGTGCCAACAACCACAAAAACGTTTTTCTTATATAAAATAATTAAAACTTCCAAAAATCAATTATTTCGGAACTCCGGAACTTCAATAATTCATGATAAATAGCCCTTTTGTCAGAAAATTCGAATCTCGCGACTTTTTATAGGAAATTCAATTCTCTACAACTTTTCAGAAGGAAGTTTTTCCAAATTCCAAACAGAAATTATCCGAAATCCATAAATGAGCGATTTTACAGTCTATAATCAATTTTCGGTCAAGAATTGTGTCCCATAGACACACAAAAACATATGTTAAACATTTAATGCCACAAAATACTCTACCTCCTCATATACTCATTTATCCCACATTCATTATAATAATATCACCGTTAATATATTATTAAAATAATATATTTAAATGAATTATTTTATCAGAAAAAGATAAAATATTAATTTTCAACAATTGTCACATTAAAAATTTTCTCCATCTATATCCACATAAAATCAATATCTTCCTCATCATATAAATCTATAATTAATTATTCACAAATAATATTACAAGATCACAATATTGACAACCAGCGCTTCAGTGAAAGAGGGGCTTTCAATAAGAATTTCTCCTTCATCAAGCATGATTAGGTGACCAAACCTCTCCTTAGATGAACTTTCTAGACATTGCCAATAATGTTATCTAATAATATTATTAGGATAATATGAATTATTGCTTCGATAATGAAAAATTGTGTAATGGCAATTATTGAAACAACAAGTGATACCAAATATCAACCCAAAGAATTATTGAATCAATATAATATTGAGCAAGTAACTCATCGTAACAATTATTGAGTAGTGCCTTCTTACGTAAGGATCAATAATTCAACAAATCTTGTATGTAATACCGTGTGCTACCTTGTGCAACCACGCATATTCTTCGTATTTTAACCAAGGGTATTCCAACAAAGTAAAAGCGGTAACAACCACGCCATTATTTTTAAACAACTTATATTTGTCGTTTTCTTCCTCCAATCGCTTTCCAGTTATGGGCCACACATGGTCGCTACTTGGCCGCATTTAATATTCCCCGAAAGCGATTTAATATTCCACGACCAAACGAATATTCCCCGACAACAATGAATATTTTATAACCACTTGCTTATTTTATAAAATTTGCGATTTTACCCATAACTAACCACATTAATCAAATCAACCCTTACTATTTCAAAATAATAAATAAAGGAAATTCCATTTTATTTATTAAAAAAAAATTAGGGGTCTTACATCTGGGGTAGGCTGGGAAGTTCTTCGTGGAATACGTTAGGAAATTCATTAACAATAGAAATATCATTCAAAAATCGGCGTATTTTTGTTTAGATCCGTGACATGAGTTAAGAAAGCTTGACATCCGCTTTTTTTAATAAGCGAATAGCTTTATGGCTTGAGATGATGAGTGATTGATTTTAATGGTTTGGTTGCTTGAATTAGCATAATAGGTTGATTAGGAATATGAAAGCTAACAACCTTATTTAAAACAATCAATTTTTGCATGATAAGTAGTTAACCAATCAATCCCTAGAATTATGTCAAATGCAAGTATTTTCAATGAAATAAAATCGATGTGTAATGTGTGGGTACCGATTTGAACCAAAAAGACTTATAAAGCAAAGTGGATGTAATGAAGGTTTCTCCCAACGGAGTTTCAACAGGTAAGTCAAAGTCCAATTTCTCCGGAGTCAAATTTAAACGTTGAGCGCAAGTAGGAGAAATAAAAGAATGGGTAGAACCGGTATCAAATAAGGTAGATACTTCACTAGAGTTTATGATAAGCTTACCCGTGATGATCTCGTTCGGGTTCTTTGCTTTCTGGGAGGTCACGACAAACGCTCTCCATTGAACTATCGGTTTTATCTTGTCTGGGATGGCCTTTGCTGCCTCCATCCCAGCTGGACTTGTCTTCAGTGCACGATAAAATCGGACATGCTTTGGAGGGCATCACACAGTTTGGACTGATGTGTCCCTCCCCTCCACATTTGAAGCATATGATAGGTGGTCGTTCTCCTTCCTTAACGATAGGTGCTGGTGCTGACGTCTTTCCATCATTGTTGAATCTCCTCTTCTTGAAATGTCCATTCTTATTATTTTGGCCATGATTACCATCGAAGTGGTTACCATTTACGGCATCTTGATTCCTCCACGCTTATTGTCACCGCTTCGATGGATCGCTATCATCGGTATTATCATTTTGCTTACCGCTCTCTTTTGGTTGGGTTGACTCATTATCGCGCTCCAATAACTGAGCCCTATTAACAACATCTGAATACAAACACAGTTTATGAGAGATAAGATATTGACGTATCTATGGTTTCAAACCTCTTAAAAACATCCGTGTCATTCTCTCCTCATTATCAACCAAATGGGACGCAAACCGGGACAACTCGGCAAACTTGGCTTCATACTGCGACACGGTCATGTTGTTTTGCCCTAGCTTTATGACCTTTACCTCTTTCATGTCACGAATACTTTCGGGAAAGTATTTGTCATTGAACAATTATTGGAATTTCTCCCAAGTCATCTTGGTCTGCGGCGGGGTTGAGTACGTTTCTGATTCCTACGATGAATCGCCTCTGCCCGCATAACATAAAGGTGGCAAAGGAACCTTTGCGCCTCGAGCATCCCAAGACATCAAATATCTTATTGATCTCGCTTTATCCACGTCTCGCCTTAAGTGGTTTTGGCTCTCCAAAAACTCCGGTGGTCCCAGCTCCTTGGTATTTTTTGGCGGTGACCATCAGAGAGTTGCTGTGTTTCCACACGCATTTTGGACAGAGTCGCTCTTGCCTGATGTTGCATGAATTTCAGAAAGCCTCTGAACATTCCATCGTTCATCATTTGGTCAGTGTTGTTGTTTGCATGAGGATTGTCGCCTTCCTGATGCACATTGTCCTGATTATTGATCTGTGGAGACTCAACGGTCTCCTATGCTCCATTGATGTTCTCAACATTCTCGGATGCCATTTTCAAACACTGCCACAAAACAAGGGTTAATTAACATATCGAATATTATCCCTATACTCTGACTGACCAATTAAATACCAAATAAACTTAGGTAGGTCATACTAGTGAAGGAATTCCCCGTCTCTCCCCTCCTAGTTCTTATCTCACATCTAAGCCAAGGATCATATCCCTAAGCTTTGATACCAACTTTGACTCCCCCAAAATAGGTATACATCACCCATCTTGAGTCGCCAAATACATGGTACTAAATTCAAATACAACTTGACTATACAGCAGTCGTGTAAAATACGACAAAATACATGCTGAGTTTTAATACAAATATTGTCATCTAGACAATATCCACACTCAATTTAGTCCTCATTACATTTATTATCACACTATTTAACGAGAATAGTGAGGACTACTAAGACACCATCTCGGACCATCACTCTGGTTCCCGACTAGTCCCTGGCCACGTTCTCATTTCTCAAGAGAACAATGAAAGAAAGGGTGAGCTCAACTAGCCCAAGAAGAAATATTATGACTAAGATAATGCGAGAATAAATTATCATTAGTCTTCAAATGAAGGTTAAAGCGATAAAATACAATAGACATCAAGTTTAAGCTGCGGTAGAATATGCAATCCATTAAAAGAGTCAGTAGAGAATAAAATCTACTATCTTTTATGATTTAAAAAGGTTTTCATCACTTTTATCACGAGACTCGACAATAAATAATCCACATCATCCACCTTACTGCCAATGATATTCATTAGGGTCATGACCACAAATTATCCATGCACTACGGGCCAAGGATATTCGTGTATTCATCAATGGTCATGATCATGCCAACAACTGTCCATCAATGCACTACGGGCCAATGAGGACTTTTACCACATCATTTGTAACATTATGGTCATGATTACACCGAATAATCCCTGGTCATAATCATACCAAGTCCATCTATGCACTACAGGCCACAGATGACTTTCAAAAAAATATAAACATGAGGATGATGACAATGATATAAGAATTCAATAAAATAAATACAATAATTATTTTATCCAGGAACTAATAGCGTCCAAATTGTCAACATGATACTTCTTTGTAAAGTAAAATTCAAGAATGCTCAGAAGAATATTTTCATAAAAAGATACTGGATGAAGCGCAAATATCAAGGATATTCCACTAATTTCATGGAGTATAAAAGTCAAAACTTTAACCAACTGAGTATAATAAAGAATGGAATGACAAAAGAAATCACCATGCATGCGGTATTGCATGTATAAAAGTTATTCTAATGTAATAATAAATAACGAGAACCAAGTCAAAGCGTAATACGACCTTTGACGAGGATATTCAATGTAATTATAAAGAATGGAATAACAATGTAAATCACCATACATGCAAAGATTTTCATGCAGGCAAGGTTATTCCAACAGAATACTAAATAACGGAACCAGGTTAGGTGAAATTCACACCGATAGGATGTTCCAACAGAATAATAAAGACGGAACCAGGTCTAACGTAAAGCACAGACATGATATTTCAACAGAATAATAAAGACGGAACCAGGTCCGGTGTAAACGCACAGACAGGATATTCCAACAGAATAATAAAAAATGGAATATAAAAGAATTTTACCGAGTATAAGGTAGCCCGCGTATATAGGTTATTCCAACAGAATGATAAAGATGGAATAACAGAAGTTCTCTTCATGAATACAAAAGAAATAACACCCCTTACCGTAAAAGAAACTTGATATAGAAGTGGTGAAGTAGTAGAACACTTTTCTTCTTTCTCTCTATAGTTTCTCTCTCTAGAGTTTCAGTGAATTCGTAAGAAATAATGAAGGAATGAGCTTCTATTTATAGAAGAATAGAATGCATAATAACTTATTCATGAACGGTCTAGATTGATTTACTTTAATCGGACGGTCCATATTTAAAACAAAATCTTTTAAATAAAATATAATATATTCTATTTATAATCTAATAAAACGAATAACTTTATAAAAGATTTTACTATGCAAACACTATGTAGGCACTATGCATAATAAAATATAATATATTCTAATTATTTTCTAATAAAATGAATAACTTTATAAAAGTATTCTGTTTTATATAAAAAGATTTTACTATTAGCCTAATAAAACGAATAACTTTATAAAAGTATTACATTTTTATATAAAAAGTTTTTCTGTTTTATTACGTTAATAATACTAATAAAACAAAACTTCATCATCATTATTATTATTCACACTATTAATCGACCAGGTCATTCCCAGGAAAGAGGGGGCTTTTCAATAAGGATTTCTCTCTATTGGCGCGCAATTAGGTGACTAAACCTCTCCTTGGAAGAACTTCTAGACATCGTTAATAATGTAAATAATAATATTAACAACTTCGTCATCTTAATTATTAATTTAATAACATATAAAATATCGACAATAATTGAATCAAACTGAGTGACTTCTCACATAAGCATTAATAATCAATAGCATGTGCTACTATGCAATCACACGTATTACTGTACTTTTCACACCGGGTGTTTCAACAGTATTAACGTTAAAACTTCCGCCGTTATTTTCAATAAAATATTTTTGTCGTTTTCTCAATCGTAATAATTACATTGTAGGGTCCACCAATGATTGTCTTGGTCGCATACGAATATTTTTTGTTAAAACGAATATTCCCCGACCAATAGAATATTATATAACAACTTGCGTACTATGTAAAATTTATAAATATTACCCACAACTATAACATTATATCTAATTTATTCCATAATATTCAAAAATGATAATTATAGAAAATTTATTTTTATTCATAAAAGTTGGAGTCTTACATATCATGTTGACAATTTAGACATTCTTGAACTCTGGATAAATTGAATTATAAATTTATAATATTTATCTTTGATTTCACTTGATTGATTCCTTATATCATTGTCATCATCCTCATGCTTATATTGTGGTGAAAGTCATCTTTGGCCCGCAGTGTAAGACCCCAATTTTTTTTTAATAAAGATGATTTTTCTATAAATATCATTTTTAAATATTATGGAATGAATATGATATAATGTTATAGTTGTGGGTAATATTTATAAATTTTGTAAAGTATTTAAGTTGTTATATAATATTCGATTGGTTTGGGAATATTCTGACGACGACACAATCATTGGTGGACCCTAACGGAATTATCATCGGATTGAGAAAACGACAAAAATAGTTTATGAAAATAACGGCGAAGTTTTACTGTTAACTATTGAAACACACGGTGTTAAAAGTCTGAGAATACGCTGCGGGTCGCATAAGTAGCAACACGTGATTGATTATTGATGCTTACGTGACAAGTCACTTAGTTTTGTTCAATTATTATTTCAGTAATTGTTGCATAGTATCTCACATTAATTGATTCAATTATTATCGATATTTATATATTATTAAATCACTAATTGAGATGACAGAGTTATTAATATTATTATTTGCAATATTAACGATGTCTAGAAGTTCTGCCAATGAGAGGTTTGGTCATCTAATTGCGCGCCAATAGGGAGAAATCCTTATTAGAAATCCCTCTCTTTCCTGGGAACGACTTGGTCGATTAATAGTGTGAATTATAACAATGATGATGAAGTTTTGCTTTATTAGTATTATTAATGTAATAAAACAGAAAAACTTTTTATATAAAACATAATACTTTTAAAAAGTTATTTGTTTTATTAGACTATAAATAGAATATATTATATTCTATTATTATATAGTATTTTGCATAGTAAAATCTTTTTATATAAAATGAATACTTTTATAAAGTTATTCATTTTATTAGACTATAAATAGAATATATTATATTTTACTATGCATAGTGTTCGTGATAGTCCTGCGATAGTGTTTGCATAGTAAAATCTTTTATATAAATCAGAATACTTTTATAAAGTTATTCATTTTATTAGATTATAAATAGAATATATTATATTTTATTTAAAAGATTTTATTTTATTAGAATATTTTGTAGTAAACCAATACTGGATTTGTCTGTTTAAAAGTAAATCAATACGACCGATTCAGAAATTAGTTACTATTAGGTCCATTCTTCTATAAATGAAGTTCATTCCTTCATTATTTTTCACGAATTCTTTGAAACTTTAGAGAGAGAAACTATAGAGAGAAAGAAGAAAAGTATTCTCGCTACTTCACTACTCCTATATCCAGGTTCTTCTAAGGTAAGGGGTATTATTTCTTTCGTATTCATGAAGAGAACTTATGTTATTCCATTTCTTTATTATTCTATTGGAATAACCTGTATACGCGGGCTACCCTATACTTGGTGAAATTCTTTTGCTATTCTATTCTTTATCATTATGTTGGAATAACTTCATATCTGTAAGCACCGCATACATGGTGAAATTCTTACGTTATTCCATTCTTTATTATTCATTTGAACATCATCACATGCAATGCTTACGCATGACACGGTTTCGTTATTTATTATTACATTGGAACATCCCGCTTCGGTGTGAATTTACCGACACAGGTTCGTTATTTATTATTCTCGTTGGAATATCATGTCCGCAAGCGCTTTCGCATGACTGGTTCCGTTATTTATTATTATGTTGGAATAACTTGTCGTGCGGTCATCGCATGCCCGGTGATTTCTTTTGTTATTCCATTCTTTATTATACTCGGTTGGTTAAAGTTTTGACTTCTATACTCCATGAAATTAGTGGAATATCCTCGATATTTGCGCTTCATCCAAAGATCTTTTCATGGAAATATTCTTTCGAGCATTCTTGAATTTTACTCTACAAAGAAGTATCATGTTGACAATTTGGACGTTATTAGTTTCTCGGATAAATTAATTCTTGAACTTGTTTTATTGAATTCTTATATCATTGTCATCATCCTCATGTTTATTTTATGTTGAAAGTCATCGTATTCAGTAGTGCATAGATGGACTTGGTATGATTATGACCGAGGATTATTCGGTATAATCATGACCGTAATGTTACAAATGATGTGGTAAAAGTCCTCATTGGCCCGTAGTGCATTGATGGACAGTTGTTGGCATGATCATGACCATTGATGAATACACGAATATCCTTGGCCTGTAGTGCATGGATAATTTGTGGTCATGATACTAATGAATATCCTTGGCCGTGGTGCAGGGATGATGTGGATTATTTATTAAGCCGAGTCTCAGCGATAAAAGTGATGAAAAACCTTTTTAAATCATAAAAGATAGTAGATTTTATTCTCTACTTGACTCTTTTAATGGATTGCTTGTTTTGCTGTAGTTAAACTTGATATCTATTGTATTTTATTAGTTTAACACTGTTGAAGGCTAACGATAATTTATTCTGCATTATCTTAGTCATAATATTTCTTACTAGGCTAGTTGAGTTCACCCTATTACTTTCATTGTTCTCTTCAGGAAATGAGAACGTAGCAGGGACTAGTCGGGGAACGGAGTGACGGTCCAGATAATAGCATTAGTAGTCCTCACTATTCTGTTAAATAGCGTGATAATAAATGTAATGAGGACTCAATTGAGTGTGGATATTGTCTAGATGACAATATTTGTATTAAAACTCACAACATATGTATTATCGTATTTTACACGACTGTTGTTTAATTAAGTTGTATTTAAATTTTGTACCATGTATTTGGCGACTCAGAATAGGTGATGTATACCTATTTTGGGGGTGTCACATTTGGTATCAAAGCTTAAGGATATGATCCCTGGCTTAGATGTGAGACAAGAACTAGGAGGGGAGAGACGGGAAATTCCTTCGCTAGTATGACCTACCTAAGTTTATTTGGTATTTAATTGGTCGGTCAGAATATAGGGATAATATGTGATATGTTAATTAATCCTTGTTTTGTGGCAATGTTTGAAAATGGCATCCGAGAATGTTGAGAACATCAATGGAGCACAGGAGACCTTTGAGTCTCCACAGATCAATAATCAGGATAATGTGCATCAGGAAGGCGACAATCCTCAGGCAAACAATAACACTGACCAGATGATGAACGATGGAATGTTCAGAGGCTTTATGCAATTCATGCAACATCAGGCAAGAGTGGCTCCTGTCCAAAATGCAGGTGGAAACACTGACAACTCTCGGATGGTCATCGCTAAGCAGTTCAAGGAACTAGGACCACCAGAGTTTTTTGGAGAGCCAAAACCACTTAAGGCAGAGACGTGGATAAAGTAGATCTGCAAGATATTTGATGTCTTGGGATGCTCAGAGGAGCAAAAGGTTCCCTTTGCCACCTTCATGTTTGCGTGCAGAGGCAGATCACTGATGGGAATTTGTAAAACGTACTCAACCTACCGCACTGAAGATGACTTGGGAGAAGTTCCAAGAATTGTTCAACGATAAGTACTTTCCCGAAAGTATTCGTCACATGAAAGAGGTAGAGTTCATTAAGATGGAGCAAAACAACATGACCGTGTCGCAGTATGAAGCCAAGTTTGCCGAGTTATCCTGGTTTGCGTCCCATTTGGTTGATAATGAGGAGAGAGTGATGCGAATGTTTCTAAGAGGTTTGAAACCCGAGATACGTTAATATCTTATCTCTCATAAACTGTGTTTGTATTCAGATGTTGTTAATAGGGCTTAGTTATTGGAGCGCGATAATGAGTCAACCCAACCAGAAGAAAGCAGCCGACAAAATGATAATACTAGTGATAGCAGTCATCGAAGCAGTGAAAATAAGCGTGGAGGGAATCAACATGCCAAAAATGGTAACCACTTCGGTGGTAATCATGGCCAAAACAATAAGAATGGACATTTCAAGAAGAGGAGATTCAACAATGATGGAAAGACGTCAGCACCAACACCCATTGTTAAGGAAGGAGAACGACCACCTATCATATGCTTCAAATGCGAGGGAGGGACACATCATCCAAATCTGCGTGATGCCATCCAAAGCATGTTATAATTGTGGAAGAAGGTCACCTAATTTGATTTTGTCGTTCACCAAGACAAGTTCAACTAGGATGGAGGCACCAAAGGATGTCCCGAGAAAAGTCAAAGCCAAGATGGTGCAGAGGAGAGCGTTTGTCGTGACCTCCCGAGAAAGTAAGGAACCCGAACGAGGTCATCACGGGTAAGCTTATCATAAACTCTAATAAGTATATACCTTATTTGATACCGGTTCTACCCATTCTTTTATTTCTCCTACTTGCGCTCAACGTTTAAATTTGACTCCGGAGAAATTAGAATTTGACTTATCTGTTGAAACTCCGTTGGGAGAAACCTTTATTACATCCAATGTTTATAAGTCTTGTTTGGTTCAAATTGGTACCCTCACATTACCCGTCGATCTTGTTTCATTGAAAATACTTGCATTTGACGTAATTATAGGGATTGATTGGTTAACTACTCATCATGCAAAAATTGATTATTTTCGTAAGGTTGTTAGCTTTCATATTCCTAACCAACCTATTATGCGAATTCAAGCAACCAAACCATTAAAATCAATCACTGTTATCTCAAGCCCTAAAGCTATTCGTTTATTGAAAAACGGATGTTAAGCTTTCTTAGCTCATGTCACGGATCTAAAGAAAAATACGTCAGTTTTGAATGATAATTCTATTGTTAATGAATTTCCTGACGTATTCCCTGAAGAACTTCCTGGCCTACCCCAAGAGCGTGAAATTGAATTTTGTATCGACCTTAAACCCGGTACAAAACCCATTTCTAAAGCCCCATATCGAATGGCTCCTATTGAACTTCAAGAGTTAAAGACCTAACTGCTGGAATTGTTAGACATTGGCTTTATTCATCCTAGTACTTCTCCTTAGGGTGCTCCTGTTCTATTCGTGAAGAAGAAAGATGAGAGTATGCGACTTTGTATTAATTATCGGGAGTTAAATCATGTCACCATCAAAAATAGGTACCCATTGCCACGTATTGATGACCTGTTTGACCAGTTGCAAGGCGCCAAATTCTTTTCAATGATTGATCTTCGTTCCGGATATCACCAATTGAAGATTAGAACCGATGACATTCCAAAAACGGCTTTCAGAACTCGGTACGGACATTATGAATTCCTAGTCATGTCTTTTGGATTGACTAATGCTCTTGCTGCCTTCATGGATATGATGAACCGAGTATTCAAGGAATATTTGGATCACTTTGTGGTCGTCTTTATTGATGACATCCTTATTTATTCCAAAAGCCGTGAAGATCATGAGCAACACTTGAGGCTGATACTCCAAAAGCTTCGTGAAAATAAGTTTTATGCCAAGTTGAAGAAATGCGAGTTCTGGCTTGATGAAGTAGCATTCCATTGGCACTTGGTATCAAGTCATGGAATATCTGTTGACCCGAAAAAAATTGAAGATATTCAAAGATGGAAACAACCTAAATCAGTGATCGAAGTATGTAGTTTTCTCGGCTTAGCTGGTTATTATCGGAGATTCGTAGAAGGGTTTTCTCGAATCACTACTCCATTAACTCAGCTGACTCAGAAAGATACAAAGTTCGGTTGGAGTGAGGAATGCGAAAAGAGTTTTCAAGAACTCAAGAGGAGACCCATTTCAGTACCTGTTCTGACAATACCATCTGGCTCGGAGGGATTTGTCATCTATAGTGATGCTTCGGGCAAAGGGTTAGGATGTGTTCTCATGCAACATGGGAAATTCATAGCCTATGCCTCTCGATAACTCAAAGAATATGAGAGGAATTATCCTACTCATGATCTAAAGTTGGCAGCTGTTGTCTTCGCACTTAAAATTTGGAGGCATTACTTGTATGGGGAGAAAGTGGAGATCTTTATGGATCATAAAAGCCTAAAATATTTCTTCACTCAAAAGGAACTCAACATGCGATAGTGACGTTGGCTTGAACTGTTGAAAGATTATGATCATACCATCCTGGAAAAGCAAACGTGGTAGCTGACGCATTGAGTAGAAGATCATATGCGGGTACGGGTGCGATATTGTCAACGCAAAGGCCCATTTTGTATGACTTGCAAAGGATGGAGATAGAGATAAAGACTCCAGGGACCCACGTGATGATGGCGAATATACGAGTAGAACCGACTTTAATCGATAAAGTTAAAGGCGCTCAAGCTACGGACACGGAGGCGATATATATGAGGAAGAAAGTGCAAGAAGGTGCTATCTTTGGAAGCAAGAATCGATGAAGAAGGAATACTTGAGTCAACTCCGGACTTTGTGTTCCTAACGACCACGAGTTAAAGTATAAAATCATGATGGAGGCGCACAATAAACCGTTTGCAATCCATCCTGGGAGTACCAAAATGTATCATGATCTTGACATACATTTTGGTGGGGCAATATGAAGAGGAGATAAGACTTTATTTATCTCAAGGTGTTTAACTTGTCAACGAGTCAAGGCAGAGCATCAAGTACCAAAAGGTCCATTGCAACCACTTGAAATTCGAATGGAAGTGGGAGCACATCACCATGGATTTAATTCTTGGTCTTCCCAAGGTTTCTCAAGGCATAGATGCAATTTGGGTCATTGTTGATAGATTGACCAAGTCTGCTAATTTCTTACCTATCTGAGAAACTTATACACTTGAACGTCTTGCTTCGTATGTACATAAACGAGGTTGTAAGATTGCATGGTATGCCGGTATCCATAGTTTACGAGCGAGACCCAAGATTCACTTCACGATTTTGGGTTGGTTTGCAAAAAGCTATGGGCGCGGTTTACGATTTAGTTTAAGCATATCATCCTCAAGCGGACGGACAATCGGAGAGGACTATTCAAACTCTTGAAGATTTATTAAGACTACGTGTTCTTGACTTGAGGAAGTTGGGACAAGTTCTTACCATTGGTGGAGTTTTCCTACAACAACAGTTATCAAGCAAGTATTGGCATGGCTCCATTCGAGGCGTTGTATGGAAGAAAGTGTCGTTCTCCAGTATGCTGGGATGAGGTGGGTGAAACAACGTTGTTGGGACCGGAATTGGTACGTATGACTACGGAAAAGATTCAAACGATCCGACAACGTATAAAAACCTCAAAAGACCGACAAAAGAGTTATGCTGATCTTCATCGAAAGGACATGGAATTCGATATTGGAGATCATGTGTTTATACGTGTTCTTTCTATGGAAAGGAGTTACAAGATTTGAAAAGAGAGGAAAGATCAATCCTCGATTCATTGGCCCATTTTAATCTTCGATCGGGTAGGGGCGTGGCCTATAGACTCGCTTTTCTGCTTAAGTATGTCTCGTGTTCATAACTTTTTTCATATATCCATGTTACGTAAATATGTGAAAGACCCGAACCACATTATTGAGTTAGGCTGGGCCGAAATAGCGGAAGATTTAACGTATGAAGAGGTTCTGTTCAAATCTTGGATAAGAAGGAACATATTCTACGCTCCAAGGTTATACCTCAAGTCAAAGTTTTATAGAGGAACCACGATGTTGAGGAAACGACCTGGGAGTTAGAATCTGAAATGAAATCAAGGTATTCTTACCTCTTCGACATACCAGGTATGTACCTTAATTTCGAGGGCAAAATTTCATAAGAAGGGGAGATTGTAAGACCCCAATTTTTTTTAGTAAAGATGATTTTTCTATAAATATCATTTTTAAATATTATGGAATGAATTTGATATAATGTTATAGTTGTGGGTAATATTTATAAATTTTTCAAAGTACGCAAGTTGTTATATAATATTTGATTGGTCGGGGAATATTCGTACGATGACACAATCATTGGTGGACCCCACAACGGAATTATTGTCGGATTGAGAAAACGACAAAAATAGTTTATCAAAATAACGACGGAAGTTTTACCGTTAACTGTTGAAACATCCGGTGTTAAATGTATAGGAATACACGTGATTGCATAGTAGCACACGGTATTGATTATTGATGCTTACGTGAGAAGTCACTTAGTTTTGTTCAATTATTGCTTTAGTAATTGTTGCATAGTATCTCACGTTAATTGATTCAATTAGTACACCCGACGTTTATTGTAAGTTTGACTTATTATTCCATAGGGAGATGTACAAATTTTATGGACCGCCGGTGTAATAGTAAATTAATATGGACCGTTAATTGTGATTTTAATAGTAAATTAATATGGACCATCGGTTGTGGTTTTAATAATAAATCAATATGGACCGTCGATTATGGTACTAATAGTAAATCAATCTGGATCGTCGGTTGTGGTTTTAATAGTAAATCAATATGGACCGTCGATTGTGATTGTAATAGTAAATCAATATAGACCGTCAGTTGTGGTTTTAATAAATCAATATGGATCGTCGATTATGGTTTTAATAGTAAATCTGGAGCGTCCGTGAATCAATTACTATTTAGTCCATTCTCCTATAAATAGAATCTTATTTCTTCTTTCATTCTCACCAATTCACTAAGACTCACAAGAGAAGCTAAAGAGAGAGAAACTATAGAGAGAAAGAAGAAGAGTATTCTGCTACATCACTATTGCAGTATCCAATCTCCTACTAAGATAAGGGGTGTTATTTATTTCTTATTCATAAGGGGTATTATTCTTTTGTATTTGTAAAGGATGTTATTTTCTTCATACTCGTAAGGAATATTATTTTTCGTATTCATCCTTTAATCTGTGAGAATAACATGTCTATGCGGATTACCGCATGACAGGTGAAAATCCATTTGCAGTTTCGTATATTATTTTTTTCATATTCTTAAATCTAAACTTATTACGGTAAGTATTGCTTCTATAATTCATGAAATTAGTAGAATATTCTTGGGTTTTGCGCTTCATCTAGTATCATTTCATTAGAATATTGGTCTGAACTTTCTTATTAAATTTCAATATTTTTACGGGATACTATTCACGAGATACTATTCATGAGATACTATTTATTTGTGTACTATTCACTTAGGATACTATTCATGTGGTACCATTCACTCAGGATACTATTCACGGGGTACTATTAATTTGGTACTATTCATTCGACGTACTTTGCATGATGGGGTACTATTTATTTAGTACTATTCATTTGGGTACTATTCATGAGGTACTATTCACGACAAAAGTGATTTCTTTTCTGACCAAATTATCTTTGATATATGAATCTTATTTTTAAATTTGAATCCACGTTTTGATCATCATGTTGACAATTTGGATATTCTTGAACTCTGGATAAATTGAATTATAAATCTCTAATATTTATCCTTGATCTCACTTTATTGATTCCATATATCATTGTCATCATCCTCATGCTTATGTTGTGGTAAAAGTCATCTTTGGCCCGTAGTGCATAAATGAACTGTTAATTGGTATGATTATGACCAGAAATTTTGTATTGGTATAATCATGACCTATAATGTTACAGATAAATGATGTGGTAAAAGTTCTCTTTGGCCCGTAGTGCATAGATGGACAGTTGTTTAGCATAATTATGACCACTGGTGATGCTTGTGACGCCCCCAAAATAGGTATACATCACCCATTCTAAGTCGCCAAATATATGGTACATAACTTAAATACAAACTTAATTAATACAACTGTCGTGTAAAATATGACAAAATATAGCTGAGAGTTTTAGCACGAATATTGTCTTCTAGACAATATCCACACTCAAATTCAATCTTATTACAATTATTATCACACTATTTCACAGAATAGTGAGGACTACTAATGCAACCATCTGGACCATCAATCCATTCCCCGACTAGTCCCAGCTATATTCTCATTTCCTGAAGAGAACAATGAAAGAAAAGGTGAGCTCAACTAGCCCAGTAAGAAATATTATGACTAAGATAATGCATAATAAATTATCGTTAGCCTTCAACAGTATAACAACTGATAGAATACAATAGACAACAAGTTTTAGATCAACAACTGCAGCGAAATAAGCAATCCATTAGAAGAGTCAAGTAGATCATAATATCTACCATCTTCTATGATTTAAAAAGTTTATCATATATTTTATCACTGAGACTCAACTTAATAAATAATCCACATCACTGAATTATCCATGCACTACGGGCCAAGGATATTCATTAGTATCACGACCATGAATTATCCATGCACTACGGGCCAAGGATATTCATGTTTTCATCAACGGTCATGATCACGCCATAAAATAATTCATCTTTTCACCCTTGGCCGGAGAGAACCCATGGTCATAATCATACCAAAAACTATCCATCAATGCACTACGGGCCAATGAAGACTTTTACCACATCATTTATAACATTACGGTCATGATTATACCGAATAATCCCTGGTCATAATCATACCAAGTCCATCTATGCACTACGGCCACAGATGACTTTCATCATAATATAAGCATGAAGATGATGACAATGATATAAAAATTCAATCAAACGAGATCAATGATAAATATTAAATACTTTAACAATTTAATTTATCCAAAATTCAAGAATATCTAAATTGTCAACATGATACTGCTTTGTGGAGTAAAATTCAAGAATAATAATGATGAAAAATGATATAAAAATTTAATCAAACGAGATCAAGGATAAATATTAAAGACTTTAACAATTTAATTTATCCAGAATTCAAGAATATCTAAATTGTCAACATGATACTGCTTTGTGGAGTAAAATTCAAGAATAATAATGTATCAAAAATGATTTGAACAAAAAAAAAAATCAATTTTTGTCATAAATAGTACCCCGGGTGAATAGTACCTGAGTGAATAGTACCCCGTAAATAGTACTTCGAGAATAGTAACCATGTGAATAGTACTCTGGCATAAAAAAGTTAAAACTTATGAAAAATATTCAGAATAATATTTTCTTATGAAGATACTGGATGAAGCGCAAATATCAAGGATATTCTACTAATTTCATGGAGTATAGAAGCCAAAACTTTAACAAAATGAGTGTAGAATTCGAAATCTGAAACGAAATAATATTACTTACATACTACAGAGTATGGAAGAAAATATTATTTCTTACGAGTATTGAACAAAAATAATATCCCTTACAATTGTTGAACGAAAATAATATTCCTTATGAATATTGATCGAAAATAATATTCCAAACGAATATTAAACGAAATAAATATTTCTTGCGAATATTGAACGAAATAAAATTTCTTACGAATACGAAAAATAATATCGTAAGCGAATATAAAATAAATAATACCCCTTACCTCAAAAATAGAGCAATTCCAACTGGTATAGCGGATATATTCTTGAAGAAAACTTTCACTATTTTCTACACTCAAAGTTTTCTAAAACTCGAAAGAAATACGCTCAATATTATAAAAGAAGAATTATCTGATTCTGGTGTGATTTTCAATTCTAACTAAGCATCCTATTTATAGGAGAATAGAAATGATACTATTTGAATTTACAAATTATTGACTGCACAGTATATATTCGGACGAACTTTACGGGCAAAAAACTGAAGAAAATTTTGATTTTACTATTTATTATTGTGGAATAAAATATTCTAATAAAACAAAAACTTTAAATAATATATATATATATATATATATATATATATATATATCCAACACACACATGCTATATATATTATATAAATATATACTCCCTTTCTTCCAAGGCATCCACTCCCTCTCCCTTTCTAATTCACACACACACACACACATCACATACCATATAAATTCACACACTTTCTCTCACCATTCCACACTTTCATTATATATATATATATATATATTCCACCCACATCACATACTTATATATATATATATATATATATATATTCCCTCCCCTTTACGTATACTCTCCCCCCATTTTCAAAATCATTTCTTCCACACGTGGGCCCCACATGTGGCCCCTACATGTGGTCCCCACCTTTATTATAAAGAATAAATTTCTATCGATTATTTTAAAAAATGATAAATGGGGGTCCAAATAATACGCCAATATTTACAATAAATACTTCATAAAATCCCCTCAATATTTTTAACAAAATTTATTTATCACTATTATTATTCGCAATATTTAACAACCAGATCGTTCCTAGGAAAGAGGGGGCTTTTCGATAAGAATTTTTCCCTATTGGCGCGCAATTAGGTTACCAAACCTCTCCTCGACATAACTTTCTAGACATCGTTAATATTGCAAATAATAATATGAATAACTGTATCGTCTCAATTATTGATTTAATAATATATAAAAATATTGACAATAATTGAATCAAATAACGCGAGTTACTATGCAGTAATTACTGTAGCAATAATTGAGTATAATTGAGTGACTTCTCACGTAAGCATCAATAATCAATACTGTGTGCTATTATGCAACCACGCGTATTACTGTACTTTTACCACCGAGTATTTCAACAGTTTAACGGTAAAACTTTCGCCGTTATTTTTATAAAAAGATATTTCTGTCGTTTTCTCATTCTGACAATAATTCTGTTGTGGGGTCCACCAATGATTGTGGCGTTGTATGAATATTCTCTGTTAAAACGAATATTCCCCGACCAATCGAATATTTTATGACAACTTGCATACTTTGAAAAATTTATAAATATTACCCATAACTATAACATTATATCAAATTCACACCATAATATTCAAAAAATATTTTGAGAAAATTAATCTTTATTCATAAAATTTGGGGTCTTACAATGCTAACGAATATCCTTGCCCTGTAGTGCATGGATAATTCGTTGATGTGATACTAACGAATATCCTTGGCCCGTAGTGCATGGATAATTTGTTGATGTGATACTAACAAATATCATTGGTCCATAGTGCATAGATAATTCGATGATGTGAAATATTTATTGATTGGTATTATAGGGATAAAATATTGATGAAGATAGTAGATATCATTCTCTACTTGACTCTTCTAATGGATTGCTATTTTCGTTGCAGTTGCTGATCTAAAACTTGTTGTCTATTGTATTTTATCAAATTTTTTCCTGTTGAGGAATAAGGATAATTTTTTCTACATTATCTTAGTCATAATATTCTTTACTAGACTAGTTGAGCTCACCCTTTTTCTTTTGGTTCCATTATTCTTTTTAGGAGGCAAGAATGTAGCTAGGACTAGTCGGGGAGTGGAGTAATGGTTCAATATGGTTTTTTTAGCAGTCCTCACTATTTTGTAAAATAGTGTAACAATAATTGTAATGAGGACTTTATTTGAGTTTGGATATTATCTACGAGATAATATTTATTTGAAACTCAGCTATTGTGTTGTCGTATTTTGCACAACAGTTGTATAAGTGAAGTTTGTATTTGGATTCTGTACCGTATATCTGGTGACTCAGAATGGGTCGTATGGACCTATTTTGGGGGCGTCACAGTTGGTATCAGAGCTTAAGGATATGATCCCTGGTGGATATCTAGGATTAGTACTAGGAAGGGAGAGACGAGTAAAACCTTCGCTAGTGTGTCCTACCTAAGCTTATTTGTTTGGTCAGTCAGAATATAAGGATAATATGTGGCATATCAATTTTGTTAATTAACCCTTGTTTTGTGATAATATTTAGGAATGACATTTGAAAATCAAGAGATGAGCTCATATAGAGTTTTAAGTGATGAATTAGGAGAATTTTATGATCGAAATATAGAACTGCAAGATCGTATTCGTGAGTTATAAGAGTAGGGTGAAGAATGACAGGCAGTCGTGGAACAAAGGGATGCACCAAAGTCAATTTCAGCGGTAATGATGACACCAAAGGCTGTCCCAGGCAAGTCAAAGTCGATAGTTTAAGGGAGAGCGTTTGTCGTAACTTCCCAAAAAGCGAGGAACCCGAATAAAGTTATCACATGTAAGCTAATCATAAACTCTTGCGAAGTCTATACCTTATTAGATACCGGTTCTATCAATTCTTTTATTTCACCTGCTTGTGCTCAACGTTTGAAATTGACCCCCTGAGAGATTAAACTTTGACTTATCGATTGAAACTTCGTTGGGAGAAACCTTCGTTACATCCACTATTTATAAATCTTGTTTGATTCAAATCGGTACCTTCACATTACCTGTTGATCTCATCTCTTTGAAAATACTTGCATTTGATGTGATTTTAGGAATCGACTGGTTTACTACTCATCGTGATTATTTTCGTAAGGTTGTTAGCTTTCATATTCCTAACCAACCTGTTATGGGAATTCACGAAATAACTGTCTGATATAAAAAGCGATAAAAATAACCTTTTTTATAAAAATAACGTCAAAACTTTTACCGTTAAACTGTTGAAATATCCGGTGATAAAAGTACAGTAATACGCGTTGTTGCACAGTAGCACACTGTATTGCACAGTATCTCAGATTATTGATGCTTATGTAAGAAGTCACTCAATTTTATTCAATTATTGCAATAGTAGTTGCTGCATAATATCTCATATTATTAATTCAATTAATGTCATAGTATCTTCTGCACAATATTTTATATTATTAAATCAATAATTGAGACGACACAGTTATTCATATTATTATTTGTATTATTGACAATGTCTAGAAAGATCTGTCAAAGAAAGGGGTTAGATTATTTAATTACGCGACAATAAGGAGAAATCTTTATCAGAAAGCCCCCTCTTTCCTGGGAATGATCTGGTTATCAATATTGTGAGTTATAATATTAATGATGAATAATTGTTAAAAGGTTAAAAATGTATTTATTAAAGATAAGTGATTTGTGGTAAATATTTATTCAATTTTTTGATATAAATAGAGGGGATCATGAGGCGTTTGTTGTAAATTTGACTTATTATTCCATGGGGAGATGTACAAATTTTATGGACCGTCGGTTGTAATAGTAAATCAATATGGACCGTCGGTTGTGGTTTTAATAATAAATTAATCTGGGCCGTCGGTTGTGGTTTTAATAGTAAATCAATATGGACCATTGGTTGTGGTTTTAATAGTAAATCAAACTGGACTGTCGGTTGTGGTTTTAATAGTAAATCAATATGAATCGTCTGTTGTGGTTTTAATAGTAAATCAATCTGGACCATCCGTTTTAATAGTAAATCAATCTGGACTGTCTGTGAATCAGTTACTATATAGTCCATTCTTTTATAAATAGAAGCTTATTTCTTCTTTCATTCTTACCAATTCACTAAGACTCACAAGACAAGCTATATAGAGAGACTCTATAGAGAGAAAGAAAAAGAGTATTCTGCTACATCATTATTGCAGTATCCAATCTCCTACTAAGGTAAAGGGTAATATTTATTTTTTATTAATAAGAGCTATTATTCTTTCGTATTTCTAAAGGATGCTATTTTCTTCATACTCGTAAGGAATATTATTTTTTGTATTCATCCTTTAATCTGTGGGAATAACATGTCTATGTGGATTACCGCATGATAGGTGAAAATCTATTTGCAGTTTCGTATATTATTTCTTTTCATATTTTTAAATCTAAACTTACTATGGTAAGTATTGCTTCTATAATTCATGAAATTAGTAGAATATCCTTGAGTTTTGTGCTTCATCTAGTATCATTTCATTGGAATATTGGTCTGAACTTTCTTATTAAATTTCAATATTTTTATGGGATAATATTCACTAGGGGTATTATTCACGAGATACTATTCACTCGAGTACCATTCACTCGAGATACTATTAACGGGGTACCATTCACTCGGGATACTATTCATGGGGTACTATTTATTTGGTATTATTCATTTGGGTACTATTCACCTGTGATACTATTCACGTGCTACCATTCACTAGGAATACTATTTACGGGATACTATTAATTTGGTACTATTCATTAGGGTACTATTCATTCGGGATACTTTGTATGACGGGGTACTATTCATTTGGATACTATTCATGTGGTACTATTCACGACAAAAGTGATTTCTTTTCTAACCAAATTATCTTTGATATATGTATCTTATTCTTAAATTTGAATCCACGTTTTGATCATCATATTGACAATTTGGATATTCTTGAACTCTGGATAAATTGAATTATAAATCTATAATATTTATCCTTGATCTCATTTTATTGATTCCTTATATCATTGTCATCATCCTCATGCTTATGTTGTGGTAAAATTCATTTTTGGCCCATAGTGCATAGATGGACTGTTGATTGGTATGATTATGACCAAAAATTTTGTATTAGTATAATTATGACCTGTAATGTTACGCACAAATGATGTGGTAAAAGTCCTCATTGGCCCGTAGTACATAGATGAACAGTTGTTTGGCATAATCATGACCACGGTGATACTAACGAATATCCTTGGCCCGTAGTGCATGGATAATTCGTTAATGTGATACTAATGAATATCCTTGGGCCGTAGTGTGATGAGTAGGTTTTTAACCTATGATTTATATTCATTTAGCTTGTTATATTGTTAGTTTTTGATTACTTCATGTTACTTTTGATGGGTTTTGTGCTTGTTGTAGGATAATCAGTAAGCTTATCAAGATGCTAGCATTGTAAGTATTTTCAAGCAATTATGGACATTTTGCTCGACCCGGTAGTAGGTAGCGCCGCTAGTGCGTGGCCTATTCTTTGGTTGAGTAGAATGTACGTATTTGTCTAAGGATTATTCAGACACACTTAGGGAAGAGGATTGAAAAACAAGAGCTTGGAGGAACGAAGAAGAAGAGGAATTTCACAAAGATTGCAGATTTGAAAGGCGAGAAGGGTGGTGTATTACTATTCTCCTTTAATTTCAATTTGTGTAATTGGGATGATGTTTTCTTTTATTTATTCAATATTTAATTCATTAGTTATGAACTAATTTACTTTTTAGGCTTATGACGGATCTTTAAGTGAAACGATGATTATGTAGCTTTGATTTTCAGTTTAATAATCTATTATCCAGTTTATCTGTATTAATTTGAGCTTGAATTTATGAATTGCCTGATCAACAGTTCTTTGTGGATTTGTATAAATTCGAGAGAGGAAGTACGAATCTAGACTTAGTTAATATAGCATGTAACGACCCCAAAATTCATACAATATAATTCTCAACTTCGGTCGTTAATAACACATCTACTTTCTGATTTTACATCATTATTCGATGTTAAACTATATAAAATGCTAAATAATTTAAACTTTTATGTCTTTTTACTTTAATTTCCTGAATCAAAACCTTTATCATCTATATGTCTTTGAATCAATCATATTTTATGATTCACTTTATCACTGTTATTATATAAAATTTTATATTTCAATCTGATAACCTTTACATATCAGATAGTTCAAACTTTAACTTTACAACTCAACATAAAACTATACATCATAAAATATTTAGTACATCTCATGAATCTTAATCATGGTTTAAAAACTTTAGCTAAAATATTAATCTTCGTGTATTATTTCTGATCCACATCATTCAAGTAGCACATAGTGTTACCTTCAATCCTTAACCTGCAAAAATGGTTATTTGCAAGATTGAGCTCGATAGCCTAGCAAAATCTAACAGTTTTCATGCATCACATAGCACATAATAACATGCTCAACATATATCTCATAAACATTGGACTAACATAACATACATGTTACAGTTCAAATTACAAGTATAAAGATTGAGTTCCTTACTCAATCAACATGCTTTACTCAATAACCATAGTCATAATTTGACTTTAACATTTCATACATTCAACATATATATAACACATCATGCTCTTTGAAATAAACATTTAAAATAGTTAATCACCAAGTTCACATAGCAAATAGGAACTGAAAGACTTGCCTTGATCGTTGTTTACCAATAACAGTTTAACAGCTTACAGATATCTGTACTTCACGTGCCCTACACAATTATATAATCATTCACATTAACTATTAGTTACATAACAATGCATAGTAGTTGTAATGTAAACTTTAATCTACATCCTATAATCCTTCCTATTAATCAATACACAATGTTCAATTTTATTGTGTTAACTTTCGACTTATAACTCACTATATTTCGTACTCGAAGTTCATTGAAGTGTTTAAGTCTTGCTAGAACTACTTATTGGTTTTATATTAACCTTATTCAATATCTTATAATATTCATTTCATTTGATTTAAAACACTTTTTACGTTCATTAACACTTATCACGGCGTTTCGACGTTTATTCGTCACACGCCCAATTTATCTCTCTTGTGTGTGCTTAGTATGCGTATACAACTTATCTAATATATCATTTATTAATGTTAAACATCATTATAATTCATAATATTCATGTTCTATAACCTATAATAACATCTATTATCGTCGATGTAAGACCCCAACTTATTATTAAATAAAATTGAAATTCCTCTATTTTTTATTTTGAAATAGTAAGGGTTGATTTGATTAATGTGGTTAGTTATGGGTAAAATACGCAAATATTTTAAATAAGCAAGTGGTAATAAAATATTCATTGTTGTCGAAAAATATTCGTTTGGTCGTGGAATATTCATACTGTCGGGGAATATTAAATGCAACAGCAGCGACTTTGTGTGGGCCCCATAATGGAAAACGATTGGATGAAGAAAGCGACAAATATAAGTTGTTTATAAATAGCGGCGTAGTTATTACCAAGTATTATCTTGTTGGAATACTCGGTGGTTAAAAACACGATAGTAGCACGGTTTTGCACCAATTATTGATTCTTACGTAAAGAAGGCACTACTCAATAATTGTTACGAGTAATTCTTATTCAATATTTTATTTTATTGATTCAATAATTGCTACGTTGATATTTTATATTATTGTTGTTTCAATAATTGTCATTACGATATTTTCCTTTATCGATTAATAATTCATATTATTTGAATAATATTATTAGATAGCATTATTGGCAATGTCTAGAAAGTTACATCTAAAGAGAGGTTTGGTCACCTAATTGCTTGGCAAAGAAGGAGAAATCCTTATTGGAAAACCCCTCTTTCCACAGAGCGGCACCGTTGTCGATATTGTGATTACAGTAATATTATTTGTGAATAATTAATTATTAATTTATATGATAAGGAAAATATTCATTTTATGTGGATATAGATGGAGAAAATTTTAATGTGACAATTGTTAAAAATTGATATTTTATCTTTTACGATAAAATAATTCATTTAAATATATTATTATATTTTAATAATATAATAATGGTGATATTTTTACAATGAATGTGGGATATATGAATAAATGAGGAGGAAGAGTATTTTTGTTGCAATAAATGTTAAAAACATGTTAAACATGTTTGTGGGCCCATTTCTTGACTGAAATTTGATTATAGTCGGTAAAATCGTTCGTATGTGGATTTCGGTCAATTTCTGTTTGGAATTTGGAAATACATTCTTTTGCAAAGTTGTAGAGAATTGAATTTCCTATGGAATGGACATAAGGTTTGATTTTTTTGATAAAAGAGCTATTTATTATGAATTATTGAAGTTTTGAAGTTCCGAAATAATTATTTTTTTAAAGAGCTCTAACTCATGCAAGCATACATGTGTCAACAAGTAATACAGAGTAAGTAAAGTATCGATCCCACAGAGAAAGTTGTCTAATTTAAAACCTTATGCATAAACTAAATCACTACTTTCATATGCTTAAACTATTGATTAAAATGGTGAATTATTCTAACTACAAATACTACTAAAATGAGAATAAGAATAGAATAAATCAAATATGGAGATAATGGGATCCTAACTTCATTCAATATTTCATCTAATTACCACTATCATGCAAGAATTATTCACATATCACAGGAAAATAGCCAAGAGCACTAATTGAGTCATAGCCATTTTTCAATGCACTATGACCTACTTACATAGCATCCACAAATGATAGACTCCACATAATCATCAATATAACCAAAATCACTATATGTCTATGTGAAATTGCAATTACATTGAATTTAAGCACAAACCCTTATTTTAACTCATACGGTGAAGCAAAGATATGTCTATCGGTTCACGAAATACACAAGCCATATAAAACAGCCCATGTACGTATGCTATTATGATTACAATCCATACCCTTATGTTTATTGTCAATTCCATACGAGTACTAACACAAATGATGATCAAGCATTCATACATGCAAAACAATCATAATAGAAATCCCATATGATACGTAAAACAACCCTAGCAATCAAGCATGCAAATAAACTACATATTAAAATCCGTTAGAATCCCATAATGGAGTTTAGTTAATGACTGAACCAAAAGCCATTATGGGATCAAAGCTAAACAAGTAAACAATTGAAAGATGAAAGAGATAGGAACAATCAAACCCAATTGTAGATTGTGAATCAATATCAAAGTTCAAATCTCATATAAATCCAGAAAAACAATAATATAAATCCACAATGACAGAGTATCCCAAGAAGAATTGGAAAAGATGGAGTTTTGGCTTCGTTCTTCGTTGGGATCTCCCTCATGTGTAAACCCTAGTTACTACTATCAAAATACGTCAAAAAACTATCCAAGTTACATCTGACACCCGTCAGATCTCCTTTAAAACAAATTACAATCCTTTTGATAAATAATTAAAAATAAAACAAATCAGCAGCTTAGCATCGCGCGCGGCTTTGTGCCTCTCCAGTATGTTCCTTGCCCAGGCGTGAGACTTGCGATGGGTCATGCTACTCGTCGATCGAAAGAGTTCTCGGCGGCATAGCGCTCTCAAGGCTATTATCTTGCAGCGACTTGCGGTTTGCAAACTCGGTTACGCTTACGATTACGTCAAATGCTGCGCCATCGCCATTGGTTCATTCCTTTCCTTACTTGGTCTCCTTGCTCCATTATACCTTCATGCCATGCATCCGTCGACCTCATGCCATCTCCCTAGCCAGCTTGTGCCTCGCCTCATGCCTCCATTAGCCTCGTGCCCTCTAATACCACCAAATTATGCCATTTCCTGCACTTTTTCACCAAAAGGAGTTTTAAGTACATGCAATGCAAAATAACACAAAATGCAACTAAAACAGACTAAAATGTACTTGAGATGGGCATAATTCGCGTAGATTGATATCCAATAAGTAGGTGTAAAACCCACTTATCAAATACCCCCAAACTTGAACTATTGCTTGCCCTCACGCAATGCATGCTAAATAACAACGAAAAATACAAAAGCACTACTATTAAAACTCGTCTCACATCATTCTAACTTAAACAGAATTTCAGCCCAAAATGCCTCAACGAATTATCCAGATACATGAGTACAAGTTCAAACTGAACGATGGTCATAACATCATACACTTATATCATACTTGCTATAGAGATGCTGTGTGTGTGTGTAGTATTCACCAGAACTTGATTCAAGCAAAGAATATATATGCTAACATGTTCAAAACATAAAATTATAGCCTAAATCGAGAATCATGTATACTTATACAACGACAACTGTTCCAACATGTTCAAACAAACTCAAGTTCAACAATGGGTTTAATTGCCTTATTGCTACTCACGAGGGCGATTTTTGCTCTTTCCCATGGTGTTTATTGCTACTTTTCTTTTCTTTTTCTCTTTTTTTTTTCACATGACTGTATAAGGCCTTATTCCATTAGGCAACACTGCTACCCCTTAGCGAGCTTTCAACCAACGACTCCCAGACCATAAAAGACCTTAGGGCGCTAGGTGTAGAGACAATCCCCTTGGGCGTACTTACTCAAGTAGCCAAGACCCCGAAATAAGACTAGCCATGTTATTGCTATTCATTTTTTTTATACATAGCATACCCATGTTTTCCTAAAGTTTGAATGTCAATGTTTGTCAAGTTTACATGTATTTTCCACATCTTTCTCTTTTTAAAACTACATTTCCTACAAAGCATTGTAACACATCATTCTTATACCTACAAGTGATTGTGAACACATTCGTGCAAACTGAAAGCATTTAAACAACAACATGAATTTCATTGTGTAAAACATTATAACTACGTTCATGTTATCCTATATACTCAAAATCCATCACAATTAACTATCATCATTAGCTAGGCAAGAAATTTCCATAAAGTAAGAATTTTGTGAGACATTTAAACTAACTAAAACAAAAATTTTCTATCACCTAAAACAATAACACAAAAATAACTAAATTATTAAACTAAACATGCAAAATTTTAACTAAACATGCAAAAACTAACTACATGCTAATATACCCAATACCCCCAAACTTATAATATTCAATGCCCCATTGAATGAAGGTAAAGGGTACAGAAAAAATTCCCCTATTGATTGGCTGTACCACCCTCCTCGGGTGGTGAATCTGGTGGTGGATAAGGCACTGCAGTTCCAAATTGAGGCCACTCTAGCATTGTTCCTTGTTGTGCAAAGGCTTCGGCCAAGGCCCTTGTGAGACCCGTAGCAAATGCTCCAAAATTATCGTAGATGGCATCGACTCGTCGCTCCAACCTTCAGAGCTGGCGATCACCATGAGGAGCTTGTGGTCGTGTCGAGGGGCCTGCCTCATCGGTCTGAGGGGTCTACTGTGCTGGCTCTGGAAATGTGGGCTGGAGGATAAATCCTCTTCCGCGTGGGTGTGGCACGCCTCCGGCCCAGTCCTCAAATTTAGCAATTGTGGCATGTGTGATGTCCTGACTTGGATATTGCATTTGCTCGTTGCCCCAGTTGCATCCCTGATGAGCGCATAACATGGCTACCACTGAAGCGTATGGAATGTTCCCAGTGGTGCCTCCTCGCAGATACCGCATCATATTCTGATGGATCAAATGACCCACGTAAATATACTTGCCCGTAATTATGCCCCACAGAATTATAGCCCTTTCCGCCGTGATCTCATGCTGGTGAGACGAAGGCAATAGCTTGGCCCATACAAACAAATTCCACGCCTTGGCATATCGATTGGTCGCATTTCTTTGGGAATATCTTGTGGTGGGTCGTGTATACTTTGTAAGTCCACTTCGTGCCTGGTACGCACAATTCTGCAATAACCAGCTCCAAGTCGGTTTCCATATGTGCCCTTGCGATCCAATTGGCGACCCTCTTCAAGTGTCTCTCGGTGAGTCGAAAATGGTCACGATGGCGGGAGGTGCAGAGTCTATCTCGAACCTGCGAACCATAGAGATACCGCTCATTGTGACCTTGGCGTTGGCGTAGAACTCGCGGACTATACTCATTGGAATGGGTGTGGGAGTGGCAGTCAGTCCACCCCAGCTGCGTTCCTAGATCATGGCACATAGCTGCCCATCCTGTTCTTCTGGTTTGAATCCTCGTTCTCTGACAAATGTCTTTACCACAATTCTATAGTACTCTTGTTGGGCTTTCAAATCCAGAAATTTGGTGTGGTCGACGATGTCCTCCCCTTGACTGCCAGAGGATGATGAGGAAGAAGATGAAATAGAGCGAGCTCTTTTCGGACCCATTTGCTGTGATTGAGCGAGAATGCAGATGAAATTACTGAGAGTGAATGAAAACTTGGGAAGTGATAACCTTCAAACTTATTTCTGCCAACCAAATTCGAAACCCTAGTTTTATAGCATTGGATGAGAGCGTGGGTGTGAGCCTTGGACGTGGAGAGAATCGTGGATATGTGATTGAGAGATGTATGACTTCAATTCATAACTGATAGAGAGAGGAAATGAGGAGAAGGAGACGTGCATTATGTAGGTGGAAGTAATCTCACTTCAGTTATTGTTTCAAATGAGAGTCCACATGGTCCCCAACTCGTTTTTAAAATTTTCAAATCTGTCTCAATCGAATTGTCGCAGCGCCATGCATGAAGTTGTTAATAAATTTGGGCGGTAGCGAGACTTGCATAATGTAATGTGTCCTGATTGAATTGATGCGCGGGCGCGCGTGGTTATACTGCATAAGCCGCGCGACCACGCGATCCTGATATATGCATTGCTAATGTTCAGTTCCACTCTGCCTATCAGCGATGCTTTCAATGGATGGTACGGGCATAGACATTAATGCACACTGTTAAGGCATGAATTAATGACCAAACAAAGTCTAACTTCTCTCAAACATATTATCAGTGCATTTCCTGCTACACACTCAATCATGCAAATCTGACATATTATCAAGAACAAACTAAATATAAACTACCGCATCAATTTAAGCTAAATAAATAGAAAGCTAATAGAGATAGAAATAATGGGTTCCCTCCCATCAAGCGCTAAGTTATAGTCAATTAGCTTGACTGTCTCTGAATCTCACGTCAAAGAAATATTTGAGGTGACTTTCTGCTTGTCAACCTCACCTTGCAATTTAACGACTTCCATTTTTGTCAATGGTTCTACCTTTAACTCTGAATTTTTACCCAGTATACCACTCAACGGTTCATCTTCCCCTAAACTCTGTACTTCATCATTTAGGCCTTAATCCACCAGATCAATCCGGAAACACTCTTCTTCATCTGTTGGGAGCTTCATGGCCTTGAAGACATTAAAGGTAACTTCCTAATCATGTACACGCATTGTGAGTTCCCCTTTTTGCACGTCTATTGAAGCTCTGCCTGTGGCTAAGAATGGTCTCCCCAGTATGATAGGTATGCTTTTGTCTTCTTCATAGTCTAGGATGATGAAGTCAGCCGAAAAAATAAACTTGTCCACCTTTACCAGCACATCTTCAACAATTCCTCGTGGATACGTGATGGATCTGTCAGCTAGCTGCAAAGATATGTTTGTCGGCCTTGGAGCCGGCAATCCCAACTGATTAAACACTAAACAGGGCATCAAATTTATGCTTGCCCCAAGATCACATAAACACTTGTCAAAGCTTGTCTTCCCGATAGTGCATGTAATTATGAAGCTGCCCGGATCCTTGACTTTGAGGTAGTTCTCTTTGAAGCACTTTGCCTTTGATTTGCACTCCTCGATCGAGGCTACTGATTTCAAACTCATCTAATCGCCTTTTCCTTGACAAAATACCTTTCATGAACTTTGCGTAACTTGGCATTTTCTCTAATGCCTCGGCGAAAGGTATGTTGATTTGCAACTTTTTAAAGACCTCCAAGAACTTACTGAATTATTTATCTTCCCTTAGCTTAGTTAATCTCTGCGGATATGGAACTCGATGGTGAACTGGTGGTACTGCACTTTTAATCTTCTCCTCCGAACCTGCCTTATCCTTCTTTTCCTGCTGAACCTCCGAATTTTCCATATTTCCTTTATCTTGATCACACTGCTCATTTCTCGTGCATGCCATGGCCACTTCCTCAAGATACAATTAGGTGGTAGCGCTTGACTTATAGTGTCTGCCAGATTTTTCCCTGATCTTAATGATATTGCTTGGCACTGTTCCTTCCCCTCTCTTCTTGGATTTGTCTCTGTATTTCTTGGAAAGGAACCCTGGGGCCTGTTGTTAAGCACACTCGCCATTTGCCCCATCCGCGTCTCCAAATTCTTAATAGCCACTGCTTGGATTTTGATCAATACCTCTGTATTTGCCATGTATTTCAACATCATCTCCTCCACTTCTGATTTCTTCTCTTGCTTAGATGCAGCTAGAGTGTGATGTTACTGTTGTTGTTGAGCAAATCCCGGTGGAAACGGTGGTTTTGGTGTATACTGTGGCTGAGCTGGCTGTGACTGAAATTGTTGACTTGGTTGAAACTGATTTTGTTGATTTCTTTGGTTATTCGACCAACTAAAGTTTGGATGATTTCGGTTGTTGGGGTGGTATGTGTTCTAAAATTGACCTTGGTCTTTTCTGTAATTGTCCACATACTGTACCGACTCTGAGCTGATGGCACATTGATCCGTGGAGTGTGACCCCACACAAATCTCACAAACAAAGGCAACTGTTTTCACTTTGCTTTCTACTATTGTGTCTATCTTCTTTGCCATAGCTGCCATCTGTGCCGATAACTGTGTAATCACATCTACCTCCAACACACCTGCTACCTTGGGCTGTGGCATCCGAGACGTAGGATTCTAAAAATCATTCGTAGCCATAGTTTCTATAAGTGTATAGGCCTTATCGTAGCTCTTGGCCCATAATGCCCCTCCTGCAGCTGCATCTACTATCGGTCTCGATTGCCATCCCAATCCATTATAAAAAGTATTGATTACCATCTAATCCGGCATACCATGATGAGGACACTTCTATAGCATCTCTTTGTATCTCTCCCATGCTTCATATAAGGACTCTCCCTGTTGTTGCTAAAACTGGCATATAGTTGTCCTCATCTTCGCAGTCTTAGCCATTGGGAAGAACTTGGCTAAGAATTTCTGTGCTAAGTCCTCCCATGTGGTGATTGACCCTGACGGCAAAGAATGAAGCCAACTTCTTGTCTTATCCCTTAGAGAGAATGGGAACAACCTCAATCTAATAGCATCCTCTGTCACACCGTTATATCGAAATGTATCATAAATCTCGATGAAACTCAATAAGTGTTCATTCGGATCATCCGTAGTGACACCCCCAAATGAGGCAAGGTTTACGCACCATCCCGAATAGTGCCGATTTTATCTCAAAAGTGTTTTTGCTATTGCTATGGTTAATTCGACTATGCTCGATTGAGTGCTTGTTTATATTCGGCATGGAGTAATCTCTTAGAGCCTTGTGCTCCTCTCTTTGTTCTTCTGCCATGGTTGGTATGATACTTTCTAACTGAGCTTGTAGATTTCTTCGCACACCTGCTTTCCAACCTCTTCCGTTTATGTTATCCTGCGCTGGTGTTAACTCGGAATTAGAAGATCGCGTGACCATAAAAATCTGCAAGCACCTGAAATCATAAACAAAAATAGAAATGAGAAAATGATAGATATGTCTAAGTCATACAAAATAGCTTAAAATCGATGATAATTATCTAAATTAAAACGCCTTTCCCTGGCAATGGCGCCAAAAACTTGTTGCCTCTTTTTCAGTTATGACAAAAGAGCTCTAACTCATGCAAGCATACATGTGTCAACAAGTAATATAGAGTAAGTAAAGTATCGATCCCACAGAGAAAGTTGTCTAATTTAAAACCTTATGCATCAACTAAATCACTACTTTCACATGCTTAAACTATTGATTAAAATGGTGAATTATTCTAACTGCAAATACTACTAAAATGAGAATAAGAATAGAATAAATCAAATATGGAGATAATGGGATCCTAACTTCATTTAATATTTCATCTAATTACCACCATCATGCAAGAATTATTCACATATCACAGGAAAATAGCCAAGAGCACTAATTGAGTCATAGCCATTTTTCAATGCACTATGACCTACTTACATAGCATCCACAAATGATAGACTCCACATAATCATCAATATAACCAAAATCACTATATGTCTATGTGAAATTGTAATCACATTGAATTTAAGCACAAACCCTTATTTTAACTCATACGGTGAAATAGTATATGTCTATCTGGTTCACGAAATACACAAGCCATATAAAACAGCCCATGTACGTATGCTATTATGATTACAATCCATACCCTTATGTTCATTGTCAATTCCATACGAGTACTAACACAAATGATGATCAAGCATTCATACATGCAAAACAATCATAATAGAAATCCCATATGATACGTAAAACAACCCTAGCAATCAAGCATGCAACTAAACTACATATTAAAATCCGTTAGAATCCCATAATGGAGTTTAGTTAATGACTGAACCAAAAGCCATTATGGGATCAAAGCTAAACATGATAAACAAGTAAACAATTGAAAGATGAAAGAGATAGGAACAATCAAACCCAATTGTAGATTGTGAATCAATATCAACGTTCAGATCTCATATAAATCCAGAAAAACAATAATATAAATCCACAATGACAGAGTATCCCAAGAAGAATTGGAAAAGATAGAGTTTTGGCTTCGTTCTTCGTTGGGATCTCCCTCATGTAAACCCACAATTACTCTCTTGTCAAAATACGTCAAAAAACTATCCAAGTTACATCTGACACCCGTCAGATCTCCTTTAAAACAAATTACAATCCTTTTGATAAATAATTAAAAATAAAACAAATTAGCAGCTCAGCATAGCGCGCGGCCGCACGCCTCTCCAGTATGTTCCTTGAGCGGGCGCGAGACTTACTGATAGAGTCATGCTCTGTCGGTAGAAGTGCTTTCGCGTGGGGCGCTCTCTCAATTTATTATGCCTGTGTATGGCATGGCTTGCGATCTGCAAACTCTAGATTTCGCTTCGATTACATTATCTTTCACGCCATCGCTTCTTTGGTTCATTCCTTTCCTTGCTTGGTCTCCTTGCTCCATTATACCTTCATGCCATGCATCCGTCGACCTCATGCCATCTCCCTAGCCAGCTTGTGCCTTGCCTCATGCCTCCATTAGCCTCGTGACCTCTAATACCACCAAATTAGGCCATTTCCTGCACTTTTTCACCAAAAGGAGTTTTAAGTACATGCAATGCAAAATAACACATAATGCAACTAAAACAGACTAAAATGTACTTGAGATGGGCATAATTCGCGTAGATTGATATCTAATAAGTAGGTGTAAAACCCACTTATCACCAACTGATAAATATCTTTGGCCAGTTGTGCAAAGATGAATGTTGATTCAAGATGAATATTGATTGATGTTACAGGGATAAAATATTGACGATGGACTTTTAAATTCATAGATTATAGTAGATTTCATTCTCTACGTAACTCTTCTATGAATTATTATTTTCGCTGCGAATATTGATCTGAAACTTGTTGTCTATTATATTCTATCAGATTTTCCCTGTTGAAGACCAACGATAATTTGATCTATATTATCTTAGTCATAATGTTCTTTACTGGGCTAGTTGAGCTCACCCTTTTCTTTTTTGTTCCATTTTTCTTCTCAAGAGGCGAGAATGTAGTGAGTACTAGTCGGGGTATGGAATGAAGGTTCTAGAAAGTCGTTTTAGTAGTCCTCACTATTTTTGTAAAATAATGTATCAATAATTGTAATGAGGACTTATTTGGGTGTGAATATTATCTAGATGACAATATTTGTATTTAAACTCACAGTTTATGTGTTGTCGTATTTTGCACGATAATTGTATTAATAAAGTTGTAGTTATTTCTGTACCATGTATCTGGCAACTCAGAATGGGTGTTGTATACCTATTTTGGGGGAGTCACAGTTGGTATCAGAGCTTAGGGATATGATCTTTGGTGGAGATCGGGGAATAGAACTAGGAGGGGAGAGACGAGTAAATCCTTCGCTAGTGTGTCCTACCTAAACTTAATTGTTGGTTGGTCAGTATATAGGGATATAATATGATATGTTAATTTCTTTAATTAACCCTTGTTTTATGGTAGTATTTGAGAATGGCAACCGAGAATGTTAACAGTGGAGTAAATGAGATCGTGGAGACACCTTTGCTCACCAATGAGGAGAACGTGCAACAGGCCGGCAATGTTCCTCCTATGAACAACACCACTGAGCAGACGATGAACGACGGGATGTTTAGAAGCTTTTTGCAGTTCATGCAAAATCATACGTGGGAGACTCGTGTACAAAATACAGGTGGAAATGATAGTAATGCACGGTTTGTCATAGCCAAGCAGTTCAAAGAGTTGGGACCACCAGAATTCTGGGAAAAGTCGGATCTGATTAAGGCGGAGACGTGGGTCAAGAAAATTACCAAGATATTCGACGTCTTGGGATGCACAGAGGAACATAAGGTTCTATTCGCTAATTTTATGTTCTGTAATGAGGTAGATTACTGGTGGGAATCTGTGAAGCGTACCCATCTAGCTGCACTCACCATGTCTTGGGAGACGTTTCAAAAACTGTTCAATGATAAGTACTTTCCTAAAAGTATTCGTTATATGAAGGAGGTAGAGTTTATTAGACTGGAGCAGAATAACATGATGATGTCCTAGTATGAGGCGAAGTTTACAGAGTTATCCAGGTTTGCACCTCATTTGGTGGAGAATGAGGAACATATGACGCGGATGTTTCTGAGAGGTTTGAAACCCGACATACGTCAATATCTCATTTCTCATAAATTTTCTCTCTATTTAGATGTTGTCAATAGGGCTCAATTATTAGAGCGAGATAACGAGTACGTTCAACCGAGGGACCACAACCAGGATCATACTGGTGACAGCAGTCATCAGAACAACGATAACCAGCGAAGAAAGAAAAATACGGACAAAAGCGGCAACCACTCTGGTGGTAATCATGGCCATGAGAATAAAAGAAGCGAGTCGGGAGGAGATTTTAAAAAGAGGATATTCAACAATGACCATGTGAAAACGTCAGCACCAGCAGAAACTGGTTCTAAGGGAGGAGAACGACCATCGGTCATATGCTATAAATACGGAAAAGAGGGACATATTAGCCCAAACTGTCCACAACAGTTCAAGGTATGCTATAATTGTGGAAAAGAAGGACATATCGCTCGAGATTATACGGTAGCGAAACCAAGTCCAGGGGGGATGGTGACTCAAAAGGCTGTCCCAAAAAAGTCAAAGTCAACGGTTCCTAGAAGAGCGTTTGTCGTGACTGGTCAAAATGCGAGGAACCCAAACGAGGTGATCACGGGTAAGCTAATCATAAATTCTTGCGAAGTTTATACCTTACTAGATACCGGTGCTACCCATTCATTTATCTCTCCTGCTTGTGCTCAACGTTTAAACTTGACTCCGGAGAAATTAGACTTTGATTTATCTGTGGAGACTCCGTTAGGAGAAACTTTCATCACATCCACTATTTATAAATCTTGTTTGATCCAAATTGGCACCATCACATTACCTGTTGACCTTATCTCTTTAAAGATACTAGCTTTTGATGTAATTTTAGGAATTGATTGGTTAACTACTCATCATGCCAAAATTGATTGTTTTCATAAGGTTGTTAGTTTTCATATTCCTAACCAACATGTTGTACGAATTCAAGCAACTAAATCACTAAAATCAATCATTGTCATATCAAGTCATAAAGCTATTCGTTTATTGAAAAACGGATGTCAAGCTTTCTTAGCCCATGTTATGGATTTGAATAAAGACACGTCAGATTTGAATAATATTCCTGTTGTTAGTAAATTTCATGACGTATTTCCGGAAGAACTTTCCAGTCTACCCCCAGAACGTGAAGTTGAATTCTTTATTGACCTTGAGCCTGGTAAAAAGCCCATTTCTAAAACCCTATATCGAATGGCTCCTATTGAACTTCAGGAGTTAAAGGTCCAACTATAGGATTTGCTGGACATCAGTTTCATTCGTCCTAGTACATCTCCTTGGGGTGCTCCTGTTTTATTTGTAAAGAAGAAAGAGGGGAGTATGCGACTTTGTATTGACTTCTGAGAATTGAACCATGTCACCATCAGAATATAGTATTCTTACCTCGCATTGATGACCTGTTTGACCGATTACAAGGAGCACAATTCTTTTCAAAGATCGATCTTCGATTCGGATATCATCGGTGAAGATTAGAGGCGAGGATATTCAAAGACGACCTTGAACTCCGATGACGGGCATTATGAATTCTTAGTCATGTCTTTGGATTGACTAATGCTCTGCGGCTTTCATGGATATGATGAACAAGAGTATTTAAAGAATATTTGGATCGGGATTCGTTGTTGTCTTTATTGATGACATCCTCATATATTCCAAAAGTCGTGAAGATCATGAGCACCATTTGAAGCTGGTACTCCAAAGGCTTCGTGAAAACAAGCTATATGCTAAGTTGAAGAAATGCGAGTTCTGGCTTGAGGAAGTAGCATTCCTTGGGCATGTGATGTCAAAACATGGAGTATCTATTGACCCGGCGAAGATTGAAGCAATATAAAGTTGGGAGAAACCTAAGACAGTAACCGAAGTACGTAGCTTTCTGGGCTTAGCTGGTTATTATCGGAGATTCGTGGAAGGATTTTCTCGAATCGCTACTCCGTTAACTCAGCTGACTTGGAAGGATACAAAATTTGTATGGAGCGAGGAATGCGAGAAGAGTTTTCAAGAGCTTAAGAGGAGACTTATTTCGGCACCTGTTCTGAAAATACCATATGGTTCGGATGGATTTGTTATCTACAACGATGCTTCAGGCAAAGGGTTAGGTGATGAGTGAAATTTATACCCGCGAATCGGATACTTTATGACTTAAAGAATTGCTTGAATTCATAGTTTTTATGTAGTTTTATATGATTATAGTCATTTTATGCATAGGCTGCCACATGACGCCTTAAAGCCCGACTTAAAGCTTGGCGTCGTGGCGCCACCTCCGCCCCCTCGGCGTGGCCGTGGGCACTGCATATTCCTTTATGGACTCGCGACTGTTGCCATGAGCTCTGTATCCCAATTTTTAATTTGGCGCTGCAGCGCCACCCTCAAGTCTATTGGCCGCGCCGCAGCGCCACCTCCGGTTCCCAGACAACCAAGGCTGTGTTCTGACCTAGCAAAGGAGGGGAAATGATATAAAGCAAGGAGAGGCTACATAACAAGATATCATATATAGAGAGAAGAGTCTAGAGAGTAGTTTAGCTTAGGATTTTAGTTTCTTCTGTAATTTCTCTTCCTTTCTTCTGATAAATGTTTGTAAATATAGATTAGCTAGATTTAGGAGAAGTTTGGGTTTCTTTGGAGCATCAAGAGCAGTGAGCTACACGGATTGGAGAGCTTGATTTGAGTAGAATGCTTAGAGATTAAAGGGCCTTGACAGAGTTTCTTCTTATCTATTTATTTTCTCTGATTTTGTAATTCATAAATATTGTCTTTATTGCTACTTGTATTTTATTCAATAGATATGAACTAAATATTTGCTCTAAGGTTATAATGGAACCATTTGTTATTTAAATTAACTGTCTTATCTCTTTAGTTGGCACCATATGATTTGGTTCAGTATATTTATGCTTAATGATTCTCGCTAAGACATTAGCGATGATTTTGGTAATTTACATGATATTGACAGAAGAATTATAGATTTACACATGAATATATTGGCATGTGATTGTGTGTTTCGACTGCATAAGTTGTGCGTAGAACAGACATATATCTGTGCACCACGTGCTACCTAATTGAGAGCTTAAGCTTAAATCCTTGTTCTGATCAATTTGTATAGACATATGTAGGATTGTATCTAGCTTGGGCGTTCTTTTCTGTTCTATTCCCTATCGGGTGGATCTAGAAAGGATATGTTTGTACATACCTCGACCGAGGTGTATGAGCACTTGTGTGTTCTCGGTCGACAAATTGTCATGACCATTTAGACCATAGAGAGAAGGGTAGCCATTTTGATGAAACATAGCATGCCAGGTGTTCGATAGAATGCCTGAGTGGGGTGAAGTTGTAACCTTAGCTTATTATTCCTTAGATTACCATTCGTTATCCATTTACTTGTTTTGATAATTAGTTATGCTTAGATTAATCACACTTTCATTTATTGCTGTTCTAATAAGACTTTAGCGATATAAAGTCGGTATTTGGTAAATATTAGTGATAGTTCCTCGTGGGTACGACACTCTACTTATCATTGTATTACTTGTTAGACCGCGTATACTTGCGCGTGTTTAGTGATCGGTTTTCCGACCAACAAGTTTTTGGTGCCGCTGTCGGGGAACTGTTATTCTAATATTGTCCAATATTGATTTAAATCAATTTAGTCTTACTTGTAACGTATATATATTTATTTCTTTTATTTGTTTGATCTTCTTTTCTTTTGTTTTTAAGTTTACAGATTATGGACGATCAATGTTATTAATGGCCTTATGAGTGGACGATGCCACCAAGCTCGGAAGAAGGACTCGAGAAATTGCAAGTTCAAATTGCCAATGCCTTGAGGTTTTCTGACAATCTTGAGTGTCAGTCCACTCAGAATGCCTACTGTCAGGAACGAGCTGACTTTGAACCAATCTCCTATTATCCAAACTGCCAGGGTTATCCAAACTTTTGGGACTACAGCGTTGAGCAATATCATGCCTCTCAGTTTGCATATCAGTCTCCACCGCACTATGAGTGGACATCTCAGCCGAATGAAAACTTTTCTGAGTCCTCAACACGTGAAGAAGATAACCGGCTTGAAGAGATTCTCACCATCTTTATCGAAAGAAATGAGATTCGGATGGCAAGCCAAGAAGCCGCATTGCACAGCCTTGAGAATCAATTGGGGCAACTTGTCAATGCCATCACAAATCCACCGCGAGTCAATCTATCGATCTTAATTGATCTCGACGATGAAGCAATAGAGTATTGCACGGTGGATACGCAAGGAAAATGCAATGAGTCTTGCATAGTTGTTGAGGGAGATGTCATAACGCAAACTAACCAATCGGTGGAGTCTGAAGTTGAAGACAAGCTGAGAAATGGTGGTTGTCTAGTCATTACAAATCTATAATCAGAAACCACACTCCCTACTGTGAAAATTCTTGAGGGCCCAAAAGAGCATAAAGAACGCTTTCAATTAAATAAAACAGGCGAATTAGTGGATAATTCGAGTGGAGAGCGATTCTTTGTGCCGAAAGATGATTGGATGGATGACGGGCAGAAGAATGGCCAATCTTCAATGTCGGCCAATACTTTAAAGGAATTGACGAATAGGCGGCATGCAAAGGTCATTTTTGCTTATGAGCCGGATTGAACGACATCAATATAGTCAAGCCGACGACTTTAAAACAAGCGCTTGGTGGGGGGCACCCCCATCTCGGTATAAATTTTATCTGTTTTCTTTACTTATGTTTTAGTTTACCTTGTAACTGTTCGTTTTAGTGTTAACATGTCTGCCAGATTGTGCATTAATGTTTTGTGTCTTTCAATTACGGGGAACATGTTTAGTATGGCGTACTGCATATTATAATAGTGGTTATGTGTTGTTAATAATGTATTTTTTTCTTCTTTGTAGTGTAGTTTTTGTTTTTATCTTGGCATATGCAGACTAATGAGCGGAAAACTCGGAAATTGCATCTCTCGTGGTATGGCCAACTAATGCACTATATATATATATGTGGCGCCACCGTAAATACACACAACCATCATTAAGCCATGCCAGCGTGCCATCTAACGAAGACCATCTCGCATCATGGCGCCACGAAGAAAGGCAAACTATCGCTAACTTTCGCGCCCAAATACGAAAGCAACATAGAACCACTTGCGTCGCGGCGCCGTTAGTGAGAAGTTGAGTGTTAATTGCAGTTTTTAGCATACAGGTCAGCCCCATTTCGCCCTAATCTCTTGGCAGTCTCAACAGGCAGAGCACTCACATAAATCGCCTCACTCCCACAAAACCCTATCCCTAAATCAGTCTGTGCACAATTAACTTACCCTTTTCCTTCAAGACCCTAGCCAATTTCTCACAGGCAAGCAGATATCAATCAAACTCGAGCCTTTCAACTCAAGGTAATTGGAAATTCCATTCTAGCCGAATCATAAGTTTTGATTGTTGGAATTTTTGCAATTCTTGCTCTCTGTTATTGGTGATTTCCATTGACGGAAATCGGGATAGAGCACTGTCAAGCAAATTCTCTCTAGTTTGGTTTTGAAGATCGCACACAAGGTGTTTGATTTATTGCCTAAGAGAGAAATCAGACTATTTAGCTAGTTTTGGCATAGTTAACTGCTGGGTTTGTTCTATCCAAAGTTCGGGGGAGTTTTGAATCGGGTCTTCGGGTTGTGTGCAAGCTTATTGTTGTGAACTTTGTCATGGCACCAAAAAGACAACGACTTAGTGTTGGCGGTTCTTCATCTTCCGCTGCACCACCACCCACGGATTGGGACAAAGCCAAATTTATCGATGAGGAGGCCTGGAAGAGGTACAAAAGTTCTTTCAGCTCACGAAATCTGATTTCGGAGCGGGGGTTCAGGCTGGATAAGAAAGATGGTGAGCTTAACACCATGATACTAGAGCGACATTGGCTCAACTTCACAAAATCACCCATCTCAGCTGTTGTATCTGTGGTTCGGGAGTTCTATGCAAACATCAATCTCGAAGGCCCTGCTATTGTTCAAGTTCGGGGGAAGCAAGTGGCGTACAGTAGTCAGGCCATCAATGCTTTGTTCGGGACACCCAACTAAGCAGGAAATGATTATTTGCAGCCGGGACTCCGCATCTATGATCTCGAAGATATCATTAGGCGGCTTTGCAAACCCGGGACTGAGTGGAAGAAAAATGATTACACGGGGGAAAAGACCAGTTTCCCGTCTTCGGCGCTCAGTCGCTACAGGAAGGCGTGGTTTGGCTTCATTTGTGCCAACATGATCCCAACCCGTCATTTGAGCGACGTGACTAAGGATAGGGCGATCCTGCTTTTTTCCATTGTCACGGGCATATATGTGGATATTGGTGTGCTCATTCATGACTCCATTCGGAGGGCAATCAAAAGTACCGTTGTTGTTGGACTTCCTCGTCCATCATTGATCACTACATTATGCATGAAGGAAGGTATCCAGTGGGGGCCCGAGGAGATAGCCACGCCATTGATGACAGTCATTGACCACCTGACTATCAAACGCTACTATGAGTGGGACGGGGTAGAGTCTCATGCCAGAGGTGAGGGGTACGAGCCACCTACAACACCACCTCCTTCAGCAGACCTAGAGCCTTCTCAGGCACCTGAGGCAGGCCCAGCTAGTTAGGGTCTATTGGCAGACATCATGGCATCCCTCACCCTGTTGCATCGTAAAGCAGGATCTTAGAAGCGCAGAGGCGCCAAGGCACATATAGCAGTGATGGCTTAGAGGCAAGAGATATCGATGCAGTACCAGGATGAGCTGGTGAACACTATGCAGAGCATCTACACTGACTACTATGGCGAGAGAACTGAGTTCACGCCTTACCAGCTTCTTGAGCCTCCTATCTTCCCACCTTACCCTCCACCATCACATCGCCCACAAAAGTCGATCGGGGCCTTGACTAATGAGGATGAAGCCGTCTGCCGCTGGCTTTGAGTGGCGATCTCGAGGAAGCCCTCTTGTATAAAATTGCTTTATGTTTAGCAATGAGGGCATTGCTCACCTCAAATTTGGGGGTGTTTTTGGCTTTTATCTATTTATTCCGTATTACCATGTTAGGATTGCCAGACTTTAGTACTTTATTATGTTTTTACTTATCAGTATTGTGGTGCAGTCTTTTGAACTGCAGGATTATGTTTGAATTTTTATCATTATGGATGCCATGACTGATTTTTGGTTTTATTTATTTATGCTTTGTTTATTTTTAGCATGATTGTGGTTTATAGCCATCTTTTTGGGGCTTATACAAATTAGATGCTTGTTCCATATGAATGGCCTTTTTCACCCTATTTTGAGCTGCTATTTAGAAAGGCTGTTATAGTTATCATTATTTTTTGATTATGGCTGATGACAAGCACCAAGTTTTATGGTCTATCTCTTAGAGCCGTGTCATACATGTATGAGTTAGGGGTTTTTCAATTGATAAGTTTAGACTGTTATTGATCCGTCCTTCTAGCAAGCACCGACCAACTGTGTTAACTAGTAATTTTTTTTCAAAATTTAGTTTGCGTGTTTATTGCTTTGAGTATTTGTTCACTCTTATAAATTTTCATTTTTCCAAGGTAATAAAAGGCGTAGACATTTTTACAATTTTGGATCTTGGATTCGTGCATGTTTAGATATATATATATATATATAAAGAAGAATAATTTGTTATTGAAGATTGAATATTGAAAGTCTTGCAGTGGGTCGAGATGGAGCGTAAAACGCACTCGCCCATAAACGCAGGACCGATATTGAGATAGAGCATAGAATGCACAAGCCTTATAATCTTCGTTTTTGTTATAAAGTCTCGGTTGGCTTATGTTAATTATGTGGCCTTTACTGCTCGAGTTACTAGATTCTTAGGGGTGTTCTACACCTAGTGCGCTAAAGTCGTCTGGCTTGGGAGTCACTGATCAAAAGCTCATTAAGGGGTAGTTCTTATTTGCCTAAGGTAATTAACTTATTTGTCCGAAAGTCGGGTTTTCTGATCTTCATGCTAGAATCTTTTGATCATTCTCGCACTCATGTCTTATTCTTAATGCTTGTTGAATGTTTAAGTTCATGGTCGCATATTAGTATTAACAATCATTGTCTGCGAACTTATTTTGAAGCTATGATTAGTTAGGACGGTTGGTCTCCACACACACATATAGAATGGATCGAATACAGTTTTATGCTTGAAATTGAATGAACCCTTATTCATATCTGTGTTTGTCCTGTTACCTGAGAGTGATTTTATGCTTTGGGGATATGATGCTATATTACAGTTTTATTTTTTCTTTCGCGTGTGTTTTACTTTTGTTAATGTGTGTTAGATAGTTTGCTCGAGGACAAGCAAAGACTTATGTTTGGGGGTATTTGATGAGTGGAATTTATAACCGCGAATCAGATACTTTATGACTTAAAGAATTTCCTGAATTCGTAGTTTTTATGTAGTTTTTTATGATTATAGTGTTATTGTGCTTAATTGATGTATTGCAGAGCTTTACTGTGCTTTTCTAGCATTCAGGGGGCAAAACAATCATTTTATGCATATAGCCATGCCATGGCGCAAAGCCGACTTTAAAGCTTCGCTTGAGGTGCCACCTCCTGCCCCTGGCTGGCGTGAAGCAGCATGCCATGCTGCCATCGTTTTTTTATGGACTGCATTTGCAACATGAGTCTCGTGTCGATTTTTAATGTGGTATGCAGGCGCTCACCCTCAAATCTATTGTCCGTGTGTATGGCCACCTCTGGTTCCCAGACAACCAAGGCTGTGTTCTAACCTAGCAAAGGAAGGGAAATGATATAAAGCAAGGAGAGGCTACATAACAAGATATCATATATAAAGAGAGAAGTCTAGAGAGTAGTTTAGCTTAGGATTTTAGTTTCTTCTGTAATTTCTCTTTCTTTCTTCTGATAAATGTTTGTAAATATAGATTAGCTAGATTTAGGAGAAGTTTGGGTTTTCTTTGGAGCTTCAAGAGCAGTGAGCTACACGGACTGGATAGCTTGATTCGAGCAGAATGCTTAGAGATTGAAGGGCCTTGACAGAGTTTCTTCTTATCTATTTATTTTCTCTGATTTTGTAATCCATAAATGTTATCTTTATTGCTACTTGTATTTTATTCAATAACTATGAACTAAATATTTGCTCTAAGGTTATAATGGAACCATTTGTTATTTAAATTGACTGTCTTATCTCTTTAGTTGGCACCATATGATTTGATTCGATATATTTATGCTTAATGATTCTCGCTAAGACATTAGCAATGATTTTGGTAATTTACATGATATCAACAAAAGAATTATAGATTTACACCTGAATATATTGGCATGTGATTGTGGGTTTCGACTGCATAAGTTGTGCGTAGAATAGACATATATCTGTGCACCACGTGCGACCTAGTTGAGAGCTTAAGCTTAAATCCTTGTTCTGATCAATTCACATAGACATATTGATGATTGTATCTAGCTTGGGCGTTCTTTTCTGTTCTATTCCCTTCCGGGTGGATCTGGAAAGGATATGTTCGTACATACCTCGACAGAGGTGTAGGAGCACTTGTGTGCTCTCGGTCGACAAATTGTCATAACCATTTAGACCATAGAGAGAAGGATAGCTAGTTTGATGAAACATAGCACGCCAGGTGTTCGACAGAATGCCTGAGTGGGGTGAAGTTGTAACATTAGCTTGTTATTCCTTAGATTACCATTCATTATCCATTCACTTGCTTTGATAATTAGTTATGCTTAGATTAATCACACTTTCATTTATTGTTGTTCGAATAAGACTTTAGCGATATAAAGTCGGTATTTGGTAAATATTAGTGATAGTTCCTCGTGGGTACGACACTCTACTTATCACTGTATTACTTGTTAGATCGCGTATACTTGCGCGTGTTTAGTGATCGGTTTTGCGACCAACATTAGGATGTGTTCTCATGCAACGTGGGAAAGTCATAGCCTATGCCTCGCGATAACTTAAAGAATATGAGTGGAATTATCCTACTCATGATCTAGAGTTGGCAGCAATCATTTTTGTGCTAAAGATCTGGAGGCACTATCTATATGGAGAGAAAGTGGAGATATATTCAGACCATAAAATCCTCAAATATTTCTTCACCCAAAAGGAACTCAACGTTCGACAACGACGTTGGCTCGAGCTATTGAAAGATTATGACCACACCATTCAATACCATCCTGGAAAAGCGAACGTGGTAGCTGACACATTAAGTAGAAGATCATACGCGGGAACGAGTGCGATGTTGGCAACACAAAGGCCCATTTTGGGTGATTTACAAAAAATGAAGATAAAATTCAAGACTCCAGGGACCCATGCAATGATGTCAAGTATACGCATAAAACCAACTTTAATCGATAAAGTTAAAGTTCCTCAAGCCACAGACCCAGAGCTGATGTGTATGAAGAAGAAAGTACAAGAAGGTGCTATTCCAGAAGCAAGAATCGATGAAGAAGGAATACTTTGAGTCCACTCTAGACTTTGTGCTCCTAACGATTCTGATTTAAAGTACAAGATCATAATGGAGGCACACAATACACCATTTGCGATCCATCCTGGAAGTACCAAAATGTATCGTGATCTTTGACATACATTTTGGTGGAACAATATGAAGAGAGAGATCACGAAGTTTATCTCGAGGTGTTTAACTTGTCAACGTGTAAAGGCGAAGCATCAAGTGCCTAAGGGTCCATTGCAATCACTTGAGATTCCAAAATGGAAATGGGAACACATTACCATGGATTTTGTTACGGGTCTTCCCACGGTTTCTCAAGATATAAATGCTATTTGGGTTATTGTTGATAGATTAACAAAATATGCTCATTTCTTGCCGATACGGGAGACTTATTCCCTTGAACGTCTTGATCATATGTACGTAAATGAAATTGTGAGATTGCATGGCATGCTAATATCCATAATTTCAGATCGTGACCCAAGATTTACTTCACGATTTTGGGCACGGATTTATGATTTAGTTCGGCATACCATCCTCAAACGGACGGAAAATCAGAGAGGACAATTCAAAATTTTAAAGATCTATTAAGACTCTGTGTCCTAGACTTCAAAGGGAGTTGGGATAGGTATTTACCATTGATGGAATTCTACTACAACAATAGTTATCAGACAAGTATAGGTGTGGCTCCATTCGAAGCATTGTATGGATGAAAGTGTCGCTCTACAGTATGTTGGGATGAGGTGGGTGAAGCAACATTGTTGGGACCAGAGTTGGTACGTATTACTATAAAAAAGATTCAAATGATTCGACAACGTATACAAACGGCACAAGATCGACAAAAGAGTTATACGGATCTTCATCGAAAGGACGTGGAATTTAGTATTAGGGATCATGTATTGTTGCGTGTTGCTCCATGGAAGGGAGTTACAAGATTTTGGAAACGAGGAAAGCTTAATCCACGATTTATTGGTCCATTTCAGATTCTTGACCGAGTAGGAAAAGTAGCCTATAGACTCGCGTTACCTCCAAGTATGTCTCATGTTCATAATGTTTTTTATATATCTGTGCTACGTAAATATGTGAAAGACCCGAACCACGTTATTGAGTTAGAACCGGAAGAGATAGCCGAATACTTAACGTATGAAGAGGTACCTGTCAAGATCTTGGATAGGAAAGAGCATGTCCTACGCACAAAGATCATACCGCAAGTCAAAGTTTTGTGGAGAAACCATGCTATTGAGGAAATGACATGGGAGTTGGAAACGAAAATAAAAGCGAGGTATCCTCACCTTTTCGAAACACCAGGTACGTACGTCAATTTCGAGGACGAAATTTCATAAGGAATGGAGGTTGTAAGACCCCAACTTATTATTAAATGAAATTGAAATTCATCTATTTATTATTTTGAAATAGTAAGGGTTGATTTGATTAATGTGGTTAGTTATGGGTAAAATACTCAAATATTTCAAATAAACAAGTGGTAATAAAATATTCATTGTTGTCGGGAAATATTCGTTTGGTCGTGGAATATTCCTACTGTCGGGGAATATTCATATGATGGCGCAGCCTTGTGTGGGCCCCATAATGGAAAGCGATTGGATGAAGAAAACGATAAATATAAGTTGTTTATAAATAACAGTATAGTTATTCTGATTAATCTTTGTTGGAATACCCGAATGGTTAAAACACAAGAAGATTTGCAGTTTTGCACCAATTATTGATTCTTACGTAAGAAGGCACTACTCAATAATTGTTACAGTAATTACTGTTTAATATTTTATTTTATTGATTGAATAATTGCTACGTTGATATTTTATATTATTGTTGTTTCAATAATTGTCATTACACAGTATTTTCCTTTATTAGATTAATAATTCATATTATTTGAATAATATTATTAGATAGCATTATTGGCAATGTCTAGAAAGTTCTGTCTAAAGAGAGGTTTGGTCACCTAATTGCATGCCAGTAAGGAGAAATCCTTATTGGAAAGCCCCCTCTTTTCGGAGAACGGCCTGGTTGTCGATATTGTAATTCTATAATATTATTTGTGATTAATTAATTATTGATTTATATGATAAGGAAAATATTCATTTTATGTGGATATAGATGGAAAAATTTTTTAATGTGACAATTGTTGAAAATTGATATTTTATCTTTTCTGATAAAATAATTCATTTAAATATATTATTATATTTTAATAATATAATAATGGTGATATTTTTACAATGAATGTGGGATATATGAATAAATGAGGAGGAAGAGTATTTTTGTTGCAATAAATGTTAAAAACATGTTAAACATGTATGTGGGCCCATTTCTTGACTGAAATTTGATTATATTCTGTAAAATCGTCCGTATATGGATTTCGGTCAATTTCTGTTTGGAATTTGGAATAACTTTCTTCTGCAAAGTTGTAGAGAATGGAATTTCCTATGGAATGGACTTAAGGTTTGAATTTTTTGATAAAAGGGCTATTTATTATGAATTATTGAAGTTTTGAAGTTCCGAATTAATTATTTTTTTAAAGTTTTAAATTTATTTTAAAAGAAAAACGTTTTTGATATGTTTGGTGGGCTCAATTGTTGTTAAACATGCTGAATTTGATTATTCAAAGGTTGGCGTAAAAAATTTAATTTATATATTAATATTTTATTAAATTTTCTGCTTTGGTGTTCTAAGTATTTTCCTATAAATAGGGTGCTTAGGTTAGAATTGAAAATCAAACCAGAAATACAAGTTTTCTCTCTCTTTCTCTTTCTATATTATCGAGCGTATTCTTGTAAGTATTTTGATACTTTGAGTATTGCTATATCTGGCAAGTTCTTTCAAAGACTATATCCAAAGATTCGGTCAGAAGTAATGTCTTTTCGAGGTAAGGGATATTTTTTTAAAATGATATTATTTATTCTAATATCATTATCTTAGGAATATTGGTAAGATTTTTCTTGTGAAATTCTTGTCTTTTAGTGTCTGGGAGTTCTTATTTACGATATACGGTACTATTCACGTATACGGCACTATTCACGAAGATGGCACTATTCACAAAAAAATTAAATTTTCATTTTTTGTCCAAAATATCTATTATGGATACTAGCTTTGATTGTATCCATGTTTTGATCATTCTTGAATTTTACTTCACTATGGTTATTTATGAAGTATTTTTGAACTTGGACTGTTTAAAGTACGAATCCTTAATATTTGATCTTTTGTTTCACTGGATTCATTTTCTTTAAAAATATTTTCATCATCCTCAGTCCTAAATGATGATATTACTGAATATCTTTGACCTGTAGTGCAAAGATTAATGATTTTCTGATGAATATCTTTGGCCCGTAGTGCAAAGATGAACAGGTGTTGAGATAAACATGACCAACTGATAAATATCTTTGGCCTGTTGTGCAAAGATGAATGTTGATTCAAGATGAATATTAATTGATGTTACAGGGATAAAATATTGATGATGGACTTTTAAATTCATAGATTATAATAGATTTCATTCTCTACGTAACTCTACTATGAATTGTTATTTCTGCTGTGAATATTGATCTAAAACTTGTTGTCTATTATATTCTATCAAATTTTCCCTGTTGAAGACTAACGATAATTTGTTCTATATATCTTAGTCATAATGTTCTTTACTGGGCTAGTTGAGCTCACCCTTTTCTTTTTTGTCCAATTTTTCTTCTCAGGAGGCGAGAATGTAGCGAGTACTAGTCGGGGTATGGAATGAAGGTTCTAGAAAGTCGTTTTAGTAGTCCTCACCATTTTTGTAAAATAATGTATCAATAATTGTAATGAGGACTTATTTGGGTGTGAATATTGTCTAGATGACAATATTTGTATTTCAACTCACAGTTTATGTATTGTCGTATTTTGCACGACAATTATATTAATAAAGTTGTAGTTGTTTCTGTACCATGTATCTGGCGACTCAGAATGGGTGTTGTATACCTATTTTGGGGGCGTTACAGTCGACATCACTATACTTGTGTATGTGAATGTCCGACGCCCTTCGATTGCCTCCGAATACGCATCAGGCACAAAGATGACCATTTTGACTACTGTTCCCGACCTCAAATTGACAAACTTAAAGAATAAAAGTTGTAGGTATATTCGTCCTCGTTCCGGATCATCTTTAATCACCTCAATCAGAGTTCATATGAAAACGTTATGCCTATTTTACTAAAACATGTCAAAACAGTCACACTTGACATACTTTGGGCACAACTGCACCCAATTAAGCCTTGGGCACAGCACAACTACATCCCAAATGACTTAGGGCACAGCGCAGATGCGCCCGTTAGCAGAAACGGGACCTGAAGCTACTGTTCTTCGCAATTTTTGACCCTTTTTCTCCCACTAATCTTCATAACTTGAGTTATACACATCCAAATTAGTCTGTTTTTGATTCTATGGATTTGTAATTCATAGAACTACAACATACTAGAATTCTAACAATTTTTAAAAACATTAACCAACCTAAAATTTGACCCAAAATATATGTTCATACTCTATTTTCATGTTTTAACACATTTAGCGAATTCGATCACTACGGCTTCGTTTCTTAACCAATTAACACAATTTAAACTACGACATTTTCATTTCTTAACATAATAACATAATCCAACATCAATTTACAGATTATAACAAGTATTGACCACGAAATTTTATACTTTCTAAAGACAATTTTCATGTAAAAATACTGTTATAAACATTTCTTCCTACAAACCAAATTACATGAATTTTTATCATCAAACAACACTCACATGTGATAATTAACAGAGAATAAACCCTTCATACAAATATATGTATCAATTCAACACAATTATCAATAGAAATTTCAAAAATATGGGTTATCATTAGAGTAGGTTATACCTTGTTCATTTGATTGTTTGTTAGTAAAGAGATGATGATTAGGTTTAGAAATTCCCCTTCAATCACAGTGATTCCTCTCTTGCTCTCTCTCCAAACTCTTTGTGTTTCACTGTGTGTGACGCCCCCAAAATAGGTATACATCACCCATTCTGAGTCGCCAAATACATGGTACAGAAAATAACTACAACTTTATTATTACAATTGTCGTGCAAAATACGACAACACATACTGTGAGTTTAAATACAAATATTGTCTTTTAGACAATATCCACACCCAAAAATAAAGTCCTCATTACAATTATTGACACACTATGTTACAAAATAGTGAGGACTGCAAACAACTGTCTAGAACCATCATTCCACACCCCGACTACTTCCCGCTATGTTCTCGCTTCCTGAGAAGAAAAATAGAACAAAAAGGAAAAGGGTGAGCTCAACTAGCCCAGTAAAGAATATTATGACTAAGATAATATACAATAAATTATCCTTAGTCTTCAACAGGGAAAAATCTGATAGAATACAATAGACAACAAGTTCTAGATCAACAACTGCAGCGGAAACAATAATTCATTAGAAGAGTTAAGTAGAGAATGAAATCTACTATCATCTATGAATTTAAAAGTCCATCATCAATATTTTATCCCTGTAACATCAATCAATATACATCTTGAATCAAATATTCATCTTTGCACTACGGGCCAAAGATATTCATTTGTATCACCAGTTGGTCATGTTCATCTCAACACCTGTTCATCTTTGCACTACGGGCCAAAGATATTCATCAAGTAATCATTCATCTTTGCACTACAGGCCAAATATATTCATCAAGTATCACCATTAAGGACTGAGGATGATGAAAAACATTTTAGAGAACGAATCCAGTGAGACAAAAGGACAAATATTAGGGATTCGTATTTTGGTTTACCCAAATTCAATAATTCCCCATAATAACCAAGTGTGAAGTAGAATAAAGATCAAAACATGGATACAATCGAAGATAGTAACCATAAAAGACATCTGGGATGAAAAAGAGAAAATTTCATTTTTCGATGAATAGTGCCGTATACGTGAATAGTGCCGTATATGTGAATAGTAACCCCGACACAAAAAGGTAGAAATTTTATAATAAAATTCATAACAATATCTGAGGATAATGATATTGAAGAAAGTAATATCATTTAAGAAGAAAATAACATCCCTTACCTCAAAGAAAGAATCAAGATGCCGGAATGAAAGTCGGAAGTGATGCTGAATGAAACTTGTACTGAACAACAACTCTCAAAGTATCTAAATACTCACAAAATACGCTCAATAATATAGAGAGAGAAAGAGAGAAAGCTTATGTTTCTGGTGTGATTTTCAATTCTAACTTATCCCTCTATTTATAAGAAAATGTTAGCACGCCGAAGCAGACTTGACCTACTACCTGATGGCTTTACCTGCTACTATTGCCACCCACCACATTTGAAATAAAATTCAGCACATTTCTTCACCAACCATAAGTGGGGCCCACTCAATTCTAGAATTTTCCACCAAAATCATTTATAAACCTAATTTCTGAATCAGTCACCTCTTAAAATTCATAACAAATCATACGTTCATTTTTAATGATTCAAAATTTGTGGACATATACCCAACTTATATATGTATAACTTATCCAAAAATCACAACGATCAAACGGTCGAATTAAAAATTATAACTCACGCAATATATCGTAAAAATACTAATTTGATTTTTAATACCTCCATTCCGACAAAGATACTGATAAAACACCAACATTAAATCCTTCAATTAAACCACATAAAATAAATAAATCCATCATTTATATCCACATCAAATAAATATTTCCTTATCATATAAATCAATAATTAATTATTCACAAATAATATTACAGAATCACAATTATAACAATCAGGTCGTTCCCAGGAAAGAGGGGGCTTTCCAATAAGGATTTCTCCTTACTGGCGCGCAATTAGGTGACCAAACCTCTCCTTAGACAGAACTTTCTAGACATTGCCAATAATGCTATCTAATAATATTATTCAAATAATATGAATTATTGATCTGATAATGGGAAATACTATGTAGTGACAATTATTGAAACAACAATAATATAAAATATCAACGCAACAATTATTGAATCAATAAAATAAAATATTAAGCAAGAACTCATTGTAACAATTATTGAGTAGTGCCTTTTACGTAAGGATCAATAATTCAAAAATCTTTATGCAATACCTGTGTGTGCTTTCTTTATGCAACCACGCATATTCTTGTATTTTTAACCACCGGTATTCAACAAAGTGTTAGTAATGATTACGCCATTATTTATAAAAACTCAAACTTTTCATTTTCTTCATCCGACAGTTATTCTGTTATGAGGCCCACGAATGGCTGCGCCGTCGTATGAATATTCCCTGACAACAAGAATATTCCACGACCAAACGAATATTCCCCGTCAAAAAATGAATATTTTATAACCACTTACTTATTTTGTAAAATTTGCACATTTCACCCATAACCAAAGTATTATATCAAATTAACTCCTAATTATTTCAAGATAATAAATAGAGAAAATTTAATTTTATTCATAATAAGTTGGGGTCTTACAACCTCCCCTCCTTATGAAATTTTGTCCTCAAAATTAACGTATGTACCTGGTGTTTCGAACAGGTGAGGATACCTCGCTTTCATTTCTGATTCCAACTCCCAGGTCATTTCTTCAATAGCATGGTTCCTCCATAAAACCTTAACTTGTGGTATAACCTTTGTGCGTAGGGCATGCTCTTTCCTATCTAAGATCTTGACAGGTACCTCCTCGTACGTTAAATCTTCGGCTATCTCGTCTAATTCTAACTCAATAATGTGGTTTGGGTCTTTCACATATTTACGAATCATAGATATGTGAGAAACATTATGAACACGAGACATGCTTGGAGGTAACGCAAGTCTATAGGCCACACTTCCTACTCGGTCAAGAATCTGAAATGGACCAATAAATCGTGGATTGAGCTTTTTTCTCTTCATCGACTCTTACTTTGAATAACGGCTTCTTACACCTTCTTCTTTATATTCATCAGCTCCGGTGTGTAGCTTGAGCGGTTTTAACGTTATCAATTAAAGTCGATTCTACTCGTATATCATAACGTGGACCCCTAGAGTCTTTAACTCTATCTCTATCATTTGTAAATTATACAAAATAGGTCTTTGTGTTCAAAACATCGCACTCGTAACCGCATACGATTTTCTACTCAACGCGTCAGCTACCACGTTCGCTTTTCCAAGATGGTATTGAATGTTATGGTCGTAATCTTTCAACAACTCGAGCCAACGTCGTTGCCGCATGTTGAATTTCTCTTGGGTGAAGAAATATTTGAGGCTTTTATGATCCGTATAAATCTCCACTTTCTCCCCATACAGGTAGTGTCTCCAGATTTTCAACGCAAAAACGACTGCTGCCAACTCCAGATCATGAGTAGGATAATTCCTCTCATATTCTTTGAGTTATCGCGAGGTATAGGCTATGACTTTCCCATGTTGCATGAGAACACATCCTAACCCTTTATCTCGAAGCATCGCTATATAGATAACAAATCCATCACTTTTGAGATGGTATTGTCGTAACGAGCAGTCTTAGAAATGAGTCTCCTCTTGAGCTCTTGGAAACTCTTCTCACATTCCTCGCTCCATATGAATTTTGCATCTTTCCGAGTCAGCTGAGTTAATGGAGTAGCGATTCGGGAAAATCCTTCCATGAATCTCCGATAATAATCAGCTAAGCCTAGAAAGCTACGCACTTCGGTTATCGACTTCGGCTGCTCCCAACTTTGGATTGCTTCAATCTTTGCCGGGTCAATAGATACTCCATGTTTTGACACCATGTGCCCAAGGAATGCTACTTCCTTAAACCAGAACTCGCATTTCTTTAGCTTGGCATATAGCTTGTTGTCACGAAGTCTTTGAAGTACTAGCTTCAAATGGTGCTCATGATCTTCCCTGCTTTTGGAATAGATGAGGATGTCATCAATAAAGACAACAATGAACTGATCCAAATATTCCTTGAATACACGGTTCATCATATCCATGAAAGCAGCAGGAGCATTAGTCAATCCAAAAGACATGACTAAGAATTCATAATGCCCGTACCGAGTCCTGAAGGCAGTCTTTGGAATATCCTCAGTTTTAATCTTCAGTTGATGATATCCAAAACGAAGATCAATCTTTGAAAAGAATTGTGCTCCTTGCAACTGGTCAAATAGGTCATCAATGCGAGGTAGTGGATACCTATTCTTGATGGTGACATGGTTTAATTCTCGGTAGTCAATACAAAGTCGCATACTCCCATCTTTTTTCTTTACAAATAAAAGCAGAGCACCCCAAGGAGATGTACTAGGATGAATGAAACCGATGTCTAACAATTCCTGTAGTTGGACTTTTAACTCCTAAAGTTCAATAGGAGTCATTCGATATGGGGTTTTAGAAATGGGCTTTGTACCCGGTTCAAGATCAATAAAGAATTCAACTTCTCGTTCTGGGGGTAGACCAGGAAGTTCTTCAGAAAATACGTCAGGAAATTCATTAACAACAGGAATATTATTCAAATCTGACGTGTTTTTGTTCAAGCCCATAATATGGGCTAAGAAAGCTTGACATCCGTTTTTCAATAAACGAATAGCTTTATGGCTTGATATGATAGTGACTAATTTTAGTGGTTTAGTTGCTTGTATTCGTATAACAGGTTGGTTAGGAATATGAAAGCTAACAACCTTACGAAAACAATCAATTTTGGCATGATGAGTGGTTAACCAATCAATCTCTAAAATCACATCAAATGCGAGTATCTTTAAAGAAATAAGATCAACAGGTAATGTGATTGTGCTAACTTGGATTAAGCAAGATTTATAAACTGTAGATGTAACGAAGGTTTCACCCAACGGAGTTTTAACAGATAAGCTAAAGTCCAATTTCTCCGGAGTCAAGTTTAAACGTTGAGCACAAGTAGGAGAGATAAAAGAATGGGTAGAACTGGTATCTAGTAAGGTATAAACTTCGCAAGAGTTCAAGATTAGCTTACCCGTGATCACCTCATTCGGGTTTCTCGCGTTTAGGCCAGTCACGACAAACGCCCTTCCTTGAACCACGAACTTGGTTTTGTCCGTAATCGCCTTTGGTGCCGCCGTCCCAGTTGGACTTGACTTTGCTACTGGACAATATCGGGCTATGTGACCGTCTTTTCCACAATTGAAACACACCTTAGAAGGTCATGTGAGCAGTTTGGACTTATGTGTCCCTCCTCTTCGCATCTCAGATCATCTAAGCAAGGGTACGTTCTCCTCCCCAGGATTTGTTGTTGGTCTTTGGTCTTTGATGTCTTTCCGTCATTGTTGAATCTCCTCTTTTTGAAATTTCCAATTGACTCACCTCTCCTATTATCATGGCCACGATTACTACCCGAGTGGTTACCTCTTTTGTCCGTATTCTTCCCTCCTCGCTGGTTATCATCGCTCCGATGACTGCTGTCACCGGTATGACCCTGGTTGTGGTCCCTCGGTTGAACATACTCTTTATTGAATCAACGCAACAATTATTGAATCAATAAAATAAAATATTGAACAGTAACTACTGTAACAATTATTGAGTAGTGCCTTCTTACGTAAGGATCAATAATTCAAAAATACTGTGCAATACCGTGTGCTACTGTGCAACCACGCATATTATTGTATTTTTAACCACCGGGTATTCCAACAGTGTTACTTGGTAATGATTACGCTATTATTCATAAAAACTCAAACTTGTCATTTTCTTCATCCGACAGTTATTCTATTATGAGGCCCACGAATGGCTGCGCCATCGTACAAATATTCCCCGACAATAAGAATATTCCACGACCAAACGAATATTCCCCGTCAAAAATGAATATTTTATAACTACTTGCTTATTTTGTAAAATTTGCACAATTCACCCATAACCAAAGTATTATATCAAATTAACTCCTAATTATTTCAAGATAATAAATAGAGAAAATTTAATTTTATTCATAATAAGTTGGGGTCTTACACTGTGTTCCTCTCTTCCAAACTCTCTGACTATAGCCTAGGAAGAAAAGAACGCGTAAAAATAAACTGAAGCTACCCACATACTTCAGTTATAAAATAATATGCCTTCATCAGTTAAATTAGACCATAGGCCGCAAGGCCTTGTTTGGCCACACACCAATTCCCCCAAACTAGATTATTTTAACAATATTATATTATATAGTTTCACGTGTAACACCTTTAGTTAATTTATATAACACATAATAATAGTAATTAATAATAATTATAATCTCATTATAATTATACTTATAATTAATAAATAATTACATATATCTAATTTAATTAATAAATTAGATTTAAACATTATTTTATTTAATTTATTTATTCCCTTAATATTAAACAATTCATTTAATTTAATTAATTCATTAAATAAATCTTCAAAGAATAAAATTTACCTTTGCTTTAATTTATTTATTATACACATGTAACTAAATTATTATACCACAATTTCATAAATTATTTATTTTTCTCAATAAATACATTATTTAAAATATTTATTTAATTCAATAAATATTTAAAATTAATTACCAAATTCATTTAATTTCTTCAATAGTTAACTTAACTATTGAACCTCACTTTTTCAATATATGAATATATATTTCTCTTCACACCAGATCACATATTTTAAAATATATAGCACATATATATATATACTCAAACTCAAAATATCTCATAATAAGAATTTTAATTATTAAATTCTTATTTTAATAACTTATAAAAATTCGGGTTGTCACATCCTTCCCTCCTTATAAGGATTCCGTCCTCGAAATCACCGAAACCCTACCTTACAAAGGTTTTCATGAAATCTCTTTCACAATTAACGTTGAATAACTTCAACACGTTAACTTAGCAAAAAGTTTTACAAAAATATATACTTCATTCATTTCTTCAACAACTTTTAGGTTTTATTACATAACCTTCAATTAAACACAGTCATATATCAAATATTATATATTCTTTAACCCATTCATTTCCTTTTCTAAGGATCGTTATCATAAACACTCAGGATATTACATTCACCATTTCTTCTAAGAATTTCGTCCCCGAAATTTTGACTTATTAGTATTCGTTCATTCCATTTATCAAAATAGATTTTATGTTAATATCTATTTATTCATTAGGTTCTACAACAAAATTCTTTCTCTAAGGATCTGTCTAAGATCATCATATTCCTTACCTCTTCCTCTTCTAAGAGTTTCACATTTCTCTTCTCTCTGAAATTTCAATTCTTTCTTGAAATTATTATGTTTTGCTTAATTTTCTCATCCTTTCCACTTTCACATTTCAAAATAATAAGAATCTTCCACAACTGCTCAATAATTGGGAAGCGATATGAATAACAGGAATTTAAAAGATTCCAAATCATGCTGAGGGTCATAAGACCTTGAACTACGTCCACGATTATAAGTACTCTTTCAACTTAAACCTTTAATAAATATTTAGACTATAGGGACTCCCGTACTTAGGGTGTTAAGTCCTTCGTACGATGTATTGTGCACTCTATCCACGGTTATAAGTACTCTTTCAACTTAAACCTTAACATTCATTAGACTGTAGAGACTCCCATACTTAGGGTGATCAGCCCTTCGTACCATGTATTGTGCACAAATATCTAAACGCTTTCGCGTAATCCCCTATAAAAGGTTTGTTCATCTCAGCTTTTCAACATCTGAATCCGCACCAAAACAATTTGGTTTGGCATAACTTCTCAAGAAATGCTTGAATTTCATGAACATCTTTCAATATTCGTCTAGTTGAATCAAATAACATAGACTTCTACAATAATTCGGACATCAATCGAAATATACATACACACACACACACACACACACACATATATATATATATATTCTCATATCTTATAGAAATCTCAAAAATCTTTTTATGATGTCATGATACCGCACTGTATTTACAGTCCATTTGAGGATTCCTCCATTTGGTGATTTTATCATACTACATCATACCATAGTGGGCTGACGATCCTTAGATCACATCCAACAATAAGTAATACTGCATTGATGACTCCATCATTTTTATCATCTCTGCACCAGGTTCCATGATGCATTGATGATATAAAAATATATTTTGATATGTTTCAAATCATTTTTGTCTAGCCGAAGCAATTAGCATAAACATACGAATAACGGTATTGTTTTTAAAACTCATTGGTTTCATCATTTGATCCAACGTTTTTTAAGAAAATAGAAGTGCAAACATCAGCACGAAGTCAATAAATTTTGAAAGTCTAGCATAGCTAGTAGATTTAGAATATTCAGGTTTCCATCAACTTCAATCTTTACTCCATTACTTCATTACTTAACCAATTCTTTTTTTTTATTTCTAGCACCACTAATGCTCTTATACTAAATATTCTTGTATTTCAACTTACAATCTTCCTATACCCCCAGTATATTTCATCAAACTTACTGCATATTGGAAGTTCAGGAACTTGCCACAATAATATGAGTTTAAGAACTTATCCTAGTCAGACCATAGTCGTCCATTCGCTGAGGGGTTCAAAACATACCATATTATTATGAGTCACGAACTTACCACATGCATTAGTTTTAAGAACCGCACCTAATCCTAATAATATCTGACTAATCTTAATAGTTTCTAACTATCAAATATACACATGAGAAAAGAATCACCTTTTCACCACATATACATTAATAGCGCGACACCAACATTCCAATGATTATCAATATGATAAACTGAGTGCAAGCACAAAACCCTCGCCCATACAAAGATTTGTACAACTCAACCATCACATGAGTCCTCAATTTAAATCCCACCTAACTTTATCTTGCTTATAACTTGCTCTTTGCTCGATATCAATTCCTCGTATCACATCATCTATAATTCCTCATGAGTTTATCTCGTACTATTTCATAGTACATCATCTTCATAGCATCAAGCTATAATTATTCAAACATTACAGACCATCTTTCTTTTATAACTTAAACTGATCACGTCGTGATCTTATTCTATAATCATCTCCCTTAAATTTCTTTTCTTAACTCATAATCGTTTTGTTTTATGATCCTCTTTCTTTCCTTTTTCATCATTTATGATTTCATTTATGCTTTTAATCTTCCAGATTTTGTGTATTCATCATTATTCGTTATCTTGGCTATTGGAGTTAGGTAACTCCGATTTCTTATCTTTATATCTCTTCAAGATTCTTCTTTGAATTCTCTTGTTTATAAAACAATTCTTCCTTTAAGAATTTCTAACTTCATTTAAATTGCTCAACATTTCATTCAAGTTCCTCATTTTCATCATACGTATCCATTTCTATACTTGGTACACATCGGGTCTCTAACAGTTTCAATATGGTACGCTGAGTGGTTTCCCACAAACAACCAACAAACTAGGTTCCGAGTTGCTAGTTCATATATACCTCCACTCTATGAAGGAATCGTTTAGCCCAGATACCATATATCAACTATTAAAGAGTACAATTGTACCATACTTAAATATAACTTTTTATTCTTAATTTTTTTTATCATTCTCTTCTTATAGACATCACCTTACATCCCTATTATTGGAGTTGGGTAACCCCACATTCATATTCCTTATAACTCTGTGAGATTCTTCTTTGAATCCTCTTACGCATGTTTTAATCCATTCTATATAAATTTCTTAAAGTACTTCTTATTATTCAAACTCTATTTGAGCTTATTCGTTCATTATCTTCACCTTTCTTCTCTAAGGTTATAGCCTAAGGTAGTCTTACCTAAGGTTTCTAACCTATCAGCTTTGATACCAACTGTAACGACCCCAAAATTCATACAATATAATTCTCAACTTCGATCATTAATAACATATCTACCTTCTGATTTTACATCATTATTCGATGTTAAACTATATAAAATTCGGAATAATTTAAACTTGTATGTCTTTTTACTTTAATTCCCTGAATCAAAACATTTATCATCTACATGTCTTTGAATCAATCTTATTTTTTGATTCACTTTATCACCGTTATTATATAAAATTTTACATTTCAATTTGATAACCTTTACATATCAGATAATTCAAACTTTAACTTTACAACTCAACATAAAACTATACATCATAAAACATTTAGTACATCTCATGAATCTTAATCATGGTTTAAAAACTTTAGCTAAAATATTAATCTTCGTGTATTATTTCTGATCCACGTCATTCAAGTAGCACATAGTGTTACCTTCAATCCTTAACCTGCAAAAATAGTTATTTGCAAGGTTGAGCTCGACAGCCCAGCAAAATCTAACAGTTTTCATGCATCACATAGCACATAATAACATGCTCAACATATATCTCATAAACATTGGACTAACATAACATATATGTTACAGTTCAAATAACAAGTATAAAGATTGAGTTCCTTACTCAATCAACATGCTTTACTCAATCAACGTAGTCATAATTTGACTTTAACATTTCATACATTCAACATATATATAACACATCATGCTCTTTGAAATAAATATTTAAAACAGTTAATCACCAAGTTCACATAGCAAATAGGAACTGAAAGACTTGCCTTGATCATTGTTTACCAATAACAGTTTAACAGCTTACAGATATCTATACTTCACGTGCCTTACACAATTATATATTCATTCACATTAACTATTAGTTACATAGCAATGCATAATAGTTGTAATGTAAACTTTAATCTACATCCTATAATCCTTCCTATTAATCAATACACAATGTTCAATTTTATTGTGTTAACTTTCGACTTATAACTCACTATATTTCGTACTCGAAGTTCATTCAAGTGTTTAAGTCTTGCTAGGACTACTTATTGGTTTTATATTAACCCTATTCAGTATCTTATAATATTCATTTCATTTGATTTAAAACACTTTTTACGTTCATTAACACTTATCACGACGTTTCGACGTTTATTCGTCACACGTCCAATTTGTCTCTCTTGTGTGTGCTTAGAATGCATTTACACCTTATCTAATATATCATTTATTAATGTTAAACATCATTATAATTCATAATATTCATGTTATATAACTTAGAATAACATCTATTATCGTCGACATCACTATACTTGTGTATGTGCATGTTCGACGCCTCCCGATTGCCTCCGAATACGCATCAGTCACAAAGATGTCCATTTTGACTACTGTTCCCGACCTCAAATTGACAAACTTAAAGAATAAAAGTTGTAGGTATATTTGTCCTCGTTCCGTATCATCTTTAATCACCTCAATCAGAGTTCGTACGACAACGTTATGCCTATTTTACTAAAACAGGTCAAAACAAATACACTCGACATACTTTTATGCAATTACTAATTAAATCTTCTGGGCATACCAATTGCCCTATAGTTCTATAGTTGCACCCCAAATGACTTAGTGCGTAGCATGCATTTGCTACCAATTAGCGTAAACGGACTTGAAGCTACTATTTTGCGCGATTTTTGACCCTTTTTCTCCTACTAATCTTCATAACTTGAGTTATACACATCCAAATTAGTCCGTTTTCGATTCTATGGATTTGTAATTCATAGAAATACAATATACTAGAATTCTAACAATTTATAAAAACAATAACCAACCTAAAATTTGACCCAAAACACATGTTCATACTCTATTTTCATGTTTTAATACATTTAGCGAATTCGATCGCCACGACTTCGTTTCTTAACCAATTAACACGATTTAAACTACGCCATTTTCTTTTCTTAAAATACTAACATAATCCAACATCAATTTACAGATTATAACAAGTATTGACCATGAAATTTTGTACTTTCTAAAACCAATTTTCATGTAAAAACACTGTTATAAACTTTTCCTCCTACAAACCAAATTACATGAATTTTTATCATCAAACAACACTCACATGTGATAATTAACAGAGTAAACCCTTCATACATATATATGTATCAATTCAACATAATTATTAATAGAAATTTCAAAAACAAGGGTTAACATTAGAGTATGTTATACCTTGTTCCTTTGATTGTTTGCTAGCAAAGAGATGATGATTAGGTTTAGAAATTTCCCTTCAACCACAGTGATTCCTCTCTTGCTCTCTCTCCAAACTCTTTGTGTTTCACTGTGTTCCTCTCTTCCAAACTCTCTGACTATAGCCTTATAAAGAAAAGAACGCGTAAAAATAAACTGAAGCTACCCACGTACTTTAGTTATAAAATAACATGCCTTCATCAGTTAAATTAGACCAAAGGCCACAAGGCCTTGTTTGGCCACACACCAATTCCCCCAAACTAGATTATTTTAATAATATTATATTATATAGTTTCATGTGTCACACCTTTAATTAATTTATATAACATATAATAATAGTAATTAATAATAATTATAATCTCATTATAATTATACTTGTAATTAATAAATAATTACATATATCTAATTTAATTAATAAATTAGATTTAAACATTACTTTACTTAATTTATTTATTTCCTTAATATTAAACAATTCATTTAATTTAATTAATTCATTAAATTAAATCTTCAAAGAATAAAATTTACCTTTTGCTTTAATTTAATTATCATACACACGTAACTAAATTATTATACCATAATTTCATAAATTATTTATTTTTCTCAATAAATACATTATTTTAAATATTTATTTAATTCAATAAATATTTAAAATTAATTACTAAATTATTTAATTTCTTCAATAGTTAACTTAACTATTGAACCTCACTTTTCCAATATATGAATATATATTTCTCTTCACACCAGATCACATATTTCAAAATATATAGCACGTATATATATATATATATATATATATATATATTCAAACTCAAAACATCTCATAATAAGAATTTTAATTATTAAATTCCTATTTTAATAACTTATAAAAATTCGGGTTGTCACATAACATGTGTTCGTGAATTTTGTGAATGAACAGAATCTTGATGAATGTTAAGGTAGAGATATGCTTGACATCGCATGTAATTAGATAGAGAACTTAATCTTAAATCTTCTTTAATTATAATTCACATAGAGATATAGTGAGTTAGTTGATTAAGGTGTTTAACTTGTTTCTATCTAAATTGTGGATTTAAGTTAATACGATATTAATGCATCGAGAGGTGGCTAGTGCTACATTCATGTTCTTGATTAATAAATTGTGATAGTGAATTGAATTGGAATAAAGATGTAAAAATCAGAGTGAAGCTTAGGGTGAAGTTGTAAGTCTAATTCTCCAATAATTGTTTAAAATTTCAGTTTTTAATATTTGTGATTGTTTTGGTGACCATAGTGTTTTTAATTATTTGGTTTTAATAATTTCACTCATTGATTTGACTAGTTTATTAAAATTAGGATTAATAAGAAACTGATAATTATGACGTTAAATTCTTACTAAGTTGTCTCTGTGGGAACGACACTTTACTTATTATTATATTACTTGTTGACCTCGTATACTTGCGTGTTGTGCGTAATTAGATTTTATCTAACAAGTTTTTGGTGTCGTTGCCAAGGATATTTTTAGAATAGATTTAAATATTTTACGATATCAGTTTAATTAGTCTAGTTTTACTTAAACATTTTTATTTTTGTTTTGTTCCTCTTATTTCAAGTTTTTGAAGTGGTTTATGTAAACTCGATCCAAAAATCCAGACTTGCTTCTTTTTGAGGACGATATTGAGAAACGGTTTCAGAGGTTAAGTAAGTGGATCAAGGAAACATGAGAAGACTTTGAAAATTCTGAAAAAGAAGAGGCAATGGCTACTGAAGATCAGAAAGCGTTGAGGGACTTTGCTACACCCAAGGTGACTGAGCTGCAGTCAAGTATCACCAGGCCTGCTATAGCTGCAAACACATTTGAAATCAAGCCTGGGATAATTCAAATGATTCAAAATTTAGTTCGATTTGGGGGTTTAACAAATAATGATCCGAACGAACACTTAGTCAGCTTTCTGGAAATTTGTGACACCTTCAGGTACAATGGGGTGTCAGATGATGCGGTGAGACTTCGCTTGTTCCCATTCACCTTACTGGACAAGGCAAAATGTTGGTTACATTCTCTACCACCGGGATCAATAACTACTTGGGAAGACCTCGCTCAGAAATTTCTTGCAAAATTCTTCCCACCAGCGAAAACTGCAAATGAGATAACGATGTTTGAACAACAACACGGGGAATCACTGTATGAGGCATGTGAAAGATACAAGGAATTGCTCAAAAAGTGCCTGCATCATGGATTGCCTAAGTGGTTGCAGAAGAACACCTTTTACAACGGATTGAACAGAAATCTCAGAACCAGTATTGATGTAGCTTCGGGTGGAGCATTTATGGCTAAAAGTTATGAGGAGGCTTACTAATTGATAGAAACTATGACAACTAACAACTACCATAGGCCCACGACAAGAATGACACAAGCAAAGGTAGCTGGAGTGTTAGAAGTAGATGGTGTGACAGCAATACAAGCGCAAATTTCAGCACTCTCAAAGAAGTTGGATGCTATGACAGGGGTACAGGCACAACAAGTTGTAGTTATTTGTGAATTGTGTGCAGGAGAGCATCCTACAGATCAATGTGCAATTAATTCAGCGTCAGTGCAATTTATGGGTAGCTACAACAGAATTCCATAGAATACATACCAGAATGCTTATAATCAGGGGAATAAGAATCATCCTAACTTTTCATGGAGTAATAATCAACATCAACAAGCTCCAACACCATCATATCCTCCAGGATTCAAGAATCATCAACAACCAGCTCAACATCAAGAGAGGAAATCAGATTTAGAGGAGTTGTTGACAAAGTACATAACAAACAATGAAGCGGCTATGAAAAATCAAGCCATGGCAATGAAATCGCAAGAGATAACCATCAAGAATCTAGAGAATCAGATGGGACAAATTTTCGTTAGCATTGAACAACATACCTCAAGGGACTCTACCAAGTGACACCAAAAAAAATCCAAAGGGAAATCATGAGCAGTGTCAGGCAATTACTTTGAGAAGTGGAAAACACTTGGATGGGAAAGTTGCAGAAAAATTAGCTATATCGGATGACAAAGTTGATGACAACAAAGGGGTTGAAGAAAATAGGGTGAGGATAAGTAATGTGAGAAAACAAAGTTAAATGACAAGCCAGTTGTATATCCTCCACTGCCGTTTCAGCAGAGAGTCCAAAAACAGAAATTAGACAAGCAGTTTGCTAAATTTTTGGAAGTTTTTAAGAAACTTAAGATTAACATCTCGTTTGCAGAAGCCCTGGAGCAGATGCCAAGCTACACAAAATTTATGAAAGGGATTCTGTCCAGGAAAAAGAAGTTGGAAGATTTCAAGACAGTGACATTAATAGAGGAGTGTAGTGAGGTGTTACAACAAAAGTTGCCACCAAAGTTGAAAGATCCAGGGAGTTTCACTATTCCGTGCACGATTGGGAATATGGCGTTCAACAAATGTTTATGTGATTTGGGGGCAAGTGTGAACCTTATGCCGTTATTAGTTTATACAGAATTGGGTTTGCCCGCTCTAAAGCCTACGAACATCTCATTGCAGTTGGAGGATAGGTCAGTCACGTACCCAAGAGGCATTGTGGAGGACATACTGGTAAAGGTTGATAAGTTTATATTCCCTACGGATTTCATTATTCTAGATGTTGAGGAAGATAAGAACATCCCAATTATCCTAGGGAGACCTTTCTTGGCTACGGGTATGACACTCATTGACGTACAAAAGGGTGAACTAACTATGAGAGTCCAAGATCAAGAAGTTAAGTTTAATGTTTTCAAGGCCATGAAATTTCCTACGGGTGAAGAAGATTGTTTTTGGATGGATATCATTGAGCAGATAATAAGCGAAGACATGGGCAAAAGTTTGGTTAACGATCCATTGGAAATGACTTTATTGGGAGATGAAGAGTTAGATGATCCGAAATTTGTGGACTACTTGCAGATGCTAGACTCCTTGCCACGAGTAAGCAGATTTAAAACACCATTTGAACCATTGCACTCGGAGGAAAGAGCCACAACCAGAATGAAACCATCATTGGAGGAGCCGCCGTCTCTTGAGCGAAAGCCTCTACCTAAACACCTCAGGTATGCATATTTAGGCATTTCTAATTCTTTACCTTTTATTATTTCTGCTGTACTTAACGAATTGCAAGAAGAAAAGTTGTTGAGAGTGCTTAGGGAACATAAATCGGCTATAGGATGGACAATCAAGGATATCAAGGGAATCAACCCATCCTTTTGCATGCACAAAATTCTGATGGAAGATGATGCAAAACCGATAGTAGAGTAACAGAAACGACTCAATCCAATCATGAAAGAAGTAGTGAAAAAGGAAATACTGAAATGGTTGGATGTGGGTATCATTTACCCAATTTCAGACAGTAAGTGGGTTAGTCCGGTGCAATATGTGCCGAAAAAGGGAGGAATGACCATGGTTCAGAATGATGACAATGAGCTAATTCCGACAAGGACAGTGACTGGTTGGAGGGTCTGCATGGACTACATGAAGTTGAATAAGGTGACCCGAAAGGATCACTTTCCTTTTCCCTTTATCGATCAGATGTTGGACAGATTAATGGGACATGAGTACTACTGCTTATTGGATGGATATTCGGGTTATAATCAGATCATCATCGCTCCTGAAGATCAAGAGAAAACTACATTTACATGCCCATACGGCACATTCACATTCAGGAGAATGTCATTCGATTTGTGTAATGCACCCGCTACCTTCCAGCGGTGTATGATGGCTATTTTCTCAGACATGGTAGAGAAAAATATGGAAGTCTTCATGGACGACTTCTCTGTCTATGGGGATGATTTTGATGTGTGTTTGGAAAATTTGGTAATGGTCCTACAAAGATGCACAGACACAAATTTGGTCCTTATTTGGGAAAAGTGCCACTTTATGGTTGAAGAAGGTATAATTTTGGGGCACAAAGTCTCGGCTCAAGGATTAGAGGTTGATAAAGCCAAGCTGGAAACAATTGAAAAGCTGCCTCCACCGAGTTCAGTTAAGGGAATTAGAAGTTTTCTGGGACATGCTGGGTTCTACAGGAGATTCATAAAGGACTTCTCTAAAATTGCAAAACCTTTGTGCAGTCTTTTAGAAAAGGATTTGGTTTTTAAGTTTGATGAGGAGTGTAAAGTGGCATTTGAGCTATTGAAGAAGTAGTTGACTACAGCTCCCGTGATTGTCGCACCGGATTGGAATATGCTTTTCGAGCTAATGTGTGATGCAAGCGACTATGCAGTTGGGGCTGTTTTGGGTCAACACCGAGAGAAGGTATTTCATGCCATATATTATGCAAGTAAGACACTCACAAAGACTTAATTGAACTACATAACTACGGAAAAAGAATTACTTGTAGTGGTGTATGCGTTCGATAAATTTTGGGCATACTTGATTGGGACTAAGGTAGTAGTTTACACGGATCAGTCGGCTATTTGGTACTTAATTTTGAAAAAAGATGCTAAGCCATGCCTTATCAGATGGATTCTACTTTTACAAGAGTTTGATTTAGAAATAAAGGATAGAAAGGGGACAGAGAACCAAGTCGCCGATCATTTGTCTAGGCTAGAAAATCAGAATATAAAGGAAGATGACAAGTGTGTAATCAACGAGTCATTCCCGGATGAGCAACTGTTTGGGATAAATACAAAATTTCTATGGTACACGGACTTCGTGATTTATCTAGTAAGCAACATTCTTCTCCCTGATCTTACACGACAACAAAAAAAGAAGTTTCTTCATGACGTCAAATGGTATATGTAGGATGAGCCTTACTTATTCAAATAGTACGCTGACAAAATGATCAGAAGATGTGTGCCCTACAATGAAGTGAAGAACATACTGCATGAGTGTCACTCATCTGCGTATGGGGGACACTATGGTAGTGAGAGAACAGCGGCAAAAGTGCTTCAAGACGGGTTTTATTAGCCTACAATATTTAAAGCCGCCCACCAATTTGTTAAAACATATGATAGATGTCAAAGGGTGGGCAACATATCGAAAAGGAATGATATGTCACTACAAACAATTTTAGAAGTTGAGATTTTCGATGTATGGGGCATAGATTTCATGGGGCCATTCCCTTCATCACTTACTAATCAGTACATTTTGCTTGCGGTGGACTATGTCTCAAAGTGGGTTGAAGCAGTAGCACTCCCGACTAACGATGCCAAAGTGGTTCTCAAATTCTTGCAGAAGAAAATTTTTACGAGTTTTGGCATGCCGAGAGCTATTATAAGTAATGAAGGTAGTCACTTCTGCAATAAATCGTTTACAACTCTATTGGCAAAGTATGGGGTCAACCATAAAGTAGCTACAACATATCATCCCCAAACCAGTGGGCAAGCTGATGTTTCAAACAGGGAAGTGAAGAGAATCTTGGAAAAGGTGGTAAACCCGAATCGAAAGGATTGGTCGCTCAGGTTGGACGATGCACGATGGGCCTACCAGACTGCGTATAAAACACCGATTGGTATGTCACCATATCAACTACTATACGGGAAGGCGCGTCACTTACCTATCGAGTTACAACACAAGGCCTACTGGGCTATTCAGAAACTGAACTTCGATCAAGCAGCAGTGGGTGAAAAGAGACTACTTCAGCTAAATGAGCTCGATGAATTCTGACTACAAGCTTACGAGAACTCGAAATTATACAAAGAGAAGGTCAAGAAATGGCACGACAAGAAATTGATACAAAGAACGTTTGAGCCTGGGCAATCAGTCCTATTGTTCAACTCACGGTTGAGATTATTCCTAGGAAAACTAAAATCAAGGTGGTCGGGACCATTCACCATCAAAATAGTTTTTCATATGGCGCCGTTGAACTCTACAAAGAGAAATCCATTGGAGACTTTCAAGGTCAATGGACAACAAGTTAAAGCATTATTCTTGGGGTGGTGATTTAAATTGGGATGTCGTCAACATTACCCTTGTAGATGAACAGTGATACATGAGGCACCGTCGGGCTTACGACATTAAAACTAGTGCTACTTGGGAGGCAATCCAAGCTCTAAACTCTTTCTCTTTTAGTTATTCTTTATATTTTAGTTTATAATCTAGTTTAAATATGTAGTTTTTATAGAATTTTGAATCCATTTTTGGAAGATTCGCAGGTAACTAAAGAAAAATAGAGTCATTATACTCATCGACTCTAGCTGGGTCAAGGCCGCTTAGTGCACAAACAAACACACATGACGCCGCGCCACTAGCCCAAAACTTATCGACATGCCGGTAGGGGCGCACTAATTCACCGATCCCACAATACGGGTGCACTATATCCAACATACAATGGGCGCGGGGCGCGCTACTGCTCAATAAGATACTAACCCCCTAGCGCGGGCCACGCTACCCAATACATAGACACAGCGTGGGGCGCGCTACTATGCTAGTAACTACTAACTTCTTAGCGCGGGGCACGCTAACTCATACATATACACGGCGCAAGCCGCGCCGCTCGGAAACCCTAGGCGCTGAACGTGTTTTAATTGTCGTGTCCACGACAACAACTCTCCTTCGTACACTCAACTTCCCCACTTCTCCTACACCCCTACCACTTCCATTACTCCATAACTCCTATAACCCCCACTACACCATCTCTCCTTCTCCTTTTGAACTTCCCTTCACATTAAACCCATACACTCTCCAACTCCCAACCCACGTTGGTTTTCCATCCCCTATATGAACTTTAACCTTACTAGTAGTCAAATTCATATCAGATATAAACACTACACTCCAATCCTAAATCTAATTCCTTCCTTGCACAAATTCATTCAAATTGGGACATCTTTACAAAGAGGGAAACACAAAATCATTAAAGGTAAGCACAACTTCTTTCATCCTCAATATTCTTCTCTTTTATTGATATCAATTAGGTGGAAAACCTTGGAAATTGGGTGCCCAAGGAGTGTGTTGTTTGATTTCACATATTAGCTAGCAAGATAATACCAATCAACCAATTTTGGGGGAAGTAACCAGTCCGCTCACCAACTATTTGATAAAAGTTCTGAACCAAATTTTGAGCCTAAATCTCACAAGAGACACCATGTCTTCCCACAAAAGACAATGCCCATCCACCTCCACTACTCGACCTTAATATGATCATACGAAATTTGTTAGTGAGAGGGCCGCAAAAAGATTCAAGTCATCCATCGACAAGAAAAATTTGGTGCTAGAACGTGGATTGAAGCCGAATGCTAATTTGGATGGTGATATGGCTTTGTAAATTATAGAACGTAATTGGTTTCAGTTAGTAGAGCAACCACTTCTAGCGGTGCTCAAAATAGTGAAAGAGTTTTTTGCCAATGCAATGGAACATGTCAATCACGTAGTTATGGTTCGGGGTAAATCGGTGGCATATTTTGGGTTAGAGGCACCACAGGCTGACCGATATGAAGATGGTTTGCCCGATCTAGACGAGTTGATTAACAGATTATGCAAACTAGGAACTCAATGGGTAACTCAAGACAAAACGGATGAAAAGATAAGTTTTCCCCACTCAACACTTAGTCGTTATGGTAAAGCTTGGTATGCATTTATATGTGCTCGTTTAATGCCCACACGCCACCAAAATGATGTAACTAAGGCACATGCTCGGCTATTATATGGGATTGTTCACCACCATTACCGTGCGAATAACTCAATTGCATTTTACAATGTCGATGAGGGAGTACTACGAGAGGTTGGCTATATGGTTTCTTAATCACTGATTTATGCCGTAAAGCTGGGGTGCCGTGGCAACCTTCTGAGCCTGTCCAACAACTGATGGCTATAATCGATCATGCTACAATTGAGAAATACAAGGCATGTGAAGGGGCGAGATCACATCCACGTGGAGAAGGCTATATTATGATCTGCCAACCCTCACCCCCAGTTGGAACGGAACCAATGCAAGAGCAATCAGCTCGGGGCTCAAGGAAACAATTTTTGTGGTTGGCTCAACATAAGGATTTAATGCATCAGTACAATGCCAATGCATTCCACACGTTTCCTGATGCGTTTTCCCGTTGTAATCCTAATGCACATCCGGTGGTCATGCCTATTCCTCCTATCCTGCCAACATATCCTCCTTCGAACGAGGACGAACAGTGACTCATTTTCAGGGAAGTCCTCATACTTTTATTTGAATTATTTTGATGTAATGAGGACATTACTTGATTTAAGTTTGGGGGATTATGTTTTATGCCTGGTTAATTAATGAAGATTTTAATAATCATGTTAGTTAGTTTTTTTTATTTTTATAATTGTTCGTATTCATGGCGTTTAGTTTAATAGTTTAATATTTACATTAAAAAATAATAATAATAAAAATATATATGCATGTAGTTGCATGAATCCAGTTATTAGATTGTAAAAGTTTGTTCTTGGCCAATGATGAGATTGGAATTCGGTAGACAAGTACAGTGCCAAATAAGAGAACTTTGATGTAATTTCTGTTATGAATTGGATCTTTGGCTGTGTGAAGCTAGTATAAAAAAAGGAAGCACGTTAATAACACCTATGTGGGCTGATTAGTTCAAATTGACACATAACGAATTTCTAAAGGATAATACTAGTTTGGATGAAAAAATGACAAGATATAAGTAGTGATGACTAAAGTTAGACAAGAACCTAAGTGTGGGGGAATATTTGGGGTATATAAGCTATAAAAAAAAGAGAAAAAAAGAAAAAAAGAAGAAAGTATGAATAAACACCGTGGCGTGCTTGTCTAGTTTTGTGGCCTTGGTTACTTGAGTAAGTAAGCCCGAGGGGATTGTCTTTACACCTATCGCCCTAAGGTCTTATTGGTTTGGGAGTCCTTGGTCGAAAGCTCGTTAAGGTAGCATTGAAAAGCCTAAGGGAATAAGACATCGCATAGCTATGTGTATATAAACCAAAAGAAAAAATGAATAAAATGGGAAATAAGAGCAAAAAGTCCCCGTAGATGAAAAATGAAGCATACATATCCCATGTTGACCCTCGATATTGGTAATTATTTTAATTTATTTGGATCTAGCTTGTTTTTGGATTTCTTGAGTTTACACTATATGATGCCTTTAAAGAGATTTGTTATGTATCGAATTTGAATTTGTATCAGTTAGCATGGATGTGGAGCACACACACATTATATTAGTGATCACAGTTTAAGATTCGAGGATTGATAATGAATTGTGGATTGGTTTTGTTATGAAGCGTTGAAATGTTTACTTAAGTTTTCTGAGGATGTATAAGTAAACTATATATATTGTCTTAATACTGGATTCGTAGTTGTTAGTTGTTAGTTGCATACATTGCATTTTGCTTGAGAACAAGCAATGTTCAAGTTTGGGGGAATTGGTGAGTAGGTTTTTAACCTATGATTTATATTCATTTAGCTTGTTATATTATTAGTTTTTGATTACTTCATGTTACTTTTGATGGGTTTTGTGCTTGTTTTAGGATAATCAGTAAGCTTATCAAGATGCTAGCATTGGAAGGATTTTCAAGAAATTATGGATATTCTGCTCGACTGAGCGAGGCGCGCTTTGTAGTCCGAGTAAAGTAAATGGCGTGACGCGCTATTAGTGCGCGTGGCTTTATTATTGGTTGAGTAGCAGCTTGGTCGCTATTTGTCTGGGGATTATTCAGACACACTTAGGGAAGAGGATTGAAAAACAAGAGCTTGGAGGAACGAAGAAGAAGAAGAATTTCACAAAGATTGCATATTTGAAAGGCGAGAAGGGTGGTGTATTACTATTCTCCTTTAATTTCAATTTGTATAATTGGGATGATGTTTTCTTTTATTTATTCTGTATTTAATTCATTAGTTATGAACTAATTTACTTTTTAGGCTTATGACGGATCTTTAAGTGAAACGATGATTATGTAGCTTTGATTTCCAGTTTAATAAGTTATTATCCAGTTTATCTATATTAATTTGAGCTTGAATTTATGAATTGCTTGATCAACAGTTCTTTGTGGATTTGTATGAATTCGAGAGAGGAAGTACAAATCTAGACTTAGTTAATATAGCATGTGTTCTTGAATTTTATGAATGAACAGAATCTTGATGAATGTTAAGGTAGAGATATGCTTGACATCACATGTAATCGGATAGAGAACTTAATCTTAAACCTTCTTTAATTATAATTCGCATAGAGATATAGTGAGTTAGTTGATTAAGGTGTTTAACTTGTTTCTATCTAAATTATGGATTTAAGTTAATATGGTATTAGTGCATCGAGAGGTGGCTAGTGCTACATTCGTGTTCTTGATTAATAAACTGGGATAGTGAATTGAACTGGAATAAAGGTGTAAAAATTAGAGTGAAGCTTAGGGTGAAGTTGTAAGTCTAATTCTCCAATAATTGTTTGAAATTTCAGTTTTTAATATTTGTGATTGTTTTGGTGATCGTAGTGTTTTTAATAATTTCGTTTCAATAATTTCACTCAATGATTTGGCTAGTTTAATAAAATTAGGATTAATAAGAAACTGATAATTGTGACGTTAAATTCTTACTAAGTTGTAACGACCCCAAAATTCATACAATTTAATTCTCGACTTCGGTCGTTAATAATACATTCAACCTCTAATTTTACATCCTTAAACGATAATACAACCATTGAAATTTGCGAAATAATTAAAATTTTCTATTATAAACTATCCTCGTTCCCAAAACCTTCAACTTTTACATCTAAATATTTTAGAATCATTTTAATACTACAATAGTTTATATCGCAAAACGATATTACAATTCAACATTAATATATTATTCGGAACCTTAAAAATGGTTTAAATAATACTAACACAACCAAAGTGTATAAATCTTCAAGTATCACATCTGATTCATGTCTTTCAAGTAACACATAACTTTACTTTGAATTTTGAACCTGCAAAAGTGGTTATTTGCAAGGTTGAGCTCGACAGCTCAGCAAAATCTAATAGTTTTCATGCATCACATAACACATAATAACATGCTCAAGATATAACATACATGCTACAGTTCATATAACAAGTATAATGATTGAGTCCTTACTCAATCAGCATGCTTTAATCAATCAACATAGTCATATATCGACTTTAACATTTCATACTTTCAACATATATATAACACATCATGCCTTTTGCAATAAAGATTTAAAACAGTTAATCATCAAGTTCACATAGCAAATAGGAACTGAAAGACTTGCCTGATTCGTAGTTTATGAACTATGACTTAACTGCTTAATGCTTATCTGCACTTCGTGTATTCCTACACAGTTATATAATCATGGATTCACATCCATTAGTCATATATTAACGCATAGTAGTTGTAATGTAAACTTTACGCTATATCTCATAAGTCCGATAACATCCAACTTTGGATATGCTATAAAAATCATATTAACCTATTTTTAAAAGTTATTGGACACCCATTTCGGATAAGATAGACAGTCCAAAAGAGTGTTCAAAAAGGGCGTTCAAATCTGTTTTTCATTCATTCCCAGCTTTACCCTCTCTCGCTAAAACAATCATAACTAATTCGTTTCAAAACATTTTTGAGCGATTCTTGATCCCACGCGAAGCTAACTTCCGAGGCTACAACTTTCATTCTTAACCATTTCCAAATTCAAAATACATAATTCCAGAAAATTCGTTGAACGTGACTGTCCCGAGTTGGTTAGATAGTTTTGACGCGACTACTTTGAATGGTCATAACTCTTTGCTCCGAAGTCGGAATTAGTTGGAGTCTATGGAAAGCTAATTCAGTGTACTATAACATACCAAAAGCCCAGAAGTTTCTTGGAAACATTAACTGATCGAAACAGTGTCCCGAATAGCACCTCCCACTGCTGACTTTCAGTTTGACAAATTCGACACATTTCCTTCCAATCACCCTAACTCCCTCATCCGAGGTCAGAATGAGGTCATTCCAAAGCCTATGGCTTCCTAACTCAGTGCACTACAACTACCCAGAAACTCAAAATTTTTCAGGCAACATAGCTATTCCAGAATTTAACACTATAGTCACTGTTCATTCAGTTTTCATTTGTAGACATGGTTTACTAAAATCTTCACCATGGATTCATTTTAACTCCGTTTTGGTTCATTCAAGTTAGGTAATCTTCAGAACTTAGAGGGATATAACATACAATCATCAAATTAATCTTTTAGACATAAATCAAAAGCACAAATGGTCCTCAAGCTCAGTCCCAAAAATTGTCCAACATGGTTCTTTGTAAATATTTTATTTTGTGAGTTTTGGTTACACTTGGATGATATTAAGGCTTCATATCTCTAATTACAATCATTAGAACTCATTTACATAATCAATTACAAGCTAAAATAAACATAGTAAACTAACTAGTTTACTAACAAAACTAACTAAACTTCCAAAATTTAAACTTTAACTAACAAACTAAATACAATATTTAAAATAATAACATCACCAAAAATTAAATAAGAAACATACCCGAAAATACGAGTTTCACAAACTGAATATGCACTTCCACGCCAAAATTTAACTAAGGAGATCTTTATAAAAAGTCCTCTCACAACAAAACCTTTCTCAAAAATTGGAGGCCTTATTGTTGGTGAATGAAACAAAGGATCAAGCCATTCTATTTATAGGTTTAGCAAAGGGTAAAGTTCTCAATTTAGTTGATGTGGGACTTAGTTTATACTAATTCTAATTTATTTATACTAATTTTTCCTATTTTCAACATGCTAAGTGTATTCATTCATCACGAATTCATGCTGATAGGTTTGAAACCTTAGGTAATAGTACCTTAGGCTATAACCTTAGAGAAGAGAGGTGAAAATAATGAACGAATAAGCTCAAATAGAGTTTGAAAAATAAGAAGTAATTTAAGAAATTTATAAAGAAGGGATTAAAACATATGTAAGAGGATTCAAAGAAGAATCTCGTAGTGTTATAAGGAATTTGAATGTGGGGTTACCCAACTCCAATAATAAGGATGTAAGGTGATAATAAATAGACAATGTCTATACAAAGAGAATGATAAAGAAGTTAAGAATAAAAAGTTATATCTAAGTATGGTACAATTGTACTCTTTAATAGTTGATGTATGGTATCCTTTATAGAGCGGAGGTATATACGAACTAGTAACTCGGAACCTAGTTTGTTGGTTGTTTGTGGCAAACCACTCAGCGTACCATATTGAAACTATTAGACACTCGATGTGTACCATGTATAGAAAATGGATACATATGATGAAAATGTGGAACTCGAATGAATTATTGAGCAATGTAAATGAAGTTAGAATTTCTTAAAGGAAGAATTATTATATAAACAAGAAATTCAAAGAAGAATCTTGAAGAGATATAAAGATAAGAAATAGGAGTTACCCTAACTCCAATAGCCAAGATAACAAATAATGATGAATAGGAAAAGCCTGTAAGATTAAAAGAATAAATGAAATCGTAAATGATGAAAAAGGAAAGAAAGATGATCATTAAACAAAACAAGCACGAGTTAAGAAAAGAATTTTAAGGGAGATGATTATAGAATAAGATCATGACGTGATCTGTTTAAGTTATAAAAGAAAGATGGTTTGTAATGTTTGAATAATTATAGCTTGATGCTATGAATATAATGTACTATGAAATAGTACGAAGTAAACTCACGAGGAGTTATAAATGATGATGTACGAAAAAATTATATTGAGTAAGTTAAGGGCAAGTTAAGAATAAGTTAAGAGTAAGGTAATGTTAGGTGGGATTTCAATTGAGGACTCATGTGATGGCTAAGTTGTACAAACCTTTGTATGGACAAGGGTTTTGTGCTTACACTCAGTTTATCCCATTGATAATCATTGGAATGTTGGTGTCGCGCTGTCAATGTATATGTGGTGAAAAGGTGATTCTTTTCTCATGTGTATATTTGATAGTTAGAAACTATTAAGGTTAGTTAGATATTACTAGGATTATGTGCAGTTCTTAAAACTAATGCATATGGTAAGTTCGTGACTCATAATAATATGGTATGTTTTGAACCCCTCAGCGAATGGACGCCTATGGTCTGACTAGGATAAGTTCTTAAACTCATATTATTGTGGCAAGTTTCGAACTTCTAATAATGCAGTAAGTTTGATGAACTATCTTTGGGGTATAGGAAGATTGTAAATTGAAATACAAGAATATTTAATATAAGAGCATTAGTGGTGCTAGAAATAAAAAGAATTGGTTAAGTTATGGAGTAATGGAGTAAAGATTGAAGTTGATGGATACCTGGATATTCTAAATCTACTAGCTATGCTAGACTTTCAAAATTTATTGACTTCGTGCTGATGTTTGTACTTCTATTTTCTTGAAAAACATTGGATCAAATGATGAAACCAATGAGTTTTAAAAACAATATTGTTATTCGTATGTCTATGCTAATTGCTTTAGCTAGACAAAAATGATTTAAAATATATCAAAATGTATTTTTTATATCATCAATGCATCATGGAACCTGGTGCACAGATGATAAAAATAATGGAGTCATCAATGCAATATTACGTAGTGTTGGATGTGATCTAAGGATCGTCAGCCCACTATGGTATGATGTAGTATGATAAAATCACCAAATGACGGAATCCTCAACGGACTGTAAATACAATGCAGTATCATGACGTCATAAAAATATTTTTGAGATTTCTTTAAGATATGAGAATATATTTATATATATATGTATATGTATATTTCGATTGATGTCCGAATTATTGTAGAAGTCTATGCTATTTGATTCAGCTAGACGAATATTGAAAGATGTTCATGGAATTCAAGCGTTATTTGTCAAACTATGCCAAACCAAATTATTTTGGAGCGGATTCAGATGTTGAAAAGCTGAGATGAACAACCCTTTTATAGGGGATTACGCGGAAGCGTTTAGATATTTGTGCACAATACATTGTATGAAGGGCTGATCACCCTAAGTACGAGGAGTCCCTATAGTCTTATGTTTGTTAAAGTTTAAGTTGAAAGATTACTTATAACTATGGACATACGCATAACGTTTAAATGTTTGTGCACAATACATCGTACAAAGGGCTTAACCCCCTAAATACGGGAGTCCCTATAGTCTAATAATTGTTAAGGTTTAAGTTGAAAGAGTACTTATAACCGTGGACGTAGTCCAAGGTCTTGCGACCCTCAGCATGATTTGGGATCTTTTAAATTCCTGAGTTATTCATACTACTTCCCAATTATTGAGCAATTGTGGAAAATTCTTTCTATTCTAAAAGGTGAATGTGGTAAGGATGATATTCCTTAGAAAGAAGTGAGTCGTAGAATGCGACACTGAATAATGGATATATTGAATAAGTGAGAAAAGAAATTTTGAAGTGAGAAGGAGATGAGTATCAAAGAATAATGTAAAATTTTTAATAGAAAAGTTAATAATTGTAGAAAGATCTTTGTAAAAAGAAAGTGGTTATAGAACTCAATGACTTAATAAAGTATTAACGTAAAATCTATTTTGATAGATTGAATGAATAAAGATTAATAGATAAAATTTCGAGGACGAAATTCTTAGAAGAAATGGTGAATGTAATATCACGAGTAAATTTTGAAAAGAGATTTGGTGAAAACCGAGTAAGGGAGGTTTCTGTGATTCCGAGGACGGAATCCTTATAAGGAGGGAAGGATGTGACAACCCGAATTTTTATAAGTTATTAAAATAAGAATTTAATAATTAAAATTCTTATTATGAGATGTATATATTTTGAATTATGTGATTTAGTGTGAAGAAAATTATATATTCATATGTTGGAGAATGTGAGATTTAATAGTTAATTAAACTATTAAAGAAATTAAATAATATTAGTTTATTTAATTAAGTTGAAATTATTTTATGAGATAATATAATTTTAATTATTATGCCTTATGGGCAATGGAAATTATTATGAGTTAAGTTTCATAAATAGTGTGAATAATTCACTTAATTAAAATAATGAATTAATACAAGTATAATTGATTTAATAAAGTGAGAAGGTAATATATTGCATAAAAATGTAAATGTTAGTATAATGCGAGTAAAATATTTATTAAGTACATTAAATATTTTTGTTGCAAACTTTATGGAATAAAATGAATATTTATGGTATTAAATAAATATTTGATGAAAATTTTTATGGGATAGTTTATTTAAGTGTGATAAAAAATAGATGAGATTTATACGTATTTTATTATGAAAAGTATAATTGTGATATTCTAATTTAATTAAATAATTAAATTAGAGGAGTGAGAATTTGTTAAATAATGTTATGATTATAATGGTTGAATAGAAATTATAATTTTCTTTGATAAGGTTAATTTTATTTCTTAAGGAATTAAAGGTACATAATCTAGTTTATATTTCTAGTTTATGTGTTCTTGAGTTTCTTTTAAAATTGGAGTTTTGGTTAATGAATTTGTGGGAGTTACGATGTTTTATATGTTATTAGATATTTGTAATTTGATAATGGTCATCTCTAGAACAAAATTTTAAAAATCAAATTCATGTATTTATACTAAAGAAGAAGAGTTTGAGTTTTCATTGTAATGTGTGTTTTTGTGTACTTTGGGACTAAAGTTGATGATGAATTCGTGATGGAAACTTTAAATTGATGGATGATTGTTGTTCTCCTCTATAAAATGAAAACAACGCAACTTGAACGGATCGAATTGGTTAAGAAACAAATTCGTAATGAATGAATACACTTAGCATGTTGAAAAGAGGAAAAATTAGTATAAACAAATTAGAATTAGTATAAACCAAGTCCCACATCAACTAAATTGAGAACTTTTACCCTTTGCTAAACCTATAAATAGAATGACTTGATCCTTTGTTTCATTCACCAACAATAAGGCTTCCAATTTTTGAGAAAGGCTTTGTTGTGGGAGGACTTTTTATAAAGATCTCCTTAGTTAAATTTTGGCGTGGAAGTGCTTATTCAGTTTGTGAAACTCATATTTTAGGGTATGTTTCTTATTTAATTTTTGTAATGTTATTATTTTAAATATTGTATTTAGTTTGTTAGTTAAAGTTTAAATTTTGGAAGTTTAGTTAGTTTTGTTAGTAAACTAGTTAGTTTACTATGTTTATTTTAGCTTGTAATTGATTATGTAAATGAGTTCTAATGATTGTAATTAGAGATATGAAGCCTTAACATCATCCAAGTGTAACCAAAACTCACAAAATAAAATATTTACAAAGAACCATGTTGGACAATTTTTGGGATTGAGCTTGAGGACCATTTGTGCTTTTGATTTATGTCTAAAAGCTTAATTTGATGATTGTATGTTATATCCCTCTAAGTTCTGAAGATTACCTAACTTCAATGAACCAAAACGGAGTTAAAATGAAAACGTAGTGAAGATTTTAGTAAACCATGTCTACAAATGAAAACTGAATGAACAGTGACTATAGTGTTAAATTCTAGAATAGCTATGTTGCCTAAAAACTTTTTAGTTTCTGGGTAGTTGTAGTGCACTGAGTTAGGAAGCAATAGGCTTTGGAATGACCTCATTCCGACCTCGGATGAGGGAGTTACGATGATTAGAAGGAAATGTGTCGAATTTGTCAAACTGAAAGTCAGCAGCGGGAGGTGCTATTCGGGACACTGTTTTGATCAGTTAATATTTCCAAGAAACTTCTGGGCTTTTAGTATGTTATAGTACAATGAATTAGCTTTCTATAGACTCCGACTAATTCCGACTTCAGAGCAAAGAGTTATGACCATTCAAAGTAGTTGTGTCAAAACTGTCTAACCAACTCGAGACAGTCACGTTCAACGAATTTTCCGGAATTATGTATTTTGAATTTGAAAATGGTCAAAGAATGAAAGTTGTAGCCTCGGAAGTTAGCTTCGCGTGGGATCAAGAATCGCTCAAATTTTTTTTTAAAACAAATTAGTTATGACTGTTTTAGCGAGAGAGGGTAAAGCTGGGAACGAATGAAAAATGATTTGAACGCCTTTTGAACACTCTTTTGATTTATCTATCTTATCCGAAATGGGTGTCCAATAACTTTTAAAAATAGGTTAATATGATGTTTATAGCATATCCAAAGTTGGATGTCATCGGACTTATGAGATATAGCGTAAAGTTTACATTACAACTACTATGCGTTAATATATGACTAATGGATGTGAATCCATGATTATATAACCGTAGGAATACACGGGCACTGAGATAAGCGTTAAGTTAGTTAAGTCGTAGTTCATAAACTACGAATCGCAAGTCTTTCGGCTCCTATTTGCTATGTGAACTTGATGATTAATCTGTTTTAAATCTTTATTGCAAAAGGCATGATGTGTTATATATATGTTGAAAGTATGAAATGTTAAAGTCGATTTATGACTGTGTTGATTGATTAAAGCATGCTGATTTAGTAAGGACTCAATCTTTATACTTGTTATATGAACTGTAGCATGTATGTTATATCTTGAGCATGTTATTATGTGCTATGTGATGCATGAAAATCATTAGATTTTTTTATTGGTTGTCGAGCTCAACCTTGCAAATAACCACTTTTGCAGGTTCAAAATTCAAGGTAAAGTTATATGTTACTTGAAAGACATGAATCAGATGTGATACTTGAAGATTTATACACTTTGGTTGTGTTAGTATTATTTAAACCATGTTTAAGGTTCCGAATAATATATTAATGTTGAATTGTAATATCGTTTTTCAATATAAACTATTGTAGTATTAAAATGATTCTAAAATATTTAGATGTAAAGGTTGAAGGTTTTGGGAACGAGGATAGTTTATAATAGAAAATTTTAATTATTCTACAAATTTCAATGGTTGTATTATCGTTTAAGGATGTAAAATTAGAGGTTGAATGTATTATTAACGACCGAAGTCGAGAATTAAATTGTATGAATTTTAGGGTCGTTACAACTTAGTAATAATTTAACGTCACAATTATCAGTTTCTTATTAATCCTAATTTTATTAAACTAGCCAAATCATTGAGTGAAATTATTAAAACGAAATTATTAAAAACACTACGATTACCAAAACAATCACAAATATTAAATACTGAAATTTCAAACAATTATTGGAAAATTAGACTTACAACTTCACCCTAAGCTTCACTCTAATTTTTACACCTTTATTCCAGTTCAATTCACTATCCCAGTTTATTAATCAAGAACACGAATGTAGCACTAGCCACCTCTCGATGCACTAATATCGTATTAACTTAAATCCATAATTTAGATAGAAACAAGTTAAACACCATAATCAACTAACTCACTATATCTCTATGCGAATTATAATTAAAGAAGGTTTAAGATTAAGTTCTCTATCCGATTACATGTGATGTCAAGCATATCTCTACCTTAACATTCATCAAGATTCTGTTCATTCATAAAATTCAAGAACACATGCTATATTAACTAAGTCTAGATTTGTACTTCCTCTCTCGAATTCATACAAATCCACAAAGAAGCATTGATCAAGCAATTCATAAATTCAAGCTCAAATTAATATAGATAAACCGGATAATAGCTTATTAAACCCGGAAATCAAAGCTACATAATCATCGTTTCACTTAAAGATCCGTCATAAGCCTAAAAAGTAAATTAGTTCATAACTAATGAATTAAATACAGAATAAATAAAAGAAAACATCATCCCAATTATACAAATTGAAATTAAAGGAGAATAGTAATACACCACCCTTCTCGCCTTTCAAATATGCAATCTTTGTGAAATTCTTCTTCTTCTTCGTTCCTCCAAGCTCTTGTTTTTCAATCCTCTTCCCTAAGTGTGTCCGAATAATCCCAGACAAATGTAATTCGCTTACTCAACGAAGAATAAAGTGAACGACGACCAGCGCATCACACGCCATTTTTACTCAAGACCACAAATACCACCCGCTCCGGTCAAAGAGAATATCTATAATTTCTTGAAAATCCTTCCAATGCTAGCATCTTGATAAGCTTACTAATTATCCTAAAACAAGCACAAAACCCATCAAAAGTAACATGAAGTAATCAAAAACTAATAATATAACAAGCTAAATGAATATAAATCATAGGTTAAAAACCTACTCATCAAATTCCCCCAAACTTGAACATTGCTTATTCTCAAGCAAAATGCAATGTAATGCAACTAACAACTAACACTACGAATCCAGTATTAAGACAATATATATAGTTTACTTATACAGCCTCAGAAAACTTAAGTAAACATTTCAACGCTTCATAACAAAACCAATCCACAATTCATTATCAATCCTCGAATCTTAAACTGTGATCACTAATATAATGTGTGTGTGCTCCACATCCATGCTAACTGATACAAATTCAAATTCGATACATAACAAATCTCTTTAAAGGCATCATATAGTGTAAACTCAAGAAATCCAAAAATAAGCTAGATCCAACTAAAATAAAACAATTACCAATATCGAGGGTCAACATGGGATATGTATGCTTCATTTTTCATCTACGGGGACTTTTTGCTCTTATTTCCCATTTTATTCATTTTTTTCTTTTGGTTTGTATACACATAGCTATGAGATGTCTTATTCCCTTAGGCTTTTCAATGCTACCTTAACGAGCTTTCGACCAACGACTCCCAAACCATTAAGACCTTAGGGCGATAGGTGTAAAGACAATCCCCTCGAGCTTACTTACTCAAGTAACAAAGGCCACAAAACTAGACAAGCACGCCACGGTGTTTATTCATACTTTCTTCTTTTTTTCTCTTTTTTTTATAGCTTATATACCCCAAATATTCCCCCACACTTAGGTTCTTGTCTAACTTTAGTCATCACTACTTATATCTTGTCATTTTTTCATCCAAACTAGTATTATCCTTTAGAAATTTGTTATGTATCAATTTGAACTAATCAGCCCACATAGGTGTTATTAACGTGCTTCCTTTTTTTATACTGGCTTCACACAGCCAAAGATCCAATTCATAATAGAAATTACATCAAAGTTCTCTTATTTGGCACTGTACTTGTCTACCGAATTCCAATCTCATCATTGGCCAAGAACAAACTTTTACAATCTAATAACTGGATTCATGCAACTACATGCATATATATTTTTATTATTATTATTTTTTAATGTAAATATTAAACTATTAAACTAAACGCCATGAATACGAACAATTATAAAAATGAAACAAACTAACTAACATGATTATTAAAATCTTCATTAATTAACCAGGCAGAAAACATAATCCCCCAAACTTAAATCAAGTAATGTCCTCATTACGTCAAAATAATTCAAATAAAAGTTTGAGGACTTCCCTGAAAATGAGTCACTGCTCGTCCTTGTTCGAAGGAGGATATGTTGGCAGGATAGGAGGAATAGGCATGACCACCGGATGTGCATTAGGATTACAACGGGAAAACGCATCAGGAAACGTGTGGAATGCATTGGCATTGTACTGATGCATTAAATCTTGATGTTGGGCCAACCATAAAAATTGTTTCCTTGAGCCCCGAGATGATTGCTCTTGCATTGGTTTCGTTCCAACTGGGGGTGAGGGTTGGCAGATCATAATATAGCCTTCTCTACGTGGATGTGATCTTGGCCCTTCCCATGCCTTGTATTTCTCAATTGTAAAATGATCGATTATAGCCATCGGTTGTTGGACAGGCTCAGAAGGTTGCCATGGCACCCCAGCTTTACGGCATAAATCAGTGATTAAGAAACCATGTAGTAAACCTCTCGTAGTACTCCCTCGTAACACCCGATCAATGGACTCTTGAATACACTCCCCCACATCGACATTGTAAAATGAAATTGAGTTATTCACACGGTAATGGTGGTGAACAATCCCATATAATAGCCAAGCACGTGCCTTAGTTACATCATTTTGGTGGCGTGTGGGCATTAAACGAGCACATATAAATGCATACCAAGCTTTACCATAACGACTAAGTGTTGAGTGGGGAAAACTTATCTTTTCAACTGTTTTGTCTTGAGTTACCCATTGAGTTCCTGGTTTACATAATCTGTTAATCAACTCATCTAGATTGGGCAAACCATCTTCATATCGGTCAGCCTGTGGTGCCTCAAACCCAAAATATGCCACCGGTTTACCCCCGAACCATAACTACGTGATTGACATGTTCCATTGCATTGGCATAAAACTCTTTCACTATTTTGAGCACCGATGGAAGTGGTTGCTCTAGTAACTGAAACCAATTACGTTCTATAATTTACAAAGCCATATCACCATCCAAATTAGCATCCGGCTTCAATCCACATTCTAGCACCAAATTTTTCTTGTCGATGGATGACTTGAATCTTTTTACGGCCCTCTCACTAACAAATTTCGTATGATCATATTGAGGCCGAGTAGTGGAGGTGGATGGGCGTTGTCTTTTGTGGGAAGACATGGTGTCTCTTGTGATATTTAGGCTTAAAATTTGGTTCAGGACTTTTATCAAATAGTTGGTGAGCGGACTGGTTACTTCCCCCAAAATTGGTTGCTTGGTATTATCTTGCTAGCTAATATGTGAAATCAAACAACACACTCCTTGGGCACCCAATTTCCAAGGTTTTCCACCCAATTGATATCAATAAAAGAGAAGAATATTGAGGATGAAAGAAGTTATGCTTACCTTTAATGATTTTGTGTTTCCCTCTTTGTAAAGATGTCCCAATTTGAATGAATTTGTGCAAGGAAGGAATTAGATTTAGGATTGGAGTGTAGTGTTTATATCTGATATGAATTTGACTACTAGTAAGGTTAAAGTTCATATAGGGGATGGAAAACCAACGTGGGTTGGGAGTTAGAGAGTGTATGGGTTTAATGTGAAGGGAAGTTCAAAAGGAGAAGGAGGGATGGTGTAGTGGGGGTTATAGGAGTTATGGAGTAATGGAAATGGTAGGGGTGTAGGAGAAGTGGGGAAGTTGAATGTAAGAAGGAGAGTTGTTGTCGTGGACACGACAATTAAAAACACGCTCGCTTTGGGTTTTCAAGAGCTGCGGCTGACTGCTCTGATGTATATATGTATGAGTTAGCGCTCCCCGCGCTAGGAAGTTAGTAGTTGCTAGCATAGTAGCACGCCCCACGCTGTGTCTATGTATTGGGTAGCGTGGCCCGCGCTAGGGGGTTAGTAGCTTATTGAGCAGTAGCGCGCCCCGCGCCCATTGTATGTTGGATATAGTGCACCCCGCGCTGTGGGATCGGTGAATTGGTGCGGCCCGCGCTGGCATGTCAGTAAGTTTCTGGGGTAGTGGCGCGCCCCGCGCCGTGTTTGTGCACTGGGAGACGCAGCTCGCGCTAGGGGGTCAGTAGCATGATGACTCTATTTTTCTTTAGTTACCTGCGAATCTTCCAAAAATGGATTCAAAATTCTATAAAAACTACATATTTAAACTAGATTATAAACTAAAATATAAAGAATAACTAAAAGAGAAAGAGTTTAGAGCTTGGATTGCCTCCCAAGTAGTGCTAGTTTTAATGTCGTAAGCCCGACGGTGCCTCATGTATCACTGTTCATCTACAAGGGTAATGTTGACGACATCCCAATTTAAATCACCACCCCAGTAATGCTTTAACCGTTGTCCATTGACCTTGAAAGTCTCTAATGGATTTCTACTGTAGAGTTCAACGACGCCATATGCGAAAACTATTTTGATGGTGAATGGTCCCGACCACCTTGATTTTAGTTTTCCTAGGAACAATCTCAACCGTGAGTTGAACAATAGGACTGATTGCCCAGGCTCAAACGTTCTTTGTATCAATTTCTTGTCGTGCCATTTCTTGACCTTTTCTTTGTATAATTTCGAGTTCTCGTAAGCTTGTTGTCGGAATTCATCGAGCTCATTTAGCTGAAGTAGTCTCTTTTCACCCACTGCTGCTTGATCGAAGTTCAGTTTCTGAATAGCCCAGTAGGCCTTGTGTTGTAACTCGATAGGTAAGTGACGCACCTTCCCGTATAGTAGTTGATATGGTGACATACCAATCGGTGTTTTATACGCAGTCCGGTAGGCCCATCGTGCATCGTCCAACCTGAGCGACCAATCCTTTTGATTCGGGTTTACCACCTTTTCCAAGATTCTCTTCACTTCCCTGTTTGAAACATCAGCTTGCCCACTGGTTTGGGGATGATATGTTGTAGCTACTTTATGGTTGACCCCATACTTTGCCAATAGAGTTGTAAACGATTTATTGCAGAAGTGACTACCTTCATTACTTATAATAGCTCTCGGCATGCCAAAACTCGTAAAAATTTTCTTCTGCAAGAATTTGAGAACCACTTTGGCATCGTTAGTTGGGAGTGCTACTGCTTCAACCCACTCTGAGACATAGTCCACCGCAAGCAAAATGTACTGATTGGTAAGTGATGAAGGGAATGGCCCCATGAAATCTATGCCCCATACATCGAAAATCTCAACTTCTAAAATTGTTTGTAGTGACATCTCATTCCTTTTCGATATGTTGCCCACCCTTTGACATCTATCATATGTTTTAACAAATTGGTGGGCGGCTTTAAATATTGTAGGCCAATAAAACCCGGCTTGAAGCACTTTTGCCGCTGTTCTCTCACTACCATAGTGTCCCCCATACGCAGATGAGTGACACTCATGCTGTATGTTCTTCACTTCACTGTAGGGCACACATCTTCTGATCATTTTGTCAGCGCACTATTTGAATAAGTAAGGCTCATCCCACATATATCATTTGACGTCATGAAGATACTTCTTTTTCTGTTGTCATGTAAGATCAGGGAGAAGAATATTACTTACTAGATAATTCACGAAGTCCGTGTACCATAGAAATTCTGTATTTATCCCAAACAGTTGCTCATCCGGGAATGACTCGTTGATTACACACTTGTCATCTTCCTTTATATTCTGATTTTCTAGCCTAGACAAATGATCGACGACTTGGTTCTCCGTCCCCTTTCTATCCTTTATTTCTAAATCAAACTCTTGTAAAAGGAGAATCCATTTGATAAGGCGTGGCTTAGCATCTTTTTTCGAAATTAAGTACTAAATAGCCGAGTGATCCGTGTAAACTACTACCTTAGTCCCAATCAAGTATGCCCAAAATTTATCGAACTCATACACCACTGCAAGTAATTCTTTTTCCGTAGTTATGTAGTTCAATTAAGTCTTTGTGAGTGTCTTACTTGCATAATATATGGCATGAAATACCTTCTCTCTGTTGTTGACCCAAAAGCATTGTTGCGATAGTCGCTTGCATCACACATTAGCTCGAAAAGCATATTCCAATCTGCTGCGACGATCACGGGAGCTGTAGTCAACTACTTCTTCAATAGCTCGAATGCCACTTTACACTCCTCATCAAACTTAAAAACCAAATCCCTTTCTAAAAGACTGCACAAAGGTTTTGAAATTTTAGAGAAGTCCTTTATGAATCTCCTGTAGAACCCAGCATGTCCCAAAAAACTTCTAATTCCCTTAACTGAACTCGGTGGAGGCAGCTTTTCAATTGTTTCCAACTTGGCTTTATCAACCTTTAATCCTTGAGCCGAGACTTTGTGCCCCAAAATTATACCTTCTTCAACCATAAAGTGGCACTTTTCCCAATTAAGGACCAAATTTGTGTCTGTGCATCTTTGTAGGACCATTACCAAATTTTCCAAACACACATCAAAATCATCCCCATAGACAGAGAAGTCGTCCGTGAAGACTTCCATATTTTTCTCTACCATGTCTGAGAAAATTGCCATCATATACCGCTGGAAGGTAGCGGGTGTATTACACAAACCGAATGACATTCTCCTGAATGTGAATGTGTCGTATGGGCATGTAAACGTAGTTTTCTCTTGATCTTCAGGAGCAATGACGATCTGATTATAACCCGAATATCCATCTAATAAGCAGTAGTACTCATGTCCCGTTAATCTGTCCAACATCTGATTGATAAAGGGAAAAGGAAAGTGATCCTTTCGGGTCACCTTATTCAACTTCATGCAGACCCTCCAACCAGTCACTGTTCTTGTCAGAATTAGCTCATTGTCATCATTCTGAACCATGGTCATTCCTCCCTTTTTCGGCACATATTGCACCGGACTAACCCACTTACTGTCTGAAATTGGGTAAATGATACCCACATCCAACCATTTCAGTATTTCCTTTTTCACTACTTCTTTCATGATTGGATTGAGTCGTCTCTGTTGCTCCACTATCGGTTTTGCATCATCTTCCATCAGAATTTTGTGCATCCAAAAGGTTGGGTTAATTCCATTGATATCCGCGATTGTCCATCCTATAGTCGATTTATGTTCCCTAAACACTCTCAACAACTTTTCTTCCTGCAATTCGTTAAGTATAGCAGAAATAATAAAAGGTAAAGAATTAGAAGTGCCTAAATACGCATACGTGAAGTGTTTAGGTAGAGGCTTTAGCTCAAGAGACGGCGGCTCCTCCAATGATGGTTTCATTCTGGTTGTGGCTCTTTCCTCCGAGTGCAATGGTTCAAATGGTGTTTTAAATTTGCTTACTCGTGGGAAGGAGTCTAGCATCTACAAGTAGTACACAAATTTTGGATCATCTAACTCTTCATCTCCCAATAAAGTCATTTCCAATGGATTGTCTACGAGATAATATTTGTTTGAAATTCAGCTATTGTGTTGTTGTATTTTGCACAACAGTTGTATAAGTGAAGTTTGTATTTGGATTTTGTACCGTATATCCGGCAACTCAGAATGGGTCGTGTGCACCTATTTTGGGGTCATCACAATTATGACCAGGAATTGTGTATTGCTATAATCATGACCTATAATGTTACAGACAAATGATGTGGTAAAAGTCCTCTTTGGCCCATAGTGCATAGATGGACAGGTGTTTGGCATGATCATGACCACTGGTGATACTAACGAATATCCTTGGCCCGTAGTGCATGTATAATTCGTTGATTTGAAATATTTATTCATAGAAGATAGTAGACATCATGCTCTACTTGACTCTTTTAATGGATTGCTTATTCCACTGCAGTTGTTGATCTAAAACTTGTTTTTTATTGCATTCTATTAGATTTTTCACTGTTGAGGACTAAGGATAATTTGTTCTTCATTATCTTAGCCATAATATTCTTTACTGGGCTAGTTGAGCTCAACCTTTTCCTTTTGGTTCCATTATTTTTCTCAGGAGGCGAGAATGTAGTTGGAACTAGTCGGGGAGTGGAGTAATGGTCCAAGATGGTTCTTATATTAGTCCTCACTATTTTGTAAAATAGTGTGACAATAATTGTAATGGGGACTTTATTTGAGTTTGGATATTGTCAACGAGACAATATTTGTATTAAAACTCACAACTTATATGTTGTCGTATTTTGCACGACAGTTGTATAAATGAAGTTGTATATAAATTTTGTACCATGTATTTGACGACTCAGAATGGGTTGTGTGGACTTATTTTGGGGGCGTCACAATTAAACTGTTGAAATACTCGGTGATAAAAGTACAGTAATACGCGTTATTGCACAATAGCACATGATATTGCACAATATCTCTGATTATTGATGTTTACGTAAGAAGTCACTCAGTTTCATTCAATAATTGCCATAGTAATTGTAAGACCCCGAATTTTATGAAATAAAAGTATTCAATTTTTTATAATTACTATTCATTATTCATGAGTTTATTCATCGAGTTTATTATTCACGAAGTTACTATTCATGAGTTCTTATTCACGAGTACTATTCATGAAGCATGATAATTTTTTTTCGTAAAAGGCATTACTCAATAATTATTACGGTAATTCTTTGCTCAATATTTTATTTTATTGATTCAATAATTGCTACGTTGATATTTTATATTATTGTTATTTCAATAATTGTCACCACACAATATTTCCCATTATCAGATCAATGATTCATATTATTTTAATAATATTACTAGTTAACATTATTGGCAATATCTAGAAAGTTCTGTCTAAGGAGAGGTTTGGTCACCTAATTGCGCGCCAGTAAGGAGAAATTCTTATTGGAAAGCCCCTCTTTCACGGGAACTACTGTTGCCAGATTGTGATTCTCGTAATATTATTTGTGAATAATTAATTATTGATTTATATGATAAGAAAATATTCATTTTATGTGGTTATAGATGGAGAAATTTTTAATGTGACAATTATTAAAAATTGATATTTTATATTTTCTGATAAAATATATTATTATATTACAGTGATATAATAATGGTGATATTTTTACAATGAATGTGTGATATATGAATAAATGAGGAGGAAGAGTATTTTTGTTACTATAAATGCTAAACACATGTTTTGTGTGTTACAAAAAATGTTTAACACATGTTAAACATGTTGATGGACACATATTTTGACTGAAATTTGATTATAGCCTGTGAAATCGCTCGTTTGTGGATTTTGGTTAATTTCTGTTTCGAATTTGGAAAAACTTTCTTCTGGAAAGTTGTAGAGAATTGAATTTTCTATAAAAATTGCGAGATTCGAATTTTCTAATAAAAGGGCTATTTATTATAAATTATTGAAGTTCCAGAATAATTGATTTTTGAAGTTTTAAATATTTTTTTAAAGAAAAACGTTTTTATCATTGTTGTGGGCCCCACTTGCACATGTTAGATGCTGAATTCAGATGGTCAAGGTGGGCTAAGGAAAATTTTATATATATATTATTATTATATTAAATTTTCTGCTTTGGTGTTCTAAGCATTTTCCTATAAATAGGGTGCTTAGGTTAGAATTGAAAATCACAATTTAAACCCAAGTTTTCTCTATTTCTCTCTCTATATTATCGAGTGTATTCTTGTGAGTATTTTGATATCTTGAGTATTGCTATACGGTGCAAGTTCGTTCAACGTTATTCAAGTAAGAAGTACTGCTCTTTTGAGGTAAGGGATAGTAAGAGATTTTAAGGGTTATTATGTTTTTCAGTTTCGAAATTTTTGTGAACCTTCAAAAATTCTGAAAAAATTTGAAATGATAATTTGATGAGTTTTGTTGATTGTGTCCAAAAATGGCGATTTTTGGATATATAGATTAAGAGTTATTGATTTTATGAGAAAATACTATTTGAAAAGTAAACACTTATAACTCCTTGTGGTTAATTCCAAAATTGATGAAATTTTTATTGGGAGTACATGTATATAAAAGAAGTATACCGTGTAAATTTCAAAAGTTTTGGACAAAAGTAAAATTTATGATAAATATCTAAATATTCGGCAGTTTTGGCCATATAAAAAATAGTAAATGAATTTTAAAAATTCTGAGAAAAATATATGTTCAATATGGGACTATATTATGATAAATCCCAGAAAAGAAATATTTTTGGAACTTATTTAGTATTTTTCATGAAAATGGTCTAGTTATGAGTAAATAAATTAAATATGTTATGTGAAGTAAGAAATTTGGAAAATAGGATTTTATGGCTTAAGAATCCTATATAAGGTATATGCAGATTTTTTATGAGGGTTTTGGTTATTGGTGATGAAATCTTATGAGTTTGGCATTTTAGAATGATTAAATGCATTAATTAGTAAAGTATAAGCAATTAAAATAAATTATTTATAAGTTTAAGAAATGATTAAGATATTATGGTAATATTAATATTATTAGATTATGAGATTATTAAGTGATTTATAACATTTGGATTAAGGTGTTATGAAATCATTGATTTATAAATCTTGCTCTTGAAATTAAATGTAGTTGTTGATCCTATTGTTTTTATTATCATATATAACATTTTTATAACCCTGGTGATGAAATTTCTCTTTGACTTGAGTGTAAAGATGGGTAAAGTATTGGTATGATCATGACTATGGGTTCTCTTTGGCCAGTAGTGCAAAGTTGAATTGTTGACTAGTATGATCATGACCATTGAATTTATAATGGAATATTTTTAGCTTAAGTGCAAGTTAAATTAATCAACATGGTTATAATTATGGTTTATATAAATTCTGAAATGATTATGTATTTCTTTGAGATATTAATATATTTGGCCTGTAGTGCAAATATGAACTATTGATGAATATATTTGGCATGTAGTGCAAATATGAACTGTTGAGGAATATCTTTGGCATATAGTGCAAAGATGAATTGTTGATGAATATCTTTGGCCTGTAGTGCAAAGATGACCTGTTGTTAAATATCTTTGGCCTGTAGTGCAAAGATGAAATGATAATGAATATCTTTAGCCTGTAGTGCAAAGATGAATTATTGATGAATATCTTTGGCTCGTAATGCAAAGATGACTTGTTGTTGAATATCTTTGACCTGTAGTGCAAAGATGATTTGTTGATGAATATCTTTGGCTCGTAATGTAAAGATGACCTGTTGTTGAATATCTTTGGCCTGTAGTGCAAAGATGACTTGTTGATGAATATCTTTGGCCCGTAGTGCAAAGATAAATTTATTAGTATGATTATGAACATGAATTGTGATTTGGTATAACCATGATCTTTGATGTTTCAGGTGATGAAAATTATCTTTGTCCTGGATGAGAAAAGGAATTTAGAACTACAATTACGATTATGAGCTATACATGTGATTGTGGGATGAAATTATTGATTGATGTTACGAGGATAAAACATTGTTGGTGGACTTTTAACATGGAGAAGATAATAGATTTTTGGTCTATTTGACTCTTCTAATGGATTGCTTCGTTCACCGCAACTATGGTTGAAAAGTTTTATCATCTACCATATGTTCTAAATCTCTGATTTATTACTGATGAAGACTATTGATAATTTATTTATCTTTAGTCAAAATATTCTTTACTGGGCTAGTTGTGCTCACCCTTCTATTTCACAATTCCTTTCAGGTAATAAGAGTGTAGCTAGGTCGAGCCGGGGTAACAGGAGAATAGAATGGTGGTCATCATTTAGTAGTTATATTTGGTGAATCAACTAGGGTGAGGCGAACCCAACGTTGGAAGGGTGTTTTGCCACTATCATACAAGATGTCTAATGACATACAATCTCGTGTCATCATAAGACAAGGATGTGCTCATCCACTTGCTGAGTATATTTACAAGCACTACTTATATAATCTTGGTGTTTGTTTGGAGTATAATTCCCAATTAGAGACAGTGGAGATAATGATATGTCAAGAGAAGACTCACCATTGGGAAGAATATGATAGTAATCTTCTCTTTTTTTCTTTGGGGGTCTATTGGGTCAACCAAGGATAATTACGTGGCCATATGATATCTATCATAACCTAGACGCATGGCCTCCCATGTACGAAGGTTTCCTTGAGCACTTCCCAAAGATTCTAATTTCTAAAACAGTTTTTGACTATACCTTTATGTAAGGTGTCATTATGAGGTGCTGTCCACGGTTGGGACATGAGTCACAGTTGTTATATATTTGTATTTAAACTCACAGTTTAAGTGTTGTCGTATCTTGCACGACAATTGTATTAATAAAGTTGTAGTTGTTTTCTGTACTATGTATCTGGCGACTCAGAATAGGTTGGATGGATTGGACCTATTTTGGGGGCGTCACAGTAATTGCTGCATAGTATCTCATAATATTGATTCAATTATTGTCACATTATCATCTGCATAATATTTTATATTATTAAATCAATAATTAAGACAACACAGTTATTCATATTATTATTTGTATTATTGACAATGTCTAGAAAATTCTGTTGAGGAAAGTGGTTTGGTTATTTAATTGCGCGCCAGTAAGGAGAAATCCTTATCAGAAAGCCCCCTCTTTATTAGAAATGATCTGGTTGTCAATATTGCGAGTTATAATATTAAACGATGAATAATTGTTGAAAGATTAAAAATGTGTTAATTGAAGATAAGTGATTTGTGGTAATTATTTATTCAATTTTTGATATAAATAGAGGGGTTTGTCATGAGGTGTTTGTTGTAAGTTTGACTTATTGTTCCATGGGGGGATGAGCTAATTTTTCAGACTGTTGGTTGAAATTTTAATAGTAAATCAATATGGATCGTCGGTTGAAGTTTTAATAGTAAATCAATATGGACCATCAGTTGAAGTTTTAATAGTAAGTCAATATGGAACGTCAGTTAAAGTTTTAATAGTAAATCAATCTGGATCGTTCGTGAATTAGTTACTATTTAGTCCATTCTCCTATAAATAGAAACTCATTTCTTCTTTATTTCTCACCAATTCACTAAAACTCTAGAGAGAGAAACTATAGAGAGAATAAGAGAGAAAGAAGAAGAGTATTATGCTACTACACTATTGTAGTATCCAATCAACTAATAAGGTAAGAGATATTATTTTTTGTATTTGTAAGAGATATTATTTTTCGTATTTGTAAGGGGTATTATTTATTATTCTTAAAGGATGATATTTTCTTTTATATTCGTACGTGATATTACTTCATACTCATAAGGGTTGTCATTCTATTCCTTATTAATCTGTGAGAATAATCTGTCCACGCGGATTATCGCATGCATGATGAATAAACCTTCGTATTCATTCTTTATTAAGTTATGGAAATGATCTGTCTACGCGGATTATCGCATAACGGGTGAAAATCCATTTCCAGTTTCATATATTATTTCATTTCATATTCCTAAATCTAAACTTACTATGGTAAGTATTACTTCTATAATTCTAATTTTTTCATGTCGGGGTACTATTCATTCGAGGTACTTTGCATGATGGGGTACTATTCATTCGGGTACTATTCATGTCGGGGTACTATTCACAATAAAATTAGTTTCTTTTTCTGTCTAAATTATCTTTGATATATGAATCTTAGTCTTAAATTTGAATCCATGTTATGATCATCATGTTGACCATTTGGACATTCTTGAACTCTAGATAAATTGAATTATAAATCTATAATATTTATCCTTGATCTCATTTTATTGATTCCTTATATCATTGTCATCATCCTCATGCTTATGTTATGGTAAAAGTTATTTTTGGCCCGTAGTGCATAGATGGATTGTTGATTGATGAATATCTTCGGCCCGTAGTGCAAAGATGAATTGTTGATTGGTATGATTATGACAAAGAATTGTGTATTGTTATAATCATGACCTTTAATGTTATAGATAAAAACTTGTGATGAAAGTTCTCTTTATCCCGTAGTGCAAAGAAAAACTGTTAATTGATATCTTTGGCCGTAGTACAAAGATGAACTGTTGATTGATAGCTTTGGCCCGTAGTGCAAAGATGGACAGGTGTATGACATGATCATAACCAGTGATGATACAAATAAATATCTTTGGCCCGTAGTGCAAAGATAGACTATTGTTTGGCATGATCATGACCATTGGTTTTACAGTTGAATGTCTTTGGCCGTAGTATACTGGCAGACAATTGATTGGCATGATCATGACCATTGATTTTATAGTTGAATATCTTTGGCTCGTAGTGTAAAGATAGACAATTGATTTGTATGATTGTCGATGTCGAGATTTTTACTATCCCTTTTCTGTTCTTGTCTTTTGGTGTTCTCATGTTAGGTGAGATTTGTTTGAAAAAACAAGTTGTGAAAAGGTTCGACATTTATATGTCGACGATTGAACTGTAAGAGTCGCCAGTTGGTATTTTTAAATGGTTGCACCAAATCAATCGAGAAAAGGTTTGCACATTGACCACGCGATGTAACACTGCTAAGCTGGTCTGTGAAATCGAGATTCATTAGGATCTGGGGACTTGCTTATGCGGAGGGAAGGTGTTAGGCACCCCCCGACATTCGTGTTACCACGGTGACCGCCACTTTTTAATTAAACTGTTATATAAATGTGTGTGTGTGTGTGGGTCAATGTGAAGTTATTTGGAAGTAGTGTTATGCCTCGTTCGCACCTACAAAGGCTTTGAATTTGTGTAAAAATTCAGTTTTAACAAGATATAACAGTGATATTTTGTAAAAGAGGTTTTTCAAACCCTTATGCTCAATAGTAACTGATGCCTTTGATACTTCCATTTTATTAAATGTTCGGCTTGATTGGTTTTATTTTTGAGATACGAGGCATCTTCGAGAAAATAATATACATAGCAATGCCAAATTCCTTGTGGGCATGTGAGCCATCTAAGAAAATTCAAACATTGTAAATAATATACAAGCAATTTACAGCCAAAAATGTCCATCACGGGAATCGAATCTAGATACAGGTGACTAAATCTGTGATCACATGATTCCTAGGCTCACATGATGTAGCAGTTTATATGAGAGCTGTAAGCAGTTATATATATAAAAGTTGTAAATATATATATAAAGACAGTCAACCACCACGAAGCGAACTTCATGGGGGACTGGAAATGTAAATATATAAAAGCGGTAAATATATATATATATAGACAAGATCAACCACCACGAAGCACCTCCATGGGGGATCAGAAATGTAAATAAAGCAGTAAATACAATCAATCGCCACGAAGTAAACTCCAAGCGGAACGAAATGTAAATAAAGCAGTAAAAGGCCACGAAGTAAACTCAAGGCCTGACAGAAATATATATATATATATATATATATATATATATATATAAGTGGTAAACGCACCGAATATTATATCTAGGCTCAATCAAATAGAGTTTGATGGGTATAATATATATATAAGTATTTATTTATATATATAAAAGCAGTAAAAACTCTAGATTTTTAAAATCCAGGCTCATCGAACAAAGTCCGACAATAATTTATATATAAGTATATATATATAAAGCAATAAACGCTCCGGATATAAAATCCAGATTCATCGAACGGAGTTCGACCAAAGTTTATATATAAGTATATATATATAAAAGTAATAAACGCTCCGAACGTGAGTTTAGGCTCAATCGAGGTATAACTCGATAATGTTAGTCCATATATATATATATATATATATATATATATATATATATATATATATATATATATATATATATATATATATATAAATAAAACAAAATAAAAAGCCAAAGACCGAAGACCGGGCATACACACGCAACACGACTCTCAATGTGAAGAACGGTGTGTGCAAAATGTGGAGAAAAAGCTTTATAAGGTGTAAGAAGGCTTACAGTGGACTGCCAAAGAAGACTTCTATAGCTTTAAATGGATGAACACTCGGTTCCCACCAGTAAAAATATAGCAATATATGAGCTCACAAGTGTTTAAAATGAGAAAGCACTCAGTTTATAGTGTGTATAGAGCAAATTGGACAGGGCTTCTTCGCCTTTTTCTCTTACAAAATGGCCACCATAAGCCCTCTATATATAAAAAGGGGAGCTGCAGGTGCACCTACGGCTGCCCGGGGTGCCCCGGGCTCCGCGGGTCCCACCGTCTCGAAGTACGTGCACGTATACAATGTGTTATCCGCTCGAACTTTCAGAACTTCAATCCGGGCATCCGATCGAGGTGTGTAAGATCTTTTTCGGAGTGCTATTATCGAGAGCTACACAAATGACATGAGATTAGAGGTTGTAAGAATTCAGGAAGATGGAACCATGCCCTTGGTCTTTAAGCTTCAAATTTCATCCGGTGTGTTGTCCTGTGTAGTTGTCACTCGGGATTGCAGCTATTTGGTTCTTGTTGGATACTGCTGTGAAGAATGTATGTTGAAATGTGTTGGGATGGGGCGCATGTGAGATTGGGTGGCAAAATAATGATTTTGCCCCTCACCGAGGTTATCTCCTGTTTGGGCTGATAAAGCAATCGTTGCTCAGGGTTATTTTTGAGATTGGGTTGCTGGAAGTACTGGATGTCCTCAGGGTTGTCTCTGAGGTGTGCCTGACCTCCCGGGGTTATCTCTGAGGTTGAAGCTGACTGCAAAGGTTGAAAAAAGCATCTTCGGGGTTATCTCCGAAACTGCAACTGCACTCCTCGAGGTTATCTCCAAGGTTGACACTAAAACTTCTGGTGTTGTTTCCGGGATTGGAATTGAGTATCTTGGGGCTATCTACGAGATTGAAAATGCATCTCTGGTGGGATTTCCAGAACTGAAACTATTTTGTCCTCCAGGGTTATCTGTGAAAGATGATTCTGCCCTCCTGCAATGTTAGTAACAGGAATGCAAAATTTCGAGTGTCTATAGATGCTCCTCTTTATCATATTCATGCAATGCAATAACATGGATAGGATAAAGAATACTAGACACTTTAAATGTGATAAGATAACCATGATGCAATGTACAGTAGCATGATGCAAATGTATGATGCATGTGGTTTGTTGGACTGTTCTCCAGCGGAATGTGATGACTATTTGTTCTCGCAACCTCTGATGGGGATTGGAGTTATCACTGACCACCTTGATGAATTGTTTGGACGTGTGATCCAAATCTATCAAGAACTTCCAAGATGTTGACATTGGGGTTATCACCAAAGTCCTTAATCCTTGGTACAGACTTTCCACTGGGGACGTATCTCTCATGTAAACGAGACTCTGTGGGATGCATTTTGTCTGTTGAGGATGTGTATAACATATTCCATCATTGGTCATCCCCGATGAGGATGGTCCTTCCTAGTTTATATCGCAAGGTCTTTCCGCTGCTTTGTCAGAGTTACTGCCAACAGTCTGTGTTGTTAGGGTTGCCTGACCTTCATTGACATGTGCATCAACGGATGAGATCCCAGCTGGGAAAATGTTAAGGTTGCTTGACCTTCGTTGACATGTGCATCAACGGATGAAATCTCCACTAGGAGAAGTATTTTGGAGTTACAACCCCGAACTGATGGCATCAGACCTTTCTGAGGTACTGCTAAGTGGAATTTGCAAAAGTTGTGATCATCGGTATAGTGAACCCTATGTCTGGGCGAATACCAATGAGTGATATGTAGACCACAATTTGGTCTCTGAAAATCAGGATTTCAGGCTATTCCGCTTAATCGTGTTTCATTTTTATTCCTGATTTGGCCTTTTTAGCTTGTGAGATCTCCTTTGCCACTCAAACTTGACCGAGCCAGAGGGGTGGGCCCCACTTAGGGGAGCCGCAGGTACACCTGCGGCCAACCGTGGGTAGTTTTAAGCTACAAGTTTCTTTTATAATTCATTTCCAAGTTGTGCCACACAGAGAATCCAAGAGCTCTCTTCAGATCTGCTGAGTTCGAGCGTCTTTCTGCAAATTCTGTCATCGTACAAGTGTTCTACACTATCCTGGTAACGTATGCATGTCTTCTTTTCCAGTTTTTATCCATTGGAAAATAAAATATCACATGAAATGCTTCTAAACATATAGTAGTGAATATGATGCTCATATGATATGATAAAAAAATTCAACATAGTAAATGTTAGTATTTAACCATGCTAAACATAATGATGTGAAAAAATTTAACTTTTGAAACAGTCAAATTGGCACCTTTTTTTTACTATTTCTTATCCTCTTTGATGACAAATGAGCTAAGGTGAAAAAGTAAAGTAATCCTGATAATTAGGCTACCCTTACGGATTATGACTTTGATATATATATGCATGTATGATGTTTATAACTGTGGACAGGTGTGCTATTGAATGGCCACCTAGTCATGCCTATGTGCATGTGGATAGTCCTATTTACAAAGGAGACTATGGCAAAAATTTTCAAAATGTAGGCATTGGGTAGACATGCATTTTTTAACTTTACCGTAGGCATATGTTAAAGTAATGCATGCATGCATGTAGTCATAAAAATGCATTTGAACAGAGCTCCAGGTTAGAGTTTACCACACCCTTTCTGAGGTGATTTGGAGCGGAGTAGTTCCCGTAGGACCACTTCAGGTGTGAGGAGGAGGGCTTCTGATGTGCCTCAACCCCGTTCAGTTAGACAGCCTCATCGTCTGGTGGAGGCAGTGATACGTCCTGTCCGGGTTGAGGTACCAGATATAGAGGACGAGGAGGAGGATGTATCGATTACGGACCCTGCTCCTGCTGCTCATGTTCCCTGTAGGGATTTTCCAGGCATTCAGGGGACGATCCCAGAGCTTCTAGGTGATTTGAGTCGACACCCCTCAGTTTACTTGCATACAAATGAGGTAAGAACTGGATTTTGATCTTACTTTTTCCTATTGACGAGGAGTAAGGATTCTAATGTTGATCTGCTTTATGATGTAGGTTCCTAGCTTCACACAACCTAGAGGGAATTGGTTCAGAATTCACTCCACATATCAAGCTCTACATCCTGATTATCGAGCGATTGTGCATGGCTGGGGCTTTGAGGTGTTCTTTTCAATCCTCCCCCGTCGTTATCCACGGGTTATCTCGGGGCATTGTCTCGAGCCTATGGTTTCACTGCACTCGGTCTCTATTTGTTAGACTGTGAGGTGATGATGACGCCGATGGATTGGCAGTTTATCATATGTATGGAGTTTGGAGGGGTGTCAGTGCCATGTACGATGGATATTACCAAGACGGTCGTCAGATCCTTGCTAGGAGTCCCAGCTGAGGCGCTTAAAGCGGAGACGGTCAAAGACAGGTCCTTTGAGCGTAGATGCTATGATGAAATGGTGTTGAGTGTGCCCATACCCGGCCGCATTTGGGGACCGCGATTACCGTTGGGTTTGAGGGATCGGCACCGATCGGTGTCGAGTACGTGATATCCACCCGTAGGATTCCTCTCTTAACTGATGGAGGATGGGAGCTCTATTTGGGAAAGCGTGCTATTAAGAGAACCACAAGGGAAATCCGTATACCGATCTTTCCTCCTGCCAGGCGTTATTGGCCTATTTCACAGTCACCCGCCATTGATATCCCATTGATGGGTGTTAACGGGTTTACACTGTTAGAGGGTCCTTATACTTAGGAGATATTCCAGCATTGGTGGTCCCCTCGTACCATCAGAGCCTAGACCCACTCCACTCAGTTTATGGGGTATATGGTACCTGGATCCATGATGATGACCGATTGGATGGCCTATGTTTAAGATCCGACTCATTTAACACAGATTAACAGTTTGACTCGGCAGTTGGACCGAGCACATTTCTTTATCCGACATTTGGGTAGAGATCCTTCAGAGGCATATACTTTTGATCCTTCCAGCTCAGGCGCTGGCCCCTCAGGTGACCTATATGGCTTTGCCGGTGCAGATCCTCCGTTGTATAGGCCTGACATCCCTGTTGATGGAGATCCAGTGACTCAGGAGGATTTACATCAGATGGACATGATTGATGATGTAGACATTGACACCATTGTCTTCTTCTGATGTGTATTCTCGTTATATCATTTGATAGGCCTTTGTTAGACACTAGGTGGCTGTGCCCCATTCTCGCTATATCTTTTGATAGGCCTCTGTTAGTTACTGGGTGTTTGTGCCCCATTTCCCTATATTTTTAGCTGTACAGAGATGTATTAGATGATGATGTACTTAGGAATGTATGTCCTGTTATTCCCTACATCATATTGCCATCTATTGTTTATCATGCGTGTATTATGTTATGCATATATATGTATGTCCAGAGATATTCAACATTGACCCCTGGATGGTCTTGTGATACGGCCCACACAGATGTCTTCTTCGACAGTTAGCCGCATTGATCATACCCCACCAGTGTTGGTAGCCTCCCGTCTGAGGTTGTGGTATAATAGTATGTCACCTCCAGATAGGGTGACCATAGATAAGTTTTTACAACATTCTATGACCCTCCTGATGTTTCAGGTTCCTGCAGGCTTTGTAGAGGGTATGCTGGAGCATTGGATACGGGAGAGGTAGGTTTTTTGATTTGATATCCAGGAGTTGACTCCCACCTTGGAGGAGTATGCACAGTTGATAGCGCTGCCATTAGACAGACCTTGCACGGGGATGGCCATTGGCGATATGAGCTGGCAGTTTATGACCCTTATCAGACTGAGGCGTAGAGTTGTACATGATGAGATTACATCCGGCCATGTGATATCCTAGCATTTTCTGATGGACAGATTTGGCTAAGAGGACAGTTACACACGTCATTCCGTTGATTTTACCATGCCAGAGGATCAGTGGAGTCTAGCCAGAGTAGATGTATTGCTGATGTGTGTAATTTTATACGTATACTTGCCACGGTATATGGATGGGCTGGACATTGGCATCATTATGGCAGTGAGAGCTCTCAGGGAGGGTCATACCATTGTGCCGATGATTGTAACAAAGACGTTGAGATCGACCACATATTACAGCACTTACCCTGCACGGGGTATTTACTGGTAGCTCGGTCATGTTATACGTGTGGTTCATGTCACACCTAAGACCGATTAACACTATTCGACGGCACGGGTATTATTTTACCCATGAGATATCCATATCTTACTCCTTCCAGCCAGTGGAGTATACAAACGCTATGTCTTGGTCGGTATTCTTGGCAGGGATCGGAGAACCATTTGACATCTTGCCATGTACAGGGCTCAGTTCACCCTATAGCTTCATTTCTCATGCTCCTGGCATGGATTATCTCCCTCTAGCTGGTTTGAGGGGCATGGCTACTTACCACCCACTGGCTATGATGTCGCAGTTTGACCAGTTTCAGGACTTCCATCCTTTTAAGGGGGCATTGAGTCAGCACTTGGCTTCCCTCCACTTGTCAGTAGAGGATAAATCCATGTTGTATGCCTGTTGGGATCAACGTGAGCTAGCTAAGTTTTCTGTTAGCCATCTGGGTTGTTCGACAGAGTATTCTGCATGGATGGAGATAGAGACAGAAACAACATCAGATGCGGTAGTATCCACAGTTCCGAGGATTGATTCTGATGATGGGGAGCCCATAGAAGACATTGATCTTCCCACCGAGGAGGAGCTATTCACTGGGTTGCCAGCAACTCTTGTATATTCTCATAGTACGAGTGCTACTGTGATCCAGTATTCAGCACAATATTTGGAGCAAAGTCTTCATCTGATGACCTTTGAGAGAGATAATGATAGGGCCTTGATGTTGACAACTCTTGATGGGAGAGATGTCGCTTTATTGGAGAGAGAGGAGGCTATAACTCACAGAGACACCGCTATTGCTGAGCAGAATGAGGTCAGATTAAGCGGGATGCTACCATATCTACCCGGGATGTAGCCGTTATAGATAGTACTACAATGAGATCCCTTACTACTGGCATGATTGCCGATATGAGTGCATATATTGATGAGCATCATGCCACCATGTAGTTGGTTGTGGATCTGTTAGCTCGTGTAGATACCCTTGGGCAGGAGCTTGCAGAGTTGCCTCCCTCTTCGGAGAGAGATTCCATGCTGGACTTGATAGCTCGTATATCCACGGGATTATATATAGGCTTGTATTTTCCTGAACAGACTAGCTTAGCCCTTTTGTCATGTACAGTTTATATTGTATATATCAAACATCATTATATATGGCAGGGAAATATATTTTGATTCACTTCCCTTTTAGTTGTGCCTTGATACTTGCTTGATATGTGCCTGTTTCTTCAGGACTTGTGATCTTGATGTATTCTAAACTCATCCATGATAGGTGGACATTGAGATGTCGCAGGATCATTTAGAATGGATCGTTGATCTGTGTGTATCCATACCCTCTTTGGTGTCTTATGATTGGTTTCTATATGTAGATGTGGAGAGGAGTGTGACTTTTCCTCTCTGAGATTCACCGTAACACAGATGGTTGTTGGTACTCCTATTGAAAAGGTGATCCCAAATAGTTCCATCTTTTATGGATTGGTGTTGCTCTTCGAGGAATCAACCGCAGCTTAGATGGTCGCCAACTCTCCCATTTATGGGGAGCCCAGGTAGTTCCATCCCTTTGGTCTAAAGCCGATGAAATGTGGTGGATTGAAGTTTGATCCCAATACCGTTGATAAGTATTTATTTTGGTAGGGGTAAGACCGAACCATAAATGGTTGCCTACGTACTCCTATTGAAGAGGAGATCAGGTCTGCGTAGTTCAAACCCGGTGTAAGAGGTTCAACACTGTATGTGAAGGGGTAGAAAGTGTAGAAATGTTTTTGTTGTTTTTTGTTTGTATAGAAGGGTATAGAAGTGTTTTTGTTGTTTTTGTTTTTTTTTGTTGCATGGGCTGCTATATAAAATGGTTGCCTATGTACTCCTAGGTATCGGGGAGATTAGGTCGACGTAGTTCGCCCCATGTTCAGGATGATTTACAACCGAAAAAGTTTAATCCCATGTTCAGGACAAACTGTGGGGGGGGGGGGGGAGTTTGATCCCATGTTCAGGACAAACTGCAGGTGTGAAAACTCTTATCCGTAGTGGGACAAGACTGTAGGAGTAAAAGGTTCAATCCTTAGTGGGATAACTTGAAAGGTTTAAAATGAAGTGGAGTAAAAGATCTGACGATCTGAAAACTAGGTTGCTGGCTTGAAGAGTGTGTTTCCCTGATGGGGCAAATGGGTATGAAGAAAGGTTGTATGTAATAAGGGTTAGAAAACCTGAAATGACTGGGGATCTGGTGATCCAAAACTAGGATGTTTGTTTGATGGTAACTTCAGACATAGTACCATTTCATGGTGTCTAAGTTGATGAGATGTAGAAATTCATCGCCGTCCATTTCCTGTAACCTAAGAGCACCTCCTATCAATACCTCCTTGATAATAAATGGGCCTTCCCAGTTTGGAGCGAATTTTCCCTTTGACTGATCTTGGTTGTCAATGATCTTCTTCAAAACCAAGTCATATTGTTTAAAGCGCCAGTAGCGATTTTTTTCTCATTGTAGGATCTGGAGATCCTTTATTGGTATAACTGACCATGAAAGATAGCATCACTTCGCCTTTCGTCTATTAGAGACAATTGGTGATACATGTCTTGTAACCATTGGTCTTCATCCAGCTGAGCGTCAATCAACACTCTAAGAGATTCCATTTCCACCTCTATGGGGAGAACTGCTTCCATCCCATAGGTCAATGAGTAGGGGGTTGCCCCAGTGGAAGTACGCATTGAAGTTCTGTAGGCGAATAGAGTCAGAGGCAAAAGGTCAGGCCATCCTTTGTGATTGGCGGACATCTTTTGCCTAATCTTCTTGATGTTCTTATTAGCCGCTTCGATAGCACCATTCATCTTTGGACGATAGAGGACAAAGTAAAGGTGTTTGATGTGGAATTTACTGCATAACTCCTCCATCATTTTGTTGTCGAGGTTCTTAGCATTGTCTGATACAATCACCTCTAGTTTTCTATATCGATAAATGATATTGTTTCTGATGAAAGCAATGATGATTTCTTTGGTAACCCTGGGGAAGGAGGCTGCTTCTACCCATTTGGTGAAGTAGTCGTTCTTGGTGAAGATAAACCGATGCCCATTACTGGCTTTGGGCTCGATAGGTCCGATCACGTCCATTCCCCAAATTGAGAAGGGCCAAGGTGAACTCATGTTGTGGAGCTCCCTTGTAGGGGCGTGGATAACATTCCCATGAATTTGGCATTGGTAGCATCTCTTGACGTGATCATCACAGTCAGCCTTAAGCGAGAGCCAGTAATGCCTTGTTCTCAATATCTTTTTAACAAGTAGAGGGTCGCTCATGTGTGGGCCACATACTCCACCATGGATTTCATCCATGAGCCTCTGAGCTTGGTCCTTGTCCATACATCTAAGGAGACCTAGTCCTGCATCTCTTTTGTAGAGTGCATCTCCACTCAGGTAGAATTCCATAGCCAGTCGATGGATCTGCATTCTCTCAGTCGGGCTAGCCTCAATGGGTGTAGGTCCATCTCGCAAGTACTCCTTGATGTGCTGATACCAAGGGTGTTGGATAGAGGTAGCTCATCCGATACTTCTCCAATATAATTCCCATAGGCTGGAGCCTTTAGTAGGGCAAATGGGATGCTTGGCATGTTTTTCTTGTCAGGTATGTTGATCAAGGATGCCAAAGTTGCTAGTGCATCCGCAAAATCATTCTTATTTTAAGGAATGTGGAGGAAGGTTATTTCTTCAAACTTCGAAGCCATCTGGGTAACCTGCTAATGGTAAGGCAACAAATGTAGCTCTTTGGTGTGATAGATTCTAATGGATTATCTGATGATCAATTTGGAATCCCCAAAGATAGTTAATTTCCTGATGCCCATTGATTGGGCAAGTTGGAGTCCCATTATATAACCTTCATACTCAGCTGTGTTATTGGTGTTGACAAACTACAATTTGACTACGACGGGATACTGCTCCCCCGTACCGGATACTAGAACTACTCCAGCTCCAGAACCTTCCATATTAATAGCTCCATCAAAATACATTTTCCATGATTGGTGTGTATCGTACTGATGGTGTTGCTGAACTTCCATTACCCCTTCATCGGGGAAGTAGGTTTCCAAGGGTTTGAAATTCCTTAACGGTGTGGCAGCCAGTTGATCTGCAATTCCTTGAACTTTGATAGAATTTTGTATCACGTATACGATGTCAAATTATTTTAGGATCAACTGCCATCTGGACAGCCGATAATTTAACATGTGTTTACTGAACACGTACTTGAGAGGATCCACACGGGATATAAGATGGGTTGTGTGACCATGGAGGTAATACTGTAACCACATGGAAGCCCACGCTAAAGAACAACAAGTGTTTTCAATCAGAGTGTACTTGTGTTCACTGCTGCTGAATCTTTTGCTGAGATAGTAGATAACTCGCTCTTAGCCTCTATCATCTTTTTGTCCTAGCATGTAGCCCATGGCATTGTCATTAATGAATAGTTACATGAACAGGGGAACATCATCCCTGAGAGGTACCAAAATAGAAACTTTGACCAGCTGCTCTTTGATTGTAAGGAAGGCTTTTTGACACTCATCGTTCCATTTCATGGAGGAGTTCTTCCTTAATAACTTGAAGATAGGCTCACATGTTGCTGTGAGTTGGGAAATGAACTTGCTAATGAAGTTGATTCTTCCCAAAAATCCCCGTATTTCATTCTCTGTATGCGGAATGGGCATTTCTGTAATGGCCTGGATTTTGGTGGGATCCAGCTCAATCCCTTTGTGGCTGACTAGGAATCCTAGCAACTTGCCTGATTTAACGCCAAAGGCACATTTGACTGGATTCAACTTCAAGTTGTACTTACACAACCTGTTGAAGAGCTTTCTGAGATGGTCTAGGTGGTCTTCTTCCCTTTGGGATTTGACAATGATGTCATCCACGTAGATCTCTATCTCATTATGCATTAAGTCATGGAAAAGAGCCATCATAGCCCGCTGGTAGGTAGCTCCGGCATTAATGAGACCGAATGACAACCGTCTATAGCAAAAGGTTCCCTAAGGAGTGATGAATGCAGTTTTTTCACGATCCTCTTCAGAACCATAATTTGATGGTACCCCTCGCAAAACAATCAAAGAAAGGAGTACATGTCGTATTGACGAAAAGATTGTCAATGAGTATATGGATAAATGGTACGGAAAGCTGTCTTTAAGGCAAGCTTTATTCAAATTCCGGTAATCCATGTAAACTCACACCTTTCCTCCCAGTTTAGGCACGAGGACTATGTTGGATAGCTATTTAGGGTATGTGGATACCATGATGATGCCTACTTGAAATTGTTTCACAATTTCTTCCTTCACCTTTAGACTCCATTCAGGTTTTAATAGCCCGAGCTTTTACCTGACTAGCTTGAATCCCTCTTTAAAGGGAAGGAGATGGATGACAATTGTAAGACCCCAACTTTTCTGAATAAAGATGAATTTTCTATAAATAAAATTTTTAAATATTATGGAGTGAATTTAATATAATGTTATAGTTGTGGGTAATATTTCAAAATTTGGAAAAGTATGCAAGTTGTTATATAATATTTGATTGGTCGGGGAATATTCATTTTAACAGGGAATATTCGTACGACGTCACAATCATTGGTGGACCTCACAACAGAATTATTGTCGTATTGAGAAAACGACAAAAATATTATTATGAAAATAATGGCGGAAGTTTTACTATTAACTTTTGAAACACCCGGTGATAAAAGTACAGTAATACGCGTGGTTGCATAGTAGCACACGGTATTAATTATTGATGCTTACGTGAGAAGTCACTCAGTTTTGTTCAATTATTGCTACAGTAATTTCTGCATAGTATCTCACGTTATTTGATTCAATTATTGCCAATATTTTATATATTATTAAATCAAGGGTTAAGTTCAGATGACCACCTATGGTTTAAGCGGTTTCCCACTTAACCACATGTAGTCAGTAAACCTACATTTAAACTCTCGACCTTTTGAGATGAAGTGAAAAAGTTACCTTTTCCGTCCAAATTAACTGTGCGTGTATGTCAGACGCCTAAAACGCATGAGTAGGGGTTGTATCGGTCAAAAACAACTGTTAAATGTCTTAAATACCCATTCTTCTTCCTGTTTATTGGCTTGTAAGAGCAGATCGAATCATTTTATTATTCCAATTTCAGCTATTTGAGCTCCATCGCAGATGAAATTGAAAGCTACTTCTTAAGCTCTAAAAACCGTAACACATAGTGAGAGAAGGAAAAGGAATCCGGCTGGTAAAAGAGAAAGAATTGAGCAACAACCATTAATTGCAATTTTTGAAGGTAAGTTTTCCAATCCCCTTCAATTCCTTTTTCATTCCATCCTTGTTAAGAAAAGGACTTTCATAGCCGAATGGCTCGATCTGAACTTGAAGGACTGTTTGTCCTTTTAGTTGCTATGTTGCTGCTTGTAAATTTAGTTCACTGGTATGCTACTGTTATGTATGAAAATTAGGTTCAAGGAGATAGGTATGGCTGTGGAGTAATAAGGATGTTGTTATGGGTTGTTATTATAAACAATGGATATGAAATTAGTAAACTAAAACTATGCCTATCAACTGTTTGATAAAAGTTCTTAAAGAACTATTTTGACTGAAAACTATATATTAGATTATAGCAAAAAGCAAATTAACAATGGAAATAATATATATACATTTATGGTCTACTCTTTGATATTACTCTTCGTGTTGCTTATGTGAATCAGGAGGCATGTCTTCGTCAATCAATGATGTAGGAAGGATGAATGGTGAGTTGCGCTACATACCTAAGCGATGTAATTGTGGGAAAAAAGCAAGTGTAAGAATTGTTGACTCGAACAAACCATCGAAGGGGAGATTATATTTTGTATGCGATGAGTGTGAGTTTTGGGCATGGTGCTTGCCTTCTACAACAAACTCAAGTGGAATAGTCAGTTGCCCCAATGAAGACAATGACAGAATTGGGACATTGGTGAGTGGAACAATTTGCAAGTGTTCGTGTGAGATGAATAGCATACCAAGTAGGATGATAGTTGTTGAAAGTAATGTGAAGATGATAATTGTTGTTGGACTTGTGTTGTATTTCATGTCAGTTATGATGTATTTTATTAGTAACAAATGAATGTATAAACTAATGGTAGTTTAGGAGACCTACCAACTATGATGTAATGTTTAATGTTCAATGTTTAATGGTAATGTTTAATGTTCAATGTTTAATGGTAATGGTAATGTTCAATGTTAAATGGTAATGTTTAATGTTCAATGTTTAATGGAATGTATAAACTGTCAATGTATAATGTAAGACCCCAACTTATTATGAATAAAATTAAATTTTCTCTATTTATTATCTTAAAATAATTGGGAGTTAATTTGATATAATACTTTGGTTATGGGTGAAATGTGCAAATTTTACAAATAAGCAAGTGGTTATAAAATATTCATTTTTTTCGGTGAACATTAGTTTGGTCTTGGAATATTCTTGCTGTCGGGGAATATTCGTACGACGACGCAACCATTTGTGGGCCCCATAACGGATAATGGTCGAGTGAAAGAAAACGACAAAGTATGAGTTTTTATAAATAACGGCGTAGTTTGTTACTGAATTAACACCTTCGTTGGAATACCGGTGGTTAAAAATACGAATATGCGTGGTCGATAAAGAAAGAGCACACGGTATTATTGCAGTATTTTTGAATTATTGATCCTTACGTGAAGAAGGCACTACTCAATAATTGTTACGGTGAGTCTTTGCTCAATATTTTATTTTATTGATTCAATAATTCTTTGCGTTGATATTTTATATTATTATTATTTCAATAATTGTCACTGAACATTATTTCCCATTATCAGATCAATAATTCATATTATTTGAATAATATTAATAGATAACATTATTGGCAATGTCTAGAAAGTTCTGTCAAGGAGAGGTTAGGTCATCTAATTGCACGCCAGTAAGGAGAAATCCTTATTGGAAAGCCCCCTCTTTCCTGGGAACGGCCTGGTTGTCATAATTGTGATTCTGTAATATTATTTATAAATAATTAATTATTGATTTATATGATAAGGAAATATTTATTTTATATAAATGATGGATTTATTTATTTTATGTGGTTATAATTGAAGGAGTTAATGTTTAGGTGTTTTATCTGTATTTTTGTCAGAATGGAGGTATTAAAAATCAAATCAGTATTTTTATGATATATTGCGTGAGTTATAGTTTTTAATCTGGCCGTTGGATCGTTGTGATTTTTGGATATGTTATACATATATAAGTTGGGTATATGTCCACAAATTTTGAATCGTTAAAATTGAACGAATGATTTGTTATGGATTTTAAGAGGTGACTGCTTCGGAAATTAGGGTTATAAATGATTTTGGTGGAAAATTCTAGAATTGGGTGGGCCCCACTTGTGGTTCGTGAAGAAATATGTTGAATTTTATTTCAAATGTGGTGGGTGACAATAGTAGCAGGTAAAGCCATCAGGTAGCAGGTCAAGTCTGCTTCGGCGTGCTAACATTTTCCTATAAATAGAGGGCTAAGTTAGAATTGAAAATCACACCAGAAACATAAGCTTTCTCTCTTTCTCTCTCTATATTATTGAGTGTATTTTGTGAGTATTTTGATACTTTAAGTGTTGCTGTTCAGTACAAGTTTTCATTCAGCATCACTTTCGACCTTTCCTTCCGAAGTACTATTTCTTTAAGGTAAGGGATATTATTTTCTTCTTAAATGATATTATTTTCTTCAATATCATTATGCCGAAATATTGGTGAACTTTTTAATCAAATTTGGAACTTGTTGTGTCGGGGTTACTATTCATGTATACGGCACTATTCACGAATACGGCACTATTCACCGAAAAATGAAAATTTTCCTTTTTTGTCCAAGATGTCTATTTTGGCTACTATCTTTGTTTGTATCCATATTTTGATCTTTATTCTACTTCACACTTGGTTATTATGGAATATTATTGAATTTGGATAAATCGAAATACGAGTCCCTAATATTTGTCCTTCTGTCTTATTGGATTCGTTCTCTAAAATGTTTTTCATCATCCTCAGTCCTTAATAGTGATACTTGATGAATATCTTTGGCCTGTAGTGCAAAGATGTATGATTACGTGATGAATATCTTTGGCCCGTAGTGCAAAGATGAACAGGTGTTGAGATGAATATGACCAACTGGTGATACAAATGAATATCTTTGGCCCGCAGTGCAAAGATGAATATTTGATGTAAAGATTTATATTGATTGATGTTACAGGGATAAAATATTGATGATGGACTTTTAAATTCATAGATGATAGTAGATTTCATTCTCTACTTAACTCTTCTAATAAATTGTTATTTTCGTTGCAGTTGTTGATCTAAAACTTGTTGTCTATTGTATTCTATCATATTTCCCCTATTTAAGACTAAGGATAATTTTTTGTATATTATCTTAGTCATAATATTCTTTACTGGGCTAGTTGAGCTCACCCTTTTCCTTTTTGTTCCATTTTTCTTCTGAGGAGGTGAGAATTTAGCAGGGACTAGCCGGGGTGTGGAGTGATGGTTCTAGAAGGATGTTTTAGCAGTCCTCACTATTTTCTGTAAAATAGTGTATGAATAATTGTAATGAGGACTTTCTTTGGGTGTGGATATTGTCTAGAAGACAATATTTGTATTTAAACTCACAGTATGTGTTGTCGTATTTTGCACGACAATTGTAATAATAAAGTTGTAGTTATTTTCTGTACCATGTATTTGGCGACTCAGAATGGGTGATGTATACCTATTTTGGGGGCGTCACATATAAACTGTATAACAAGGTGTGAAATATTGCAAAGCTGATTCAAACAGTTAACTGACAAAAAATTATGCCCAAAAACTACCCATTCAAACATTAAAGAGTTACATTCCATGTGACGCCCCCAAATTCGGATACTTGAAACCCAAACTCGGTGCTTCACGATACCATTTCTATGAGCGGAATAATACTAATAATAATAACAATAATATAATATTAAACTTAAATTTACATATTCATCAGAGTCTATTCCCCAGGTACGAGACCTTTAAACATTCATTACATGTCATAATATATAAATAGATATCATAGTCTTCATAATCTTAAACTATTACAAACTATAGTATTGAAATCAATCACCATCTTTCACTTCCCTTGTTTTTTGGCAAGAGCCTTGAGTTGTTAAGCTCTTAGTGAAAACATTTAAATTAAGCAAGGATGAGCATTTGAGTGCCCAACAAGTATAAAATATATATATATATATATATATATATATATATATATATATATATAAGTGAAAGAATTTAAATGTTTTTCTTTATACTATCCTTCTACAACAAGTCAATAGTTGTGAAGTAATCTATACCAAGGATAATAATAACTTAACAACCCTCTTTCAAATTTTTGAAACTACATATTGACTATATATATGGTTTATGTGACATACTATGAACATTGTTTTCATTTTGAAAGGGTTAAGCAGAATTCATCATAAAAAAAACCGTCATAACTTACGGACACAGGGGTGATCGACTGTTGTGCCTGCATTGATCAATACTACATTTTAAGAACGATGTTATCGTTCATTACATCACCCAGGTGCATAAAAGTTTTCCTGTATACGGGATGTTCATACTTGTCGGGGTTCCATAACAAAGGTCTTATCTTGTTCAACAATAATCTATAATTCAACATATATATATATACGGGTAATTGACAAAGGTGTATCAACATGTGATTAAATACAATGATTATCCAAGTGGGGACACTTGTATAACCATCTATAGAAATTAACGAACAGAATATATGTATCTGAATTACCATATATTAACATGTTGATAATCAATGAGCGTATATAATATAGGTTTAACAATCTATACAATAATAATATAATTCTAAACTTCTTATTCATGTCCATTGTATAAAGAAAATGCAAAGATAGGATACTTGCCTGATACGCTGCTTACAATTCTGAACTTAGTTTTATCTTTTACGAAATCACCTATCAGTAATAAGATCATTTTACTGATTAGAATTATATCATATCACATAATCACGCTTATTGCGATTGACACATTCTAATCACATTGTCACATAACTTTAACAACCATTGAATCACAAATAAGCAGTTAACAAGTCAACCTATCTAAGTCGGATCAATTTACGAAATATGCCGAGTCTGCAAATGACTTTATCAGTAATTATCGAGTCTAAGACTCTATCTAGAAAGTTCAACATCCATAAATATCGATTCATATAATTTTTAAATGACTTATAATTTTAAAACATTTATTATAATTTATCATAAATTTTTGAAATATCGAGAATCATCATTAAATGATTTAAATATTAAACAATTCTATTATCATTAATATTTAATTAATAATAAACTATTAATGAAACTATTGCCAAAATATTAAAGTTATTTATAATAACTCAAAATATTTTTAAAACATTTAAGTTACCTTAAATGATTTTTAAAACATTTAAAATCATTTTTAAATAATTAAAATTAATATTTAAATATTAATGTACTATTTATCCAAATATTAAAAGTTATTAACTATAACTTAAAAATATTTTAATTCATTTATATCCCTTTTAAATGATTTTTAAATTAATAAAACTATTTTTAAACTATTTATTTAATATAATTATTAAATAAATTTAATATCATTACTATTAACTTAATATCATTAATATTAAATTATTAATGAAATTATCCTTTAAATATTAAAAGTTATATTTTATAACTTAAAATATCTTTAAACACTTTATTTTTAATTAAAATGATTTTTATAATAATAAAATCATTTTTAAACTAATTTATTTAATATAAATATTAAATAACTATAATATCATTAATAATAATTAATTAATGAATTTAACCTTTAAATATTAAAAGTTATATTTTATAACTTAAAATATTTTAAATACCTTATTATTATTTAAAATGATTTTTAATATAATAAAATCATTTTAATTTATTTATTTAATTTATTTAATAAATAACTTAATTATCATTAATATTAATTTATTAATGAAAATTATCACATAATATTAAAAGTCATTAAAATAACTTAAAATATTTTCTTATATTATAATATAATTTTAAATGATTTTTAATGTATTAAAATCATTTTAAAATAATTTATTTAATATTATAATTAAATAAATTAAATACTTTTAATATTCTAAAAATATTAAATATTATGAAATATATTCAAAATAATTAAAATATAATTTTTTGACCTTAAAAATAATTTTTAGTAATTTATTTTGAATTTTAATAATTTAAAGCTAATTAATACTTATTATTTAATATAAATTATAATTTTTTATTCAAAAGCGTAGCTAAAGAGACACTATAGCTTACGTAAGCAATCATATATATAGGTGTTCTTCATGCAAACCCTGAAAATCAAGCTTATTTACCAGAGTAGGCATGTTTGACCACAATTAAACATCACACAAAGTGTTTACGGTCGTCATGTTGATCAGATCGTGTAGTGATAGTACAAGACTACAAGATCTAATAACAAACATGATCAAAACATACTCCAATCGAAAGATCCCACTTTGAGCTTCCACTACATGCTGTACAAGTATTTTTGTTTTGATCTAAAAGTTCTAGGTTGTAGACTACATGTAGGACTATAGATTTATTACATAATATATGCAAAACATCAACAGATCTAGCAAATAAAAGTTGGTCAAAGGTTGTCAGAAACGGTGTTCTTCACATTTCTGAAAATTCCCAAAATGCAGATCATGATCGGATGGTCAAGTTTGACCGTCCACTACATTCGATCAGTTAATGATTTATGGTATCTAAAGACACAAATATATAGTACATAAACCATACTACAATATAGTTATAACAACAACATCAAAACACTAACAAATTAACAGATCTAGACGATACAAAACTTGTCGAGTGCGAAAAGGCTTCTGGGTTTTGCGGAAATAGCACAATCAATCTTTGGTCAATGACCTTTGGACAGATTAATAACAACAAATCTAGACCCGTTTTAAGCTTAATTCTTGATGCATTAAAGACCACACATAAATCTCACAATATCCAACACTTAAAACACAAATATCAAACACGCATGAGAGATCTACAAGGCACGACATTCAACATCGGACATCAAAATTTATTTTTTTTTCCAGATTTTGAAGAACATCAAATCCGAGCCTCTAGATGTTATGGATCTAACATCTAGCAACCCGGATCATCATTATACATCATAAACAACATATTTAACACATAAAAACTAACATCTAACAACGAGAAAATTGGATGATTTTTTGAGTAGGGTTTTATACCTTCTATGAAAAATCTTTGATTCTATCTTCTTGATGTTGTTATGGATTTAAATGGGGCTTGATTTTGTGAATATAAAGCTTACAATTTTTGTTAGTTTTAGAGAGAGAGGCTCAAGGATGAGAGTTGGGCAAAAATTGGATAACAAATGACTTTCTCTCTCCTTCAATCTATAAATAGACAAACAAGATGCATGAATAGGCTGGTCTAGAGCTGATGTGCTGGAATTTTTAAGTCAAGGGAGTTGTTATATTAGGTAACCCACTCCCATCTAATGTCAAAACCTAGTCTAGCATTCAATAATACAACAAGGGGCAAAAAGGTCATTTGGTAAATCATTTTTAATGGTAAAATTATAACTTGCCAAACCCTTAGGGTTTAACCCTAAGGTTTAGCACATAGCATTTATAGGAAATAGCAACTAGGGTTTGTACAAAAATAAAATAATTTTAGTTTCTAAAATTTAAAAAATTAAGATTTGTTAATATAAATTTAAATTTCTAATTATACATGAACATTAGGGTATTATATTATAATTAACCTTGCTACTTAAGCAATTAGGGTTCCTAAATATCAATTAGGGTTTTGATTTCGCAAATAGGGTTTCGCAACAAAATTAGGGTTTTATAATTATTAAAATTAAGGTTCTAATCATTACGGTCTTAAATTACTAATTAGGTTTACTTTAATTAGCAATTAAAATCTATGATATTAATCACAATAATACAATTTCTCGATCGATCACAAACTCCAGGTTTAGGTTTCAAACTAGGGTTTCTAATTATTAGAAATTCAAATATAACTAGGGTTTTAATTAGGGTTTCCTTAATTAGCGTATCATTAAGTAACACATAACATAAATCATATAACACAGTTATAAAACAGTCTTAAATTTCCCATTTAAATTGAAAAACAGGGTTAAACAAATTAATGCTAGGGTTTGGTCAATATACACCATAATTGACCATCCATCAATAGTACGTACGTATAGTACATATTTATAGCACTGAAAAATCAAAATATATTTAATATTATAATATTATTCTCATTTATTGATCAAAACCCAGAAATAGGGTTTGGATTCCATATCTGATTTTTTCTGTCATAATTAACCTTATTAATTAAGTCAAAATGATTAACTTAATAACCTGAACAAAACTCATACAATAAAATAATTATTATAATTATTCTAAAATCATTTCATATATATTAAATAATATAAGATTATATTTTCATGAAAAGAATTGATAAAAACATTTCCTATATGGAATTAATTATTTAATAATATAATTGATAATAATTAATAATTCTAAAATAAAATTATCCGTACTAATTAATGTAATAAATAAATTTTATTTATCACACATAAATATAATACACATTATCTTGGCACATATCATCCATATTTATTTTAAATAAAAAAAAAATTATACGGAAAATTTATGATTTATTTATATAGAAAATATCGGGTTGTCACATTCACCCTCCCTTATAAAGATTAGTCCCGAGAATCATTGCTTTTAAAACCTATACATACCAAGGTATGTAACATACACAATCATCATAAGTAGATCTCGATCAACTTTGATCGGACTGATCTTTAACTAATCACATAAAGTTGTCTTTCTGATTAAACGGAAATTTGATTTCTAAAAGAACTCAAATTCCTCCTTCAAAATTTCTTTATAAAATAATTTATTATATATGAGAAAATCATAAACCGAAAATAAAAGTTATTGAATAATGCAGAGTGCCATTGTTAGTGGCCAGTTGTATCTCGTGACCGTCATGTTGTAAACCCTCGCAGTAGATTTTACTGGTTTGCTCGATGCCGTTGGTCCCGTGATGGTTAAAGTCCCGCTGCCCTTGCCAGTATTCACACTACCTGCCTCCATCCTCCTCTTCGGACAATCCTTCACCTTGTGCTCCATTGACCCGCAAATAAAATAACCACTGTTCATTCTAGGATTGGGGCAGTTGGGAGAGATATGGCCCTCCTGCCCGCACTTGTAGCACACAAATTTTCCTTTCAAACACTCCCCAGAGTGGTTCTTTCCACAAGTCTTTCATTGTGCCGCCTTCTTCTTGACGCCTTCTTGCTTCACCTGCACGTTTCCAAAGTAATTTCCCTTCCTCTTTTCATTTCCCCCCTTACTTCCACTATTAATTCTCACCTTCTCAGCTGCCTCGACCTTGCCTTTGTTCTTCCTCTCTTTATTGTAGAGGCTCATGGCCTCACTTCCTTCCTCAGCAATAATCGCCTTCTCCATAAGTGCTGCAAATGGGTCCAAAAACTTGTCATTGAAACATTGCCCAAAAACTATCTGTTTGACAAAGTATACACAATCACACTTGTCAAAAATAGTTAACTGACAAAAATTATACATTCAAACATTAAAGCCTTAATCCCCCCAATCCTCATTTGTTTGGTGATTTGCCTTTCAAATGAGAACATGTCACCACAACTAGCTGCATTCCAGAAAAAAAATCCCTAAGCAGCTTCCCCCTAAACTTAATTTTAAAGTTGTTATACAAATGCTTTAAACAAAATCTGTGTTCATTGTTGGGTAACATTGTATTGAACACCTCTACTAGCCCCTTCTGCCTATCAGAAATGAAAACATAACTTCTTGTTTCATTTTCACCTATGTCATCTAGAAGCTGAGTAAGAAACCACTGCCAACTATCTTTACATTCAATTTCAACAACAACAACTACAATGGGAAATATGTTGTCATTAGCATCTCTTCCTATAGCACTCAGTAGCTGCCCTCCAAAACCCCCTTTAAAAAACACCTATCTAGGCCTATAATAGGTCTACACCCAACTAGGAACCCATGTTTGGAAGTAGCAAGACTCATATAAAGCCTCTGAAAAACAGGTATAGTGAACCAGGCCTGTCATCTAGACCCTCACTACAAAATTTGAAGACTGTTCCAGGGTTAAACTGTTTTACTTTCTCCACATAATCCATCAGCCTGTTATACTGCTCTCCTACATCACCTTGCATATGTATTAAAGCCTTTCTTTTTTTTCTATATAGGGATGATTTACTTAGAGTAGAGTTACATTCTTTTTGTGCCTTCTTCTTTAATGCTTGCAAATCCCACTTAGGATTATCTCTCAAGTCATACATATATTTTTTGGCCAAGTATCTACTGTCAACAAGATGATTCTTATCCTGTCCAACATATGTATGGTCCCCCCCCCCAAAGATTTTATCTTCAAAGTTTGTTCACCCTGTTTGACTGATGCATGAATCCTCCATTTATAGTTTTCAGCTTTACACTTAGCAGTTATTCTTTTTCTGTCATTTTGAATATACTTTATATCAAACCCCCCTTTAACAGAAAATTCAACTAATGCTTGTCTAAAAATTTCATGATTTGCAAATTCCATTCCAATCTCAAATTCTATCTTACTCATATTAGTTGCCTCATTAAACTCCATACATCCATCCCCTTCTAAATTGTCCTCATCATCTGACAGAACAAACTTCCTCCTTAATGCATCTTTCCCTTCTCCATCATCATCATCACTTCACCAATCTTCTACAAATACATCATTCATGTTCACATTTGGTTCATCTATTTTTTTGGGCCTTCTTCGAATATATCATCATCCCCAGGCCCCTCTAGATCCTCATCCATCCATGGTGGATGCTCTACTTCTTCCCCATTATCATTATCAGCTTGTTTTTTACTGTTTTCCTTTGTATGTTTTATCTGTTTTTTAGGCTTTGCAATTTTTTTACCTTTTCCCTTGTCTGTTTCTTTGTGCTGCCCTTTATCTGTTTCTTTTTGCTTCCCTTTATCAGTAGTACCACTTTGGTTAATGTTATCAGTTATTTCACTTTGAAGTCCAAAGTCTTTTTTATTTTCACTTTGGTTCATGTTATCAGTTGTCAAACCACAAATATACCTAATGTTATCATTTTCAACTTCTTCTAGCCTAACAACTTGTATGGGACCCTTCATTTCTTGTCCATATATATGCACCTCCTCACTCTCAGTATTAACTAAGAAATCAATGACATCTTTGTCATTTTGCATCAATAATTCCCTACCCTCCCAAATTTCATATCCAGGTATAAGATAATAAATATTCAAATTTGAAACTGGGCATAAAGTAGAGTAGTATTCATGTATACTAAGCAAAGAAAGGTAATCCAACCCAACAGTCTCTACTATTTCTTCACTACCCCCAACATACTTATGTACTGGATCTTTAACAAACTTCCCACCATAATGAAAAACAATTCTGACAGACATTCTACATTAAAGAAATGAAGGAGAAATGTTTGAATAGCATACAATACTTTATAACAAGTATCACAAAAAGGGGACCAATGTCAGTGGCAGACAAAGGGCAGACACAGGGGGACAAAAATAGAATTAAAGAAAGGGGGACCATAGTAGTGAGCATACTTTATCCAGCACCAAATATACTAACTAATTCATCCAAAAAACATGCATGCATATACAACAAACAACTCACAATTAAAAACAAAGTACATATCATATCTATCAGACAAGAAGAAAATTACCTAAATCGGCATCAAATTAAGTATCACAGACCAAGCGAAGGTGGGAACCCAGTCAATCACAAAGATCCACCACGAACACACTAAACCCACACCCTATTTCTCTCGCCTCTCTAGCCCTAGATATCACCACGATCGCTCGTTCTCTAGGCCTAGAAATTGATCTGAAATGAAATGAAAGAAAACCCCCTTCGCATATGTCGTTTTCAATTATATATATGAAGGGTAATTAAGTCTTTAGCCAAATAAAATAACAGAGTTAAGACGAAAAGCACTTTTTACTTCACCTCAAAAGGTCGAGAGTTTAAATGTAGGTTTACTGACTACAGGTGGTTAAGTGGGAAACCGCTTAAACCACAGGTGGTCATCTGAACTTAACCCTTAAATCAATAATTGAGACGATGAAGTTATTAACATTATTATTTGCAATATTAATGATGTCTAGAAGTTCTGCCAAGGAGAGGTTTGGTCACCTAATTTTGCGGCATGATAGGAAAAATCCTTATTAGAAAGCCCCTCTTTCACAGGAGCGACACAGTCGATTAATAGTGTGAATTATAATAATGATGATGAAGTTTGTTTTATTAGTATTATTAATGTAATAAAAGCAGAAAACCTTTTAAATAAAAGCAGAATAATTTTATAAAGTTATTTGTTTTATTAGACAATAATTAGAATATATTATATTTTATTATGCATAGTGTTTTGCATGTAAAATTTTTTTTATATAAAACATAATACTTTTATAAAGTTATTTGTTTTATTAGACAATAATTAGAATATATTATATTTTATTATGCATAGTGCCTACATAGTGTTTGCATAGTAAAATCTTTTTATATAAAATAGAATACTTTTATAAAGTTATTCATTTTATTAGATTATAAATAGAATATATTATATTTTATTTAAAAAGATTTTGTTTTATTAGAATATTTTATTAAATCAATCTAGATCATCTCAGTTTAAAAGTGAATCAATACGGGACCGTTCAGAATTAGTTACTTATTCAATCCATTCTTCTATAAATAGAAGCTCATTCCTTCATTATTTCTTACAATTCTTTGAAACTCTAGATAGAAAAAGCGTAGAGAGAACTCTTCTTCTATAATCTTGGCGTATTTCTTTAGAGTTTAAGAAAGCTTTGGCGTAGTGCAAGTTTTCTTCAAGTATATCCCACCAACTGGCTTCTGAGAAATACTCTTCTTTATAAGGTAAGAGATATTATTTGTTGTACTCGTAAGGGTATTATTTCTTTTCGTATTCATGAAGAGAACTTACATTATTCCATTTCTTTATTATTCTGCTTTGGAATAACTTTGTATACCTGCAGACTCTGTAAGTATACATGGTGAAATTCTTACATTATTCCATTCTTTATTATTATGTTGGAATAACTTTGTCTATCTAAGTATCCGCATACGTGGTGAAATTCTTCTATTATTCCATTCATTATTATTACATCGAGAATATCACATGCATGCGTTAACGTATGACTGGTTCCATTATTTATTATTACGTTAGAATAACTCGTCATGCAAGGCTCTATCGCATGCATGGGGAATTGTTGTTATTCCATTATTTATTATTACATTTGGAATATCACGCATGGGTGTAATTACGCTTTGACTAGTTAAGATTCTTTATTATTACATTGAAAATAACTTTTATCTGTAATTACTATCGCATGCATGGTGAATTCTTCTGTTATTCCATTTTTTTATTATTTTGTTAGAATAATTTGTATATGTAGATTACCACATGCACGGTGAATGATCCTTTATATTCATTTCTTATTAAATTATGGAAATGATCTATTTACGTGGATTATGATGAAAGTCATAATATAAGCATTGGACTGTTGATTATGATGAAAGTCATAATAAAAGCATTGGACTGATGAAAATCATGGGTATATGTAGTATTAGTAAGTGTTATAATAAGTTATGTTGGTTATTATGTGAAAACATGAAAGTTTCTTAGAAATCACAAAGGGTTAAAAATTAGATTTTGGTGAAAATAGAATATTAAATTCAATTTTCCATATCTCCTATTATATTTTGAATTTTTGAGTGTGCTTAAGTTCTAGAGTTAGATCTATGAGTTTTCTAACTTATCTAAGTGGAATCACTTTGGAAAAGGTGTTGTAGATTTTTCGTGTGGGTGATTTTAGCAAAGGAGTCAAAAAGCGCAAATTATGAAAAAGCTACTGCCCAGAATTTAAAAGGGCATTTTTGGTCACTTAATTTGTGAGAAAAATTCCGAACTTTTGGGACATGAAAATATATTGTATATAGTACCTCCTGTCCAAAAATGAGCTCATTCCGACTTAAAATGAGCAAGTTATGACCATTTCAATATTTAGATTTTTCCGACGAAAAATGCTATAACCGGAGTTTTATAACTCTGATGACCATGAAATTTAAACTGGAAGATCAAGTTAACATGTGTATGATCCTACCAAGATTTGGGAATTTCTGGAGTTAAACTTGAGGTAGCTAATTTTTTAAAGAATTAATTAGAAATTGATTTATGAAAAATAGTAAATGAATTTTAAAAATTAGAGAAAAATATATGTTCAATATGGGACTATATTACGCTAAATCCCGGAAAAGAAATATTTTGGGGAATTTGATTTGGTATTTTCATGAAAATGCACTAGTTATGAGTATATGAGTTAAATATGTTATGTGAAGTTGAAAATTGGTAAATAGGATTTTTATGGCTTGGGAATCCTATATAGGGTATATATCTGATTTTTGATAAAGGGATTTGATCATTGGTGATGAAATCTTATGAGTATGGCATTTTGAATGATTAAATGCATTAATTGGTAAAGTGTAAATAATTAAAATAAATTGTTTATAAGTTTAAGAAGTGATTAAAATATTGTTATAATATTAATGATATTAGATTATGAGATTATTAAGTGATTGATAACATTGGGATATTCTTGAACCACGGATAATATATATTATAAATGTTTAATATTTATCCTTTATCTCATTTGATTGATTCTTTATATCGTTGTCATGATCCTCATGCTTATATTGTGTTGAAAGTCATCTGTGACTTACGTGCATAGATGGACTTGGTATGATTATGACCGAGGATTATTCGGTATAATCATGGTAGTAATGTTACAAACTATGTGGTAAAAGTCATCTTTGGCTTACGTGCATAAATGGACTTAGTATGATTATGTCCAGGGATCAGTCGGTATAATCATGACCTGTAATGTTATAAATGATGTGGTAAAAGACCTCAGTGGCCTGTAATGCATTGATGGACAGTTTTTGGTATGATTATGATCGGGGATTATCTTGGTATAGTCATGACCATTGATGATTTAATGAATATCCTTGGCCGGTAGTGCAGAGGATGATTAGATGATGTGGTTTATTTATTAAGCTGAGTCTCAGTGATAAAAATTGATGAAAACATTTTAAATCATAGAAGATAGTAGATTTTATTCTCTACTTGACTCTTCTAATGGATTGCTTGTTCCGCTGCAGTTAAACTTGATGTCTATTGTATTTTATCAGTTTAACATTGTTAAAGACTAATGATAATTTATTCTACATTATCTTAGTCATAATATTTCTTACTGGGCTAGTTGAGCTCACCCTTTCTTTCACTATTCTCTTCAGGAAATGAGAACGTAGCCGGGACTAGTCGGGGAATGGAGTGATGGTCCGAGATGGTGTATTAGTAGTCCTCACTATTCTGTAAAATAGTGTGATAATAAAGGTAATGAGGACTCTATTTGAGAGTGGATATTGTCTAGAAGGAAATATTCCTGTTTAAACTCTCAGTTATGTTTTGTCGTATTTTACATGACAGTTGTATAATTAAGCTTTTATTTGTATTTTGTACCACGTATTTGGCGACTCAAGATGGGTGATGTATACCTATTTTGGGGGCATCACAGTTGGTATCAAAAGGTTAGGGATATGATCCCTAGCTGAGATGTGAGACAAGAAATAGGAAGGGAGAGACGGAGAATTCCTTCGCTAGTATGACCTACCTAAGTTTATTTGGTATTTAATTGGTCGGTCAGAGTATAGGGATAATATGTGATATGTTAATTAACCCTTGTTTTATGGCAGTGTTTGAAAATGGCAGCTGAAAATGTTAACAATGGAGGGAATGAGACCATTGAGTCACCAACGATCAATACCTAGGATAACGAGCAACAACACGATAATAATCATACCGGTGGCAACGGCCATCGGAACAATGATAACCATCGTGGGGAAAATTATCATGCCAAGAATGGTAACCACTTCGGTGGTAATCATGGCCAAGATAATAGAAGTGGAAATTTCAAGAAGAGAAGGTCACCTAGCCCTATTTTGTCGTGCACCAAAGTCAAGTCCAGCTAGGACGGTGGCACCAAAGGCGGATACGGACAAAACAAAGTCGGTGGTTTTAGGAAGAACGTTTTTCGTGACTTTTCAAAAAGCGAGTAACTCGAACGAAGTTAGCACGGGTTAGTTAATTATAAATTCTTGCGAAGTCTATACCTTATTAGATACCGGTTCTACCCATTCTTTTATCTCTCTTGCTTGCGTTCAATGTTTAAATTTGACTTCAGAGAAATTAGACTTTGATTTATCTATTGAAACTCCGTTGGGAGAAACCTTCATTACCTCCACTGTTTATAAATCTTGTTTGATTCAAATCGACACTTTCACGTTACCTGTCGATCTTGTCTCTATGAAAATACTTGCCTTTGATGTGATTTTAGGGATTGATTGGTTAACTACTCATCATGCTAAAATCTATTATTTTCGTAAGGTTGTTAGCTTTTATATTCCTAACCAACCTATTATATGAATTCAAGTAACTAAACCACTAAAGTTAATCATTGTCATATCAAGCCATAAGTAAAGAGCCCCGATCCTTTTGTTGTTGACTTCCTTGTGTGGAATGCACCGAAGCCAGACTTTCTGTAGGCGACGTCGTGAATGATGGTGGCAAGTTGATAGATATCAATGTGACGTACTATCCAAGTCTTGGATGAGAATCACAGTTTCGAATGATATTTCTATCGTTAATAAATTTCCTGGCTTATTCTGAAGAACTTCTTAGCCTACCCCTAGAGCGTGAAATCGAATTTTGTACTGACCTTAGTACAAAACTCATTTCTAAAACACTCAAATAATTTCTTCAACTAAAACAAACGTAACATGCACCAAAGACGTTGGCTCGAGCTGTTGAAGATTACGATTATACCATTCAATACCATCGTGGAAAAGCGAACGTGGTAGCTGATGCGTTTAGTAGAAGATCGTATGCATTTACGAGTGTGAATATACGAACATACGTGAAGATAATGAATATACGATTAGAATCGACTTTAATCGATAAAGTTAAAGCCGCTCAAACTACAGACCCAGAGCTGATGAATACGAAGAAGAAGGTTCAAGAGGGCGTTATTTTAACCAGCAAGAGTTGCTGAGGAGAGGAAATCTCAACCCTCGATTTTAATTGGCCCATTTGAAATCCTCGATCGAGTAGAAACTATGGCCTATAGACTCGCTTTACCGCCAAGTATGTCTCGTGTTCATAACGTTTTTCATATATCCATGTTACGTAAATATGTGGAAGACCCGAACCACATTATTGAGTTAGAACCGGACGAAATAGCGGAAGATTTAACGTATAAAGAGATTCATATTAAAATCTTGGATAAGAAGGAACATATTCTACACTCCAAGGTTATACCTCAAGTCAAAGTTTTATGGAGGAACCACGATGTTAAGGAGATGACCTGGGAGCTAGAATCTGAAATGAAATCAAGGTATCCTTACCTCTTCGACATACCAGGTATGTACCCTAATTTCGAGGGCGAAATTTCATAAGAAGGGGAGATTGTAAGACCCCAATTTTTCTGAATAAAGATGAATTTTCTATAAATATCATTTTTAAATATTATGGAGTGAATTTAATATAATGTTATAGTTGTGGGTAATATTTAGAAATTTGGGAAAGTATGCAAGTTGTTATATAATATTCGATTGGTGGGAATATTCGTTTTAACGGGGAATATTAAATGCGCTAAGCACAATCATTAGTGGACCCCTAGCGGAATTATTGTCGGATTGAGAAAGCGACAAAATATTTTTATGAAAATAACGGCGGAAGTTTTACCGTTAACTTTTGAAACACCCGGTGATAAAAGAAATGCGATGTCTGGCGATGGTTGCATAGTAGCACACGGTATTGATTATTGATGCTTACGTGAGAAGTCACTCAGTTTTATTCAATTATTGCTACAGTAATTGCTGTATATTATCTCACGTTATTTGATTCAATTATTGTCAATAATTTATATCTTATTAAATCAATAATTAAGACGACAAAGTTATTAACATTATTATTTGCAATATTAACGATGTCTAGAAGTTCTGCCAAGGAGAGGTTTGGTCACCTAATTGCGCGTCAATAGGAAAAAATCCTTAGTGGAAAGCCCCCTCTTTCCTGGGAACGACCTGGTCGATTAATAGTGTGAATTATAATAATGATGATGAAGTTTGTTTTATTAGTATTATTAATGTAATAAAACAGAAAAGCTTTTTATATAAAACAGAATAGTTTTATAAAGTTATTTATTTAATTAGACAATAATTAGAATATATTATATTTTATTATGCATAGTGTTTTGCATAGTAAAATATTTTTATATAAAACAGAATACTTTTATAAGTTATTTGTTTTATTAGACAATAATTAGAATATATTACATTTTATTATGCATAGTGTTTGCATAGTGCCTGCATAGTGTTTGCATAGTAAAATCTTTTTATATAAAACAGAATACTTTTATAAAGTTATTCGTTTTATCAGATTATAAATAGAATATATTATTTTTTATTTAAAAGATTTTATTTTATTAGAATATTTTATTAAATCAATGCAGACCGTTCGTTTAAAAGTGAATCAATACGGACCGATTCAAGAATTAATTCTTATTCAATCAATCTTTTCTCTCTCGAGATTCACCGTAAGTAACGGATGGTTGTCGTTACTCTATTGAAGAGGAGATCCCAATTAGTTCCATCTCTTATGGATTGGTGTTTGCTCTTGAGGAATCAACCGCATGACTTAGTTGGTCACCAACTCTCCCATTTATGGGAAGCCAGTGTAGTTCCATCCTTTGAGTGCAAGCCTGGGGTGAAATGTGGTGGATTGAAGTTTGATCCCGTCTCAGATTGACAAGTATTTGTTTTGGTAGGGTAAGACAAGAATCATAAATGGTACGCCTCGTACTCTATTGAAGAGGAGATCAGGTCTGCGTAGTTTAAACTCGGTGTAAGAGGTTCAACACTGTATGTGAAGGGGTAGAAAGTGTAGAAATGTTTTTGTTGTTTTTTGTTTGTATAGAAGGGTATAGAAGTGTTTTTGTTGTTTTTGTTTTTTTTTGTTGCGACCGGGCTATATAAAATGGTTGCCTATGTACTCCTAGGTATCGGGGAGATTAGGTCGACGTAGTTCGCCCCATTCTCAGGATAATTTACAACCGAATAAGTTTAATCCCATGTTCAGGACAAGCTGTGTGGGGGAGTTTGATCCCATGTTAGGGACAAAGCTGCGGTGTGAAAAGTCTTATCCGTAGTGGGATAAGACTGTAGGAGTAAAAGGTTCAATCCCTAGTGGGATAACTTGAAAGGTTTAAAATGAAGTGGAGTAAAAGATCTGATGATCTGAAAACTGAAATTCTTTGGCTTGAAGAGTGTGTTTCCCTGATGGGGCAAATGGGTATGAAGAAAGGTTGTATGTAATAAGGGTTAGAAAACCTGAAATGACTGGGGATCTGGTGATCCAAAACCAGGATGTTTGTTTGATGGTAACTTCAGACATAGTACCATTTCACGGTGTCCAAGTTGATGAGATGTGGAAATTCATCGCCGTCCATTTCCTGTAACCTAAGAGCACCTCCTATCAATACCTCTTTGATAATAAATGGGCCTTCCCAATTTGGAGCGAATTTTCCCTTTGACTGATCTTGGTTGTCAATGATCTTCTTCAAAAACAAGTCATATTGTTTAAAGCGCTAGTAGCAGGACTTTTACATTGTTGGATCTGGAGATCCTTTGTTGGTATAACTGACCATGAAAGATAGCATCACTTCGCCTTTCGTTTATTAGAGAAAATTGGTGATACATATCTTGTAACCATTGGTCTTCATCCAGCTGAGCGTCAATCAACACTCTAAGAGATTCCATTTCCACCTCTATGGGGAGAACTGCTTCCATCCCATAGGTCAATGAGTAGGGGGTTGCCCCAGTGGAAGTACACATTGAAGTTCTGTAGGCGAATAGAGTCAAAGGCAAAAGGTCAGGCCATCCTTTGTGATTGGAGGACATCTTTTGCCTAATCTTCTTGATGTTCTTATTAGCCGCTTCGATAGCACCATTCATCTTTGGACGATAGAGGATGGAGTAAAGGTGTTTGATGTGAAATTTACTGCATAACTCCTCCATCATTTTGTTATTGAGGTTCTTAGCATTGTCTGATACAATCACCTCTAGTTTTCCATATTGACAAATGATATTGTTTCTGATGAAAGCAATGATGATTTCTTTGGTAACCCTGGGGAAGGAGGCTGCTTCTACCCATTTGGTGAAGTAGTCGATCTTGGTGAAATAAGCCGATGCCCATTCGGGCTTTGGGCTCAATAGGCCCGATCACGTCCATTCCCCAAATTGAGAAGGGCCAAGGTGAACTCATGTTGTGGAGCTCCCTCGTAGGGGCGTGGATAGCATTCCCATGAATTTGGCATTGGTAGCATCTCTTGACGTGATCATCACAGTCAGCCTTAAGCGAGAGCCAGTAATGCCTTGTTCTCAATATCTTTTTAACAAGTAGAGGGTCGCTCATGTTTGGGCCACATACTCGACCATGGATTTCATCCACGAGCCTCTGAGCTTGGTCCTTGTCCAGACATCTAAGGAGACCTAGTCCTGCATCTCCACTCAGGTAGAATTTCATAGCCAGTCGATGGATCCGCCTTCTCTCAGTCAGGCTCGCCTCAATGGGTGTAGGTCCATCTCGCAAGTACTCTTTGATGTGCTTATACCAAGGGTATTGGATAGAGGTAGCTCATCCGATACTTCTCCAATATAATTCCATAAAGTGGAGCCTTTTGTAGGGCAAATGGGATGCTTGGCATATTTTTCTTGTCAGGTATGTTGATCAAGGATGCCAAAGTTGCTAGTGCATCCGCAAAATCATTCTTATTTTAAGGAATGTGGAGGAAGGTTATTTCTTCAAACTTCGAAGCCATCTGGGTAACCTGCCGATGGTAAGGCAACAAATGTAGCTCTTTGGTGTGATAGATTCTAATGGATTATCTGATGATTAATTCGGAATCCCCAAAGATAGTTAACTGCCTGATGCCCATTGATTGGGCAAGTTGGAGTCCCATTATATAACCTTCATACTCCAGCTCCAGAACCTTCCATATTAATAGCTCCATCAAAATACATTTTCCATGATTGGTGTGTATCGTACTGATGGTGTTGCTGAACTTCCATTACCCCTTCATCGGGGAAGTAGGTTTCCAAGGGTTTGAAATTCCTTAACGGTGTGGCGGCCAGTTGATATGCAATTCCTTGAACTTTGATAGAATTTTGTGTCACGTATACGATGTCAAATTGTTGTAGGATTAACTACCATCTGGACAGCCGATAATTTAACATGTGTTTACTGAACACGTACTTGAGAGGATCCACACGGGATATAAGATGGGTTGTGTGACCATGGAGGTAATACTGTAACCACATGGAAGCCCACGCTAAAGCACAACAAGTGTTTTCAATCAGAGTGTATTTGTGTTCACTGCTGCTGAATCTTTTGCTGAGATAGTAGATAGCTCGTTCTTAGCCTCTATCATCTTTTTGTCCTAGAATGTTGCCCATGGCATTGTCATTAATGAACAGGTACATGAACAGGGGAACATCATCCCTGGGAGGTACCAAAATAGAAGCTTTGACCAGCTGCTCTTTGATTGTAAGGAAGGCTTTTTGACACTCATCGTTCCATTTCATGGAGGAGTTCTTCCTTAATAACTTGAAGATAGGCTCACATGTTGCTGTGAGTTGGGAAATGAACTTGCTAATGAAGTTGATTCTTCCCAAAAATCCCCGTATTTCCTTCTTTGTATGCGGAATGGGCATTTCTGTAATGGCCTGGATTTTGGTGGGATCCAGCTCAATCCCTTTGTGACTGACTAGGAATCTTAGCAACTTGCCTGATTTAACGCCAAAGGCACACTTGGCTAGATTCAACTTCAAGTTGTACTTACACAACCTTTTGAAGAGCTTTCTGAGATGGTCTAGGTGGTGTTCTTCCCTTTGGGATTTGACAATGATGTCATCCACGTAGATATCTATCTCATTATGCATTAAGTCGTGGAAAAGAGCCATCATAGCCCGCTGGTAGGTAGCTCCGGCATTAATGAGACCGAATGACAACCGTCTATAGCAAAAGGTTCCCCAAGGAGTGATGAATGCAGTTTTTTAACGATCCTCTTCAGTAACCATAATTTGATGGTACCCCGCAAAACAATCAGCAAAGGAGTACATGTCGTATTGAGCAGTATTGTCAATGAGTATATGGATAAATGGTACGGGAAAGTTGTCTTTAAGGCAAGCTTTATTCAAATTCCGGTAATCCATGTAAACTCACACCTTTCCTCCCAGTTTAGGCACGAGGACTATGTTGGATAGCCATTCAGGGTATGTGGACACCATGATGATGCCTTCTTGAAATTGTTTCACAATTTCTTCCTTAACCGTTAGACTCCATTCAGGTTTTAATAGCTTGAGCTTTTACCTGACTAGCTTGAATCCCACTTTAAAGGGAAGGCGATGGATGACAATTGTAAGACCCCAACTTTTCTGAATAAAGATGAATTTTCTATAAATATCATTTTTAAATATTATAGAGTGAATTTAATATAATGTTATAGTTGTGGGTAATATTTCAAAATTTGGAAAAGTATGCAAGTTGTTATATAATATTTGATTGGTCGGGGAATATTCATTTTAACAGGGAATATTCGTACAACGTCACAATTATTGGTGGACCCCACAACAGAATTATTGTCGTATTGAGAAAACGACAAAAATATTTTTATGAAAATAACGACGGAAGTTTTACTGTTAACTTTTGAAACGCCCGGTGATAAAATTACAGTAATACGTATGGTTGCGTGGTTGCATAGTAGCACACGGTATTGATTATTGATGCTTACGTGAGAAGTCACTCAGTTTTGTTCAATTATTGCTATAGTAATTTCTGCATAGTATCTCACGTTATTTGATTCAATTATTGTCAATATTTTATATATTATTAAATCGAGGGTTAAGTTCAGATGACCACCTATGGTTTAAGCGGTTTCCCACTTAACCACCTGTAGTTAGTAAACCTACATTTAAACTCTCGACCTTTTGAGGTGAAGTGAAAAAGTTACCTTTTCCGTCCAAATTAACTGTGCGTGTATGTCAGACGCCTAAAACGCGTGAGTAGGGGTTGTATCGGTCAAAAACAACTTTTAAATGTCTTAAATACCCATTCTTCTTCCTGTTTGTTGGCTTGTAAGAGCAGATCGAATCATCTTGTTCTTCCCATTTCAGCTATTTGAGCTCCATCGCAGATGAAATTGAAAGCTACTTCTTAAGCTCCAAAAATCGTAACACATAGTGAAAGAAGGAAAAGGAATCCAGCTTGTAAAAGAGAAAGAATTGAGAAACAACCATTAATTGCAATTTTTGAAGGTCAGTTTTCCAATCCCCTTCAATTCCTTTTTCATTCCATCCTTGTTAAGAAAAGGACTTTCATAGCCGAATGGCTCGATCTGAACTTGAAGGACTGTTTGTCCTTTTAGTTGTTTGGTTGCTGCTTGTAAATTTAGTTCACTGGTATGCTACTGTTATGTATGAAAATTAGGTTCAAGGAGATAGGTATTGCTGTGGAGTAATAAGGATGTTGTTATGGGTTGTTATTGTAAACAATGGATATGAAATTAGTAAACTAAAACTATGCCTATCAACTGTTTGATAAAAGTTCTTAAAGAACTATTTTGACTGAAAACTATATATTAGATTATAGCAAAAAGCAAATTAACCATGGAAATAATATATATACATTTATGGTCTACTCTTTGATATTACTCTTCGTGTTGCTTATGTGAATCAGGAGGCATGTCTTCGTCAAGCAATGATGTAGGAAGGATGAATGGTGAGTTGCGCTACATACCTAAGCGATGTAAATGTGGGAAAAAAGCAAGTGTAAGAATTGTTGACTCGAACAAACCATCGAAGGGGAGATTATATTTTATATGCGATGAGTGTGAGTTTTGGGCATGGTGCTTGCCTTCTACAACAAACTCAAGTGGAATAGTCAGTTGCCCCAATGAAGACAATGACAGAATGGGGACATTGGTGAGTGGAACAAAATGCAAGTGTTCGTGTGAGCTGAATAACATACCAAGTAGGATGATAGTTGTTGAAAGTAATGTGAAGATGATAATTGTTGTTGGACTTGTGTTGTATTTCATGTCAGTTATGATGTATTTTATTAGTAACAAATGAATGTATAAACTAATGGTAGTTTAGGAGACCTACCAACTATGATGTAATGTTTAATGTTCAATGTTTAATGGTAATGTTCAATGTTCAATGTTTAATGGAATGTATAAACTGTCAATGTATAATGTAAGACCCCAACTTATTATGAATAAAATTAAATTTTCTCTATTTATTATCTTAAAATAATTGGGAGTTAATTTGATATAATACTTTGATTATGAGTGAAATGTACAAATTTTACAAATAAGCAAGTGGTTATAAAATATTCATTTTTTTCGGTGAACATTCGTTTGGTCGTGGAATATTCTTACTATCGGGGAATATTCATACGACGGCGCAGCCATTTGTGGACCCCATAACGGATAATGGTCGGATGAAGGAAAATGACAAAGTATGAGTTTTTATAAATAACGGCGTAGTTGTTACCGATAACACTGTTGGAATACCTGGTGGTTAAAATACAGTAATATGTGTGGTTGTTCAGTAGCACACGGTATTGCACAGTATTTTTGAATTATTGATTCTTACGTAAGAAGGCACTACTCAATAATTGTTCCAGTAGTTACTTTTCAATATTTTATTTTATTGATTCAATAATTGTTGCGTTGATATTTTATATTATTATTGTTTCAATAATTGTCACTGCACAGTATTTCCCATTATCAGATCAATAATTCATATTATTTGAATAATATTAATAGATAACATTATTGGCAATGTCTAGAAAGTTCTGTCAGGGAGAGGTTAGGTCATCTAATTGCGCACCAGTAAGGAGAAATCCTTATTGGAAAACCTCCTCTTTCCTGGGAACGGCTTGGTTGTCATAATTGTGATTCTGTAATATTATTTGTGAATAATTAATTATTGATTTATATAATAAGGAAATATTTATTTTATATAAATGATGGATTTATATATTTTATGTGGTTATAATTGAAGGAGTTAATGTTGAGGTGTTTTATCTGTATTTTTGTCGGAATGGAGGTATTAAAAATCAAATCAATATTTTTACGATATATTGCGTGAGTTATAATTTTTAATCTGGCCGTTCGATCGTTGTGATTTTTGGATATGTATACATATATAAGTTGGGTATATGTCCACAAATTTTGAATCATTAAAAATGAACGAATGATTTGTTATGAATTTTAAGAGGTGACAGCTTCAAAAATTAGGGTTATAAATGCTTTTGGTGGAAAATTATAGAATTGGGTGGGCCCCACTTGTGGTTCGTGAAGAAATGTGTTGAATTTTATTTCAAATGTGGTGGGTGGCAATAGTAGCAGGTAAAGCCATCAGGTAGCAGGTCAAGTTTGCTTCGGCGTGCTAATATTTTCCTATAAATAGAGGGCTAAGTTAGAATTGAAAATCACACCAGAAACATAAGCTTTCTCTCTTTCTCTCTCTATATTATTGAGTGTATTTTGTGAGTATTTTGATACTTTGAGAGTTGCTGTTCAGTACAAGTTTTCATTCAGCATCACTTCCGACCTTTCCTTCCGAAGTACTATTTCTTTGAGGTAAGGGATATTATTTTCTTCTTAAATGATATTATTTTCTTCAATATCATTATGCCGAAATATTGGTGAACTTTTAAATCAAATTTGGAACTTGTTGTGTCGGGGTTAGTATTCACGTATACGGCACTATTCACGAATACGACACTATTCACCGAAAAATGAAAATTTTCCTTTTTCTCCAAGATGTCTATTTTGGCCACTATCTTTGATTGTATCCATGTTTTGATCTTTATTCTACTTCACACTTGGTTATTATGGAATATTATTGAATTTGGATAAATCGAAATATGAGTCCCTAATATTTGTCCTTCTGTCTTATTCGATTCATTCTCTAAAATGTTTTTCATCATCCTCAGTCCTTAATGGTGATACTTGATGAATATCTTTGGCCTGTAATGCAAAGATGTATGATTACCTAATGAATATCTTTGGTTCGTAGTGCAAAGATGAACAGGTGTTGAGATGAACATGACCAACTGGTGATACAAATGAATATCTTTGGCCCGCAGTGCAAAGATGAATATTTGATGTAAAGATGTATATATTGATTAATGTTACAGGGATAAAATATTGATGATATACTTTTAAATTCATAGATGATAGTAGATTTCATTCTCTACTTAACTCTTCTAATGAATTGTTGTTTCCGCTGCAGTTGTTGATCTAAAACTTGTTGTCTATTGTATTTTATCATATTTCCCCTGTTGAAGACTAAGGATAATTTGTTGTATATTATCTTAGTCATAATATTCTTTACTTGGCTAGTTGAGCTCACCTTTTTCCTTTTTGTTCCATTTTTCTTCTTAGGAGGTGAGAATTTAGCAGGGACTAGCCGGGGTGTGGAGTGATGGTTCTAGAAGGATGTTTTAGCGATTCTCTTTGCTTTTTACGTAAAATAGTGTATGAATAATTGTAATGAGGACTTTATTTGGGTGTGGATATTGTCTAGAAGACAATATTTGTATTTAAACTCACAGTATGTGTTGTCATATTTTCCACGACAATTGTAATAATAAAGTTGTAGTTATTTTCTGTACCATGTATTTGGCGACTCAGAAAGGGTGATGTATACCTATTCTGGGGGCGTCACAGTTGTTATTAGAGCTTAGGGATATGGTCTCTGGCAGAGATCAGGGAATAGAACTAGGAGGGGAGAGATGAGTAAATCCTTCGCTAGTGTGTCCTACCTAAGCTTATTTGTTGGTCGGTCATTATATAGGGGTATTATGTGATATGTTAATTTGTTTAATTAACCCTTGTTTTATGGCAATTTTTAAGAATGGCAGCTGAGAACGTTAACAATGGAGTCTATGAGACTGTGGAACAACATTTGATTACCAACCAAGAGAGCATGACAACAGAAGGCAATATTCCTCCCGTAAACAACACTACGAGAGCAAGCGATGAATGATGCGATGTTTAGAAGCTTTTGCAGTTCATACAAAATCAAACGAGGAGACTTGCGTACAAAATACGGGTGGAAATGATAGTAACATTGTGATGCATCCATGACCCAAGCGGTTTAAGGAGTTGGGACCACAGATTTACGGAGAAAGCCGATCCGATTAAGGCAGAGACGTGGGTCATGCAGATGACCAAAATATTCGATGTATTGGGATGCACGGAGGAACATAAGGTTCCATTCGCCACCTTTATATTAAAGTGGTGAAGCGATTCTTGGTGGGAATCGTGAAGGCGTACTGACCAGCGCACTTAATATGTCTTGGGAAAGATTTCAGAAACTGTTCAATGATAAATACTTTCCTGAAAGTATTCGTTATATGAAGGAGATAGAGTTTATTAGACTAGAACAGAACAACATGACGATGTCTCAGTACTAGGCCAAGTTCGCAGAGTTATCCAGGTTTGCACCTCATTTGGTAGAAAATGAGGGCGATATGAGCGGATATTTACGAGAGGTCTAAAACCCGAGATTGAGCAATATCTTATCTCTCATAAATTTTCTTTATATTCGGATGTTGTGCAGGGCTCAATTATTAGAGAGTGATAATGAGTATGTTCAATTGAGGGACCACAACATGGTCAAAACCGGTGACACTTGATCATCGAGAGCGATGATAACCAAACGGAGGAGGAAGAATACGGACAAAAGCGGTAACCTTTCGAGTGGTCATCGTTGCCATGACAATAGAAGAGGTGAGTCAGTGGAAATTTCAAAAGAGGAGATTCAACAATGACGGGAAGACATCGGTGCAAAGCACCAACACCAACAACAAATTCTAGGGGAGGAGAACGACCGCCAGTCAGATGCTACAAATGTGGAGAGGAGGGGCACATAAGTCCAAACTGTTCACAGCCCTCCAAGGTGTGTTTCAATTATGGAAAAGACGGTCACATAGCCAGATTTTGTCCGGTAGCGAAGTCAAGTCCAACTGGGACGGCGGCACCAAAGGCGACTACGGACAAAACCAAGTCGGTGGTTCAAGGAAGGGCGTTTGTCGTGACTGGACAAAATGCGAGAAACCCTAACAAGGTGATCACGGGTAAGCTAATATTGAATTCTTGTGAAGTTTATACCTTACTAGATACCGGTTCTACCCATTCTTTTATCTCTCCTGCTTGTGCTCAACGTTTAAACTTGACTCCGGAGAAATTGGACTTTAACTTGTCTGTTGAAACTTCGTTGGGTGAAACCTTCGTTACATCTACCGTTTATAAATCTTGCTTGATCCAAGTTGTCACAATCACATTACCTGTTGATCTTATTTCTTTAAAGATACTTGCATTTGATGTGATTTTAGGGATTGATTGGTTAACCACTCATCATGCCAAAATTGATTGTTTTCGTAAGGTTGTTAGTTTTCATATTCCTAACCAACCTGTTATATGAATATAAGCAACTAAACCACTAAAATCGGTCACTATCATATCAAGCCATAAAGCTATTCGTTTATTGAAAAACGGATGTCAAGCTTTCTTAGCCCATATTATGGACTTGAACAAAAACACGTCAGATTTGAATAATATTTCTGTTGTTAATGAATTTCCTGACGTATTTCCTGAAGAACTTCCTGGTCTACCCCCAGAACGAGAAGTTGAATTCTTTATTGATCTTGAACCGGGTACAAATCCCATTTCTAAAACTCCATATCGAATGGCTCCTATTGAACTTCAGGAGTTAAAAGTCCAACTACAGGAATTGTTAGACATCGTTGTATTCGTCCTAGTACATCCCCTTGGGGTGCTCCTGTTTTATTTGTAAAGAAGAAAGACGGGAGTATGCGACTTTATATTGACTACCGAGAATTATCACCATCAAGAATAGGTATCCGCTACCTCGCATTGATGACCTGTTTGACCAGTTGCAAGGAGCACAATTCTTTTCAAAGATCGATCTTCGTTCTAGATATCATCAGCTGACGATTAAAACTGAGGATATTCTGAAGACTGCCTTCAGGACTCGATACGGGCATTATGAATTCTTAGTCATGTCTTTTGGATTGACTAATGCTCCTGCTTCTTTCATGGATATGATGAACCGAGTATTCAAGGAATATTTGGATCAGTTTGTTGTTATCTTTATTGATGACATCCTCATCTATTCCAAAAGCTGTGAAGATCATGAACACCATTTGAAGCTAGTACTTCAAAGACTTCGTGACAATAAGCAATATGCCAAGCTGAAGAAATACGAGTTCTGGCTTAAGGAAGTAGCATTCCTTGGGCACGTGGTATCAAAATATGGAGTATCTGTTGACCCGACAAAGATTGAAGCAATCCAAAGTTGGGAGCAGCCAAAGTCGGCGACCGAAGTGCGTAGTTTTCTGGGCTTAGCTGGTTATTATCGGAGATTCGTGGAAGGATTTTCTCGGATTACTACTCTGTTAACTCAGCTGACTCGGAAAGATGCAAAATTCGTATGGAGCAAGGAATGCGAGAAGAGTTTCCAAGAGCTCAAGAGGAGACTCATTTTGGCACCTGTTCTAACAATACCATCTGGTTCGGATGGATTTTTTATCTACAGCGATGCTTCAGGCAAAGGGTTAGGATGTGTTCTCATGCAACATGGGAAAGTCATAGCCTATGCCTCACGACAACTCAAAGAATATGAGAGGAATTATCCTACTCATAATCTGGAGTTGGCAGCAGTCGTTTTTGCATTGAAAATCTGGAGACAATACCTGTATGGAGAGAAAGTGGAGATTTATACGGATCATAAAAGCCTCAAATATTTCTTCACCCAAAAGGAACTCAATATGTGGCAACGACGTTGGCTCGAGCTGTTGAAGGATTACGACAATAGCATTCAATATCATCCTGGAAAAGCAAACGTTGTAGCTGACGCATTGAGTAGAAGATCATATGCGGGTACGAGTGCAATGTTGTTAACACAAAGGCCCATTTGTATGACTTACAAAGGATGGAGATAGAGTTAAAGGCTCCAAGTACCCACGTGATGATATCAAACATATGAGTAGAACCGACTTTAATCGATAAAGTTAAAGCTGCTCAAGCCAGAGACCCAGAGATGATACGTATGAAGATGAAAGTGCAAGAAGGTGCTATTCCGGAGGCAAGAATTGATGAAGAAGGAATACTTAGAGTCAACTCCAGACTTTGTGTTCCTAACAATTCTGACTTGAAGCGTGGAATCATGATGGAGGCACACAACACACCATTTGCAATCCATCCTGGGAGTACCAAAATGTATCACGATCTTCGATAAACATTTTGGTGGAGCAATATAAAGAGAGAGATCGCGGAGTTTATTTCGAGGTGTTTAACCTATCAACGTGTAAAGGTGGAGCATTAAGTACCAAAGGGTCCATTGCAACCACTTGAGATTCCAAAGTGGAAGTGGGAACACATTACCATGGATTTCGTTATGGGTCTTCCCAAGGTTTCTCAAGGCATAGATGCAATTTGGGTTATTGTTGATAGATTAACCAAGTCTGCTTATTTCTTGCCTATATGTGAGACTTATTCTCTTAAACGTCTTTCTAGTATGTACGTAAATGAGATTGTGAGATTCCATGACATGCCAGTATCCATAGTTTCGGATCGTGACCCAAGATTCACTTCACGATTTTGGGTTAGCTTGCAGAAAGGTATGTGCACGGATTTACAATTCAGTTCAGCATACCATCCTCAAATGGACGGGCAATCAGAAAGGACTATTCAAACCCTTGAAGATCTATTAAGACTCTGTGTCCTAGATTTCAAAGGGAGTTGGGATAAGTACTTGCCACTTGTGGAATTCTCTTACAATAACAGTTATCAAGCAAGTATAGGCATGGCTCCATTTGAGGCGTTGTATGGTTGAAAGTGTCGTTCTCCAGTATGCTGGGACGAGGTGGGTGAAGCAACTTTGTTGGGACCAGAATTAGTATACATGACTACAGAAAAAATCCAAATGATTCGATAACGTATTCAAACCTCACAGGATCGACAAAAGAGTTATGCTGATCTTCATCGAAAGGACGTGGAGTTTAATATTGGAGATCATGTATCTATTACGTACGTATTGCTCCATGGAAGGAGTTATAAGATTCGAAGGAAGAGAGGAAAGCTCAATCCACGATTTGTTGGTCCATTTGAGATTTTTGACCGAATAGGAAATATGGCCTATAGACTCGCATTACCTCCAAGTATGTCTCGTGTTCATAATGTTTTTCACATATCTATGCTTCGTAAATATTTGAAAGACCCAAACCACATTATTGCGTTAGAACCGGACGAGATAGCCGAAGATTTAACATACGAGGAGGTACCTGTCAAGATATTGGATAGGAAAGAGCATATCCTACGAACAAAGGTTATACCACAAGTTAAGGTTTTGTGGAGGAACCATGCTATTGAGGAAATGACTTGGGAGTTGGAATCGGAAATGAAAGCGAGGTACCCTCACCTGTTCGAAACACCTGGTACGTATGTCAATTTCGAAGACGAAATTTCATAAGGAGGGGAGGTTGTAAGACCCCAACTTATTATAAATAAAATTAAATTTTCTCTATTTATTATCTTAAAATAATTGGGAGTTAATTTGATATAATACTTTGGTTATGGGTGAAATGTGCAAATTTTACAAATAAGCAAGTGGTTATAAAATATTCATTTTTTTCGGTGAACATTCGTTTGGTCTTGGAATATTCTTGCTGTCGGGGAATATTCGTACGACGGCGCAACCATTTATGGGCCCCATAACGGATAATGGTCGAATGAAGGAAAACGACAAAGTATGAGTTTTTATAAATAACTGGCAGTAGTTGTTACAGTTAATAATTGTTGGAATACCTAGTGGTTAAAATACGAATAATATGCGTGGTTGGTTAAGAGATGGCACTCAGATTTACAGATATTTTGAATTATTGATCCTTACGTAAGAAGGCACTACTCAATAATTATTACAATAATTCTTATTCAATATTTTATTTTATTGATTCAATAATTCTTTGTGTTGATATTTTATATTATTATTGTTTCAATAATTGTCACTGAACATTATTTCCCATTATCAGATCAATAATTCATATTATTTGAATAATATTAATAGATAACATTATTGGCAATGTCTAGAAAGTTACATCGAGGAGAGGTTAGGTCATCTAATTGAGCGCTTGATGAGGAGAAATCCTTATTGGAAAGCCCCTCTTCTTCGGAGCTACCGTTATCATAATTGTGATTCTGTAATATTATTTATGAATAATTAATTATTGATTTATTTGATAACGAAATATTTATTTTATATAAATGATGGATTTATTTATTTTATGTGGTTATAATTGAAGGAGTTAATGTTGAGGTGTTTTATCTGTATTTTTGTCGGAATGGAGGTATTAAAAATCAAATCAGTATTTTTACGATATATTGCGTGAGTTATAATATTTAATCTGACCATTGGATCATTGTGATTTTTGGATATGTTATACATATATAAGTTGGGTATATGTCCACAAAATTTTGAATCGTTAAAAATGAACGAATGATTTGTTATGAATTTCAAGAGGTGACTACTTCAGAAATTAGGGTTATAAATGATTTTGGTGGAAAATTCTAGAATTGAGTGAAGAAATGTGCTGAATTTTATTTCAAATGTGGTGGGTGGCAATAGTAGCAGGTAAAGCCATCAGGAAGCAGGTCAAGTCTGCTTCGGCGTGCTAACATTTTCCTATAAATAGAGGGCTAAGTTAGAATTGAAAATCACACCAGAAATATAAGCTTTCTCTCTTTCTCTCTCTATATTATTGAGTGTATTTTGTGAGTATTTTGATACTTTAAGAGTTGCTGTTCAGTACAAGTTTTCATTCAGCATCACTTCCGACCTTTCCTTCCGAAGTACTATTTCTTTGAGGTAAGGGATATTATTTTCTTCTTAAATGATATTATTTTCTTCAATATCATTATGTTGAAATATTGATGAACTTTTTAATCAAATTTGAAACTTGTTGTGTCGGGGTTACTATTCACGTATACGGCACTATTCACGAATACGGCACTATTCACCGAAAAATGAAAATTTTCCTTTTTAACCAAGATGTCTATTTTGGCTACTGTCTTTGATTGTATCCATGTTTTGATCTTTATTCTACTTCACACTTGGTTATTATGGAATATTATTGAATTTGGATAAATCGAAATACGAGTCCCTAATATTTGTCCTTCTGTCTTATTGGATTCGTTCTCTAAAATGTTTTTCATCATCCTCAGTCCTTAATGGTGATACTTGATGAATATCTTTGGCCTGTAGTGCAAAGATGTATGATTACGATGAATATCTTTGGCCCGTAGTGCAAAAGATGAGCAGTGTTGAGATGAATATGACCAATTGGTGATCTAAATGAATATCTTTGCCGCATGAGTGCAAAGATGAATATTTGATGTAAAGATTTATATTGATTGATGTTACAGGGATAAAATATTGATGATGGACTTTTAAATTCATAGATGATAGTAGATTTCATTCTCTACTTAACTCTTCTAATAATTTGTTGTTTCCACTGTAGTTGTTGATCTAAAACTTGTTGTCTATTGTATTCTATCATATTTCCCTTGTTGAAGACTAAGGATAATTTTTTGTATATTATCTTAGTCATAATATTCTTTACTGGGCTAATTGAGCTCACCCTTTTCCTTTTTGTTCCATTTTTCTTCTCAGGAGGTGAGAATTTAGCAGGGACTAGCCGGGGTGTGGAGTGATTGTTCTAGAAGGATGTTTTAGCAGTCCTCACTATTTTTTGTAAAATAGTGTATGAATAATTGTAATGAGGACTTTCTCTGGGTGTGGATATTGTCTAGAAGACAATATTTGTATTTAAACTCACAGTATGTGTTGTCGTATTTTGCACGACAATTGTAATAATAAAGTTGTAGTTATTTTCTGTACCATGTATTTGGCGACTCAGAATGGGTGATGTATACCTATTTTGGGGGCGTCACATATAAACTGTATAACAAGGTGTGAAATATTGCAAAGCTGATTCAAACAGTTAACTGACAAAAAATTATGCCCAAAAACTACCCATTCAAACATTAAAGAGTTACATTCCATGTGACGCCCCCAAATTCGGATACTTGAAACCCAAACTCGGTGCTTCACAATACCATTTCTATGAGAGGAATAATACTAATAATAATAACAATAATATAATATTAAACTTAAATTTACATATTCATCAGAGTCTATTCCCCAGGTACGAGACCTTTAAACATTCATTACATGTCATAATATATAAATAGATATCATAGTCTTCATAATCTTAAACTATTACAAACTATAGTATTGAAATCAATCACCATCTTTCACTTCCCCTTGTTTTTGGCGAGCCTTGAGTTGTTTCGCTCTTAGTGAAAACATTTAAATTAAGCAAGGATGAGCATTTGAGTGCCCAAGTAGTATTAATATATATATATATATATATATATATATATATATATATATATATATATGTGAAAGAATTTAAATATTTTCTTTATACTATCCTTCTACAACAAGTCAATAGTTGTGAAGTAATCTATATCAAGGATAATAATAACTTAACAACCCTCTTTCAAAATTTTGAAACCACATATTGACTATATATATGCTTTATGTGACATACTATGAACATTGTTTTCATTTTCGAAAGGGTTATACAGAAATTCATCTACAAACCGTCATAACTTACGGACACGGGGTGATCACTCACCAGTTTGTGCCTGCATTGATCAATACTACATTTCAAGAACGATGTTATCGTTCATTCTGTCCACCTTGGGTGCATAAAAGTTTTCTTGTGTACGGGATGTTCATACTTGTTGGGGTTCCATAACAAAGGTCTTATCTTGTTCAACAATAATCTATAATTCAACATATATATATATATATATATATATATATATATATATATATATATATATATATATATATATATATACGGGTAATTGACAAAGGTGTATCAACATGTGATTAAATACAATGATTATCCAAGTGGGGACACTTGTATAACCATTTATAGAAATTAACGAACAAAATATATGTATCTGAATTACCATATATTAACATGTTGATAATCAATGAGCGTATATAATATAGGTTTAACAATCTATACAATAATAATATATTTAAGAACTTCTTACTCATGTCCATTGCATAAAGAAAATGCAAAGATAGGATACTTGCTTGATACGCTGCTTACAATTCTGAACTTAGTTTTATCTTTTACGAAATCACCTATCAGTAATAAGATCATTTTACTGATTACAATTATATCATATCACATAATACTGCTTATTGCAGTCAGTACATTCCTAATCACATTGTCACATAACTTTAACAACCATTGAATCACAAATAAACAGTTAACAAGTCAACCTATCTAAGTCCAGATCAATTAAAAACATAGATTCACTGCAAATGACTTTATCGGGTAATTATCGAGTCTAAGACTCTATCTCAAGTTCAACATCAAGTAAATATCATTCATATAATTTTTAAATGACTTATAATTTTAAAACATTTATTATAATTTATCATAAATTTTTGAAATATCAGAATTATCATTAAATGATTTAAATATCAAACAATTCTATTATCATTAATATTTAATTAATAATAAACTATTAATGAAACCATTGCCAAAATATTAAAGTTATTTATAATAACTCAAAATATTTTAAAACATTTAAGTTACCCTTAAATGATTTTTAAAACATTTAAAATCATTTTTAAATAATTACAATTAATATTTAAATATTAATGTACTATTTATCCAAATATTAAAAGTTATTAATTATAACTTAAAATATTTTTAATTCATTTATATCCCTTTTTAAATTAATAAAACTATTTTTAAACTATTTATTTAATATAATTATTAAATAAATTTAATATCATTACTATTAACTTAATATCATTAATATTAAATTATTAATAAAATTATCCTTTAAATATTAAAAGTTATATTTTATAACTTAAAATATCTTTAAACACTTTATTTTTAATTAAAATAATTTTTATAATAATAAAATCATTTTTAAACTAATTTATTTAATATAAATATTAAATAACTATAATATTATTAATAATAATTAATTAATGAATTTAACCTTTAAATATTAAAAGTTATATTTTATAACTTAAAATATTTTTAAATACCTTATTATTATTTAAAATAATTTTTAATATAATAAAATTATTTTTTATTTATTTATTTAATTCATTTAATAAATAACTTAATTATCATTAATATTAATTTATTAATGAAAATTATCACATAATATTAAAAGTCATTAAAAATAACTTAAAATATTTTCTTAAATCATAATATAATTTTAAATAATTTTCATGTATTAAAATCATTTTTAAATAATTTATTTAATATTATAATTAAATAAATTAAATACTTTTAATATTCCAAAAATATTAAATATTTATGAAATATATTCAAAATAATTAAAATATAATTTTTGGACCTTAAAAATAATTTTTAATAATTTATTTTGAATTTTTAATAATTTAAAGCTAATTAATACTCATTATTTAATATAAAATATAATTTTTTATTCAAAACTGTCGCTAAAGACCACTTATAGCGACAGAACCGTCGCTATAGGTGTTCTTCATGCAAACCCAGAAAATCAAGCTTGTTACTGAGTAGGCATGTTTGACCACGAATTAAACATCACACAAAGTGTTTTTGGTCGTCATGTTGATCAGATCGTGTAGTGATAGTACAAGACTACAAGATCTAATAACAAACATGATCAAAACATACTCCATTCGAAAGATCCCACTTTGAGCTTCCACTACATGCTGTACAAGTATTTTTGTTTTGATCTAAAAGTTCTAGGTTGTAGACTACATGTAGGACTATAGATTTATTACATAATATATGCAAAACATCAACAGATCTAGCAAATAAAAGTTGGTCAAAGGTTGTCAGAAACGGTGTTCTTCACATTTCTGGAAATTCCCAAAATGCATATCATGATCGGATGGTCACGTTTGACCGTCCACTACATTCGATCAGTTGATGATTTATGGTATCTAAAGACACAAATATATAGTACATAAACCATAATACAATATAGTTATAACAACAACATCAAAACACTAACAAATTAACAGATCTAGACGATACAAAACTTGTCAGAGTCTGAAAAAGGCTTTTTGGGTTTACCCAGAAATAGCCTGGTCAATGCCGGTCAACGGCCTTTGACCGTTAATAACAACAAATCTAGACCAGTTTTAAGCTTAATTCTTGATGCAGATTAAAGACCACACATCCTTCTACAATATCCAACACTTAAAACACAAATATCAAACACAGACAGAGATCTACAAGGCCTGACATTCACTGTCAGACATCAAAATTTATTTTTTTCCAGATTTTGAAGAACATCAAATCCGAGCCTCTAGATGTTATGGATCTAACATCTAGCAACCCAGATCATCATTATACATCATAAACAACATATTTAACACATAAAAACTAACATCTAACAACAGAAAATTGGACAGATTTTTGAGTAGGGTTTTATACCTTCTATGAAAAATCTTTGATTCTATGCTACTGATGTTGTTATGAATTTCGTGGGGCTTGATTTTGTGAATATAAAGCTTACATTTTTTGTTAGTTTTAGAGAGAGAGGCTCAAGGATGAGAGTTGGGTAAAAATTGGATAACAAATGACTTTCTCTCTCCTTCAATCTATAAATAGACAAACAAGATGCATGAATGGGCAGGTCTAGAGCTGATGTGCTGGAATTTTTAAGTCAAGGGAGTTGTTATATTAGGTAACCCACTCCCATCTAATGTCAAAACCTAGTCTAGCATTCAATAACACAACAAGGGGCAAAAAGGTCATTTGGTAAATCATTTTTAATGGCAAAATTCTAACTTGCCAAACCCTTAAGGTTTAACCCTAAGGTTTAACACATAGCATTTATAGGAAATAGCAACTAGGGTTTGTACAAAAATAAAATAATTTTAGTTTCTAAAATTTAAAAAATTAAGATTTGTTAATCTAAATTTAAATTTCTAATTATACATGAACATTAGGGTATTATATTATAATTAATCTTGCTACTTAAGCAATTAGGGTTCCTAAATATCAGTTAGGGTTTTGATTTCGCAAATAGGGTTTCGCAACAAAATTAGGGTTTTATAATTATTAAAATGAAGGTTCTAATCATTACGGTCTTAAATTACTAATTAGGTTTACTTTAATTAGCAATTAAAATCTATGATATTAATCACAGTAACACAATTTCTGACTGATCACAAACTCCAGTTTAGGTTTCAAACTAGGGTTTCTAATTATTAGAAATTCAAATATAACTAGGGTTTTAATTAGGGTTTCCTTAATTAACATATCATTAAGTAACACATAACATAAATCATATAACACATTTATAAAACAGTCTTAAATTTCCCATTTAAATTGAAAAACAGGGTTAAATAAATTAATGCTAGGGTTTGGTCAATATACACCATAATTGACCAACCATCAATAGTACGTACATATAGTACATATTTATAGCACTGAAAAATCAAAATATATTTAATATTATAATATTATTCTCATTCATTGATCAAAACCCAGAATTAGGGTTTAGATTCCATTCTGATTTTTTCTATCATAATCAACCTTATTAATTAAGTCAAAATGATTAACTTAATAACCTGTACAAAACTCATACAATAAAATAATTATTATAATTATTCTAAAATCATTTCATATATATTAAATAATATAAGATTATATTTTCATGAAAAAGAATTGATAAAAACATTTCCTATATGGAATTAATTATTTAATAATATAATTGATAATAATCAATAATTCTAAAATAAAATTATCTCAGACTAATTAATGTAATAAATAAATTTTATTTATTACACATATAAATATAATACACATTATCTTGGCACATATCATCCATATTTATTTTAAATAAAAAAAAATTATACGAAAAATTTATGATTTATTTATATAGAAAATATCGGGTTGTCAGATTCACCCTCCCTTATAAAGATTCTGTCCCCGGAATAACCGTTTTAAAATCTATACATACCAGGGTATATAACATACACAATCATCGGAAGTAGATCTCGATCAACTTTGATCAGACTGATCTTTAACGAATCACATAAAGCTTGTCTTTCTGATAAACGAAAATTTGATTTCTAAAAGAACTCAAATTCCTCCTTCAAAATTTCTTTATAAAATAATTTATTATATATGAGAAAATCATAAATACGAAAATAAAAGTTATTCGAATAATGCCAGAGTGCCATCTGCTAATGCCGTTGTATCCTCGTGACTATCATGTTGTAAACCCTCATGAGAGATTTTTCTTTGGTTTGCTCGTCCGTTGGTCCCGTGATGGTTAAAGTCCCGCTGCCCTTGCCAGTATTCACACTACCTGCCTCCATCCTCCTCTTCGGAAAATCCTTCACCTTGTGCTCCATTGACCCGCAAATAAAACAACCACTGTTCATTCTAGGATTGGGGCAGTTGGGAGAGATATGGCCCTCCTGCCCGCACTTGTAGCATACAAATTTTCCTTTCAAACACTCCCTAGAGTGGTTCTTTCCACAAGTCTTTCATTGTACCGCCTGCTTCTTGACGCCTTCTTGCTTCACCTACACGTTTTTGAAGTAATTTCCCTTCCTCTTTTCATTTCCCCCCTTACTTCCACTATTAATTCTCACCTTCTCAGCTGCCTCGACCTTGCCTTTGTTCTTCCTCTCTTTGTTGTAGAGGCTCATGGCCTCACTTCCTTCCTTAGCAATAATCGTCTTCCCCATGAGTGCTGCAAATGGGTCCAAAAACTTGTCATTGAAACATTACCCAAAAACTATCTTTTTGACAAAGTATACACAATCACACTTGTCAAAAATAGTTAACTGACAAAAATTATACATTCAAACATTAAAGCCTTAATCCCCCCAATTCTCCTTTTTTGGTGATTTGCCTTTCTTGCTCTTTATGGCTCCCATCTTTATGTTCTTCCTCGTAGGCTGTGAGCTTGAAACAGGCTGATTACTCCACATAGTTGACAAAGTTGGTGTGGGATTAGGTTGAGAGCTTGATTAGGTATTTCTGAAGTAGTTATAGCATTAGCAGTCCCTTCACTTGACTGTCCTTTAGTTTGCAAATTTTGTGGCATGGGATTTGGATGAAAAGAAATGCACAAGTCTAGTAGTCAAAAAATAGTTTACAGTTTACAGTTTCCAATACAAATAAATAATCAAAAATAGTTTACAGTCATTAAAATGTACCTTAGCAGGATGTCTTGTAGGAATGTCTGACTGTGTTTACTGTGCAGTTGACTCCTTGTTATTTGTCTGAAAATCAAGACATATTAAACTGTTATAGATAAGAGTTAAAAATAAGAGTTAAAAATACAGTTGGAATGTATGAAAAACATAAAGAATATACCTTGTTCATTCTTGATTTAGGATGAAAAAAATGTACATGCCTATTTGTTATGCCCTAGTGTTAAACACCTTACACATATCACAAAGTGCCACCTTTTCTTGTTGCTTTTATGTTGGTTTTTGGTTCATCTGCGCACCTTTCTTACGAAGTTTCCTTAGTCCGCCGGTGGGCTTATGATAGAGTGGAGGTGAATCTTAGCAAAATTGGAGTGAACCCATTCATGGTGACTTGCATGAGCTTTATGATAAAGTTGTATGTGTTCAAGTATACATCCTTGCTATAGCACTAATGGCAATAAGCCTCTGGCTACTCCCTATTTGCCCATATTGCAGACACAACATGTCTGCATAGAATCCCACTAAGCTGCCACATTTTACAACCACAAGTCCAATCATTAAAATTCACAACCCATGTTCTGTTATCAACTTCTACTTCAAATTCCCCAGGTCCAGACTTCAAAGCAGTGCATCCCCCACAAGCTTTCTTAATCATTTCCAATTTTTTCTGAATTCTGGGCCCAAGTGACCCCACATACTTGTCCATGCCTTCCCTTTTTACTTGAAACCTAACCATTCATTTCTTTCTTATCCACTCTAGCATGTTTATTATACCTTTATCCCTTACCTCCAAGATGTAATTATTCCATGACTCATTCATGTTGTTCACTACTACATCACACTTACAGTGGTGGGAAAAATGAGACATGGCCCAAAATTTTGGCCCAACAACCATTAACCACTTAGCTGCTTCTGCATCAGCTTTGTGCACCTCCTTCATGGCTGCTTCAAATAAGAACATGTCACCACAACTAGCTGCATTCTAGAAAAAATCCCTAAGCAGCTTCCCCCTAAACTTAATTTTAAAGTTGTTATACAAATGCTTTAAACAAAATCTGTGTTCATTGTTGGGTAACATTGTATTGAACACCTCTACTAGCCCCTTCTGCCTATCAGAGATGAAAACATAACTTCTTGTTTCATTTTCACCTATGTCATCTAGAAGCTGAGTAAGAAACCACTGCCAACTATCTTTACATTCAATTTCAACAACAGCAACTACAATGGGAAATATGTTGTCATTAGCATCTCTTCCTATAGCACTCAGTAGCTGCCCTCCAAAACCCCCTTTAAAAAACACCCATCTAGGCCTATAATAGGTCTACACCCAACTAGGAACCCATGTTTGGAAGCAACAAGCCTCATATAAAGCCTCTGAAAAACAGGTAGTGAACCAGGCCTGTCATCTAGACCCTCACTACAAAATTTGAAGACTGTTCCAGGGTTAAACTGTTTGACTGTCTCCACATAATCCATCAGCCTGTTATACTGCTCTCCTACATCACCTTACATATGTATTAAAGCCTTTCTTTTTGTTCTATATAGGGATGATTTACTTAGAGTAGAGTTACATTCTTTTTGTGCCTTCTTCTTCTATGCCTGCAAATCCCACTTAGGATTATCTCTCAAGTCATGAATATATTTTTTGGCCAAGTATCTAATGTCAACAAGATGATTCTTATCTTGTCCAAAGACACATATGGTCCCCCCCAAAGATTTTATCTTCAAAGTTTGTTCACCCTGTTTGAGTGATGCATGAATCCTCCATTTACGCTTTTCACTTTTACACTTAGCAGTTATTCTTTTTCTGTCATTTTGAATATACTTTATATCAAACCCCCCTTTAACAGAAAATTCAACTAATGCTTGTCTAAAAATTTCATGATTTGCAAATTCCATTCCAATCTCAAATTCTATCTTACCCATATTAGTTGCCTCATTAAACTCCATACATCCATCCCCTTCTAAATTGTCCTCATCATCCGTGTAACAAACTTCCTCCTTAATGCATCTTTCCTTCTCCATCATCATCATCACTCCACCAATCTTCTACAAATACATCATTCATGTTCACCTTTGGTTCATCTATTTTTTGGGCCTTCTTGAATATATCATCACCCCAGTGCCCCTCTAGATCCTCATCCATCCATGGTGGATGCTCCGCTTCTTCCCCATTATCATTATCGACTTTTTTTTACTATTTTCCTTTGTATGTTTTATCTATTTTTAGGCTTTCCAATTTGTTTACTTTTTTTCCCTTATCTCTTTTCAGGTCGCCCTTTATCTGCTTTTTTTTTTTTGCTTCCTTTATCGGTAGTACCACTTTGGTTAATGTTATCGATTATTTCACTTTGAAGTCCAAAGTCTTTTTCATTTTCACTTTGGTTCATGTTATCAGTTGTCAAACCACAAATATACCTAATGTTATCAATTTCAACTTCTTCTGGCCTAACAACTTGTATGGGACCCTTAATTTCTTGTCCATATATATGCACCTCCTCACTCTCAACATTAACTAAGAAATCAATCATATCAATGACATCTTTGTCATTTTGCATCAATAATGCCCCACCCTCCCAAATTTCATATCCAGGTACAAGATAATAAATATTCAAATTTGAAACTGGGCATAAAGTAGAGTAGTATTCCTGTATACTAAGCAAAGAAAGGTAATCCAACCCAACAGTCTCTACTATTTCTTCACTACCCCCAACATACTTATGTACTAGATCTTTAACAAACTTCCCACCATAATGAAAAACAATTCTGACAGACATTCTACATTAAAGAAATGAAGGAGAAATGTTTGAATAACATACAATACTTTATAACAAGTATCACAAAAAGGGGACCAATGTTAGTGGCAGACAGAGGGCAGACAAAGGGGGACAAAAATAGAATTAAAGAAAGGGGGACCATAGTAGTGAGCATACTTTATCCAGCACCAAATATACTAACTAATTCATCCAAAAACATGCATGCATATACAACAAACAACTCACAATTAAAAACAAAGTACATATCATATCTATCAGACAAGAAGAAAATTACCTAAATCGGTATCAAATTAAGTATTACAGACCAAGCGAAGGTGGGAACCCAGTCAATCACGAAGATCCACCACGAACACACTAAACCCACACCCTATTTCTCTCGCCTCTCTAGCCCTAGATATCACCACGATCGCTCGTTCTCTAGCCCTAGAAATTGATCTGAAATGAAAGAAAACCCCCTTCGCATATGTCGTTTTCAATTATATATATGAAGGGTAATTAAGTCTTTAGCCAAATAAAGTAACAGAGTTAAGACGGAAAGCACTTTTCACTTCACCTAAAAAGGTCGAGAGTTTAAATGTAGGTTTACTGACTACAGGTGGTTAAGTGGGAAACCGCTTAAACCATAGGTGGTCATCTGAACTTAACCCTTAAATCAATAATTGAGACGACGAAGTTATTAACATTATTATTTGCAATATTAATGATGTCTAGAAGTTCTGCCAAGGAGAGGTTTGGTCACCTAATTGCGCGCCAATAGGGAAAAATCCTTATTAGAAAGCCCCCTCTTTCTTGGGAACGACCTGGTCGATTAATAGTGTGAATTATAATAATGATGATGAAGTTTGTTTTATTAGTATTATTAATGTGATAAAACAGAAAACCTTTTTAAATAAAACAGAATAATTTTATAAAGTTATTTGTTTTATTAGACAATAATTAGAATATATTATATTTTATTATGCATAGTGCCTACATAGTGTTTGCATAGTAAAATCTTTTTATATAAAATAGAATACTTTTATAAAGTTATTCATTTTATTAGATTATAAATAGAATATATTATATTTTATTTAAAAAATTTTGTTTTATTAGAATATTTTATTAAATCAATCGACTAGTTCAGAATTAGTTACTATTCAATCCATTCTTCTATAAATAGAAGCTCATTCCTTCATTATTTCTTACGAATTAATTTTCAAAACTAGAGAGAGAAAGCGAGAGAAAACTCTTCTTCTATAATCTTGGCGTATTTCTTTAGAGTTTAAGAAAGCTTTGAAGCGTAGTGCAAGTTTTCTTCAAGTATATCCCCGCCTCTACTGGGTTTGAGTACTCTTCTTTATAAGGTAAGGGATATTATTTGTTGTACTCGTAAGGAGTATTATTTCTTTCATATTCATGAAGAGAACTTACATTATTCCATTTCCTTATTATTCGTTGAATAACTTTTGTATACAAGACTCACCGTATACATGGTGAAATTCTTCATTATTCCATTCTTTATTATTATGTTGGAATAACTTGCTCATGCAAAAAGTACCGCATACGTGGTGAAATTCTTCTATTATTCCATTCATTATTATTACAGCCGCTTGAATATCACATGCGTGCGTTACGCATAACTCCGGTTCCATTATTTATTATTCTCGTTAGAATAACTTTGTCATCAAGATCTATCGCATGCATGGTGAATTTGTTGTTATTCCATTATTTATTATTCGTTGGAATATCCCGCGGTCATGTAATTACGCTCGACACTGTTCCGATTCTTTATTATTCATTGAGAATAACTCATCTGTGCGGTCTATCGCATGCATGGTGAATTCTTCCGTTATTCCATTCTTTATTATTTTGTTGGAATAACCTGTATATGTGGATTACCACATGCACGGTGAATGATCCTTTATATTCATTTCTTATTAAATTGTGGAAATGATCTGTTTACGTGGATTATGATGAAAGTCATAATATAAGCATTGGACTGTTGATTATGATGAAAGTCATAATAAAAGCATTGGACTGATGAAAATCATGGGTATATGTAGTATTAGTAAGTGTTATGATAAGTTATGTTGGTTATTATGTGAAAACATGAAAGTTTCTTAGAAATCACAAAGGGTTAAAAATTAGATTTTGGCGAAAATAGAATATTAAATTCAATTGACCATATCTCCTATTATATTTTGAATTTTTGAGTGTGCTTAAGTTCTAGAGTTAGATCTATGAGTTTTCTAACTTATCTAAGTGGAATCACTGGAAAAGGTGTTGTAGATTTTCGTGTGGACTGATTTTAGCAAAGGAGTCAAAAGCTGCAAATTATGAAAAAGCTACTGCCCAGAAATTTAAAAGGGCATTTTTGGCCACTTAATTTGTGAGAAAAATTCCGAACTTTTGGGACATGAAAATATATTGTATATAGTACCTCCTGTCCAAAAATGAGCTCATTCCGACTTAAAATGAGCAAGTTATGACCATTTCAATATTTAGGTTTTTCCGACGAAAAATGCTCTAACCGGACTTCTATAACTCTGATGACCATGAAATTTAAACTGGAAGATCATGTTAACATGTGTAAGATCCTACCAAGATTTGGGAATTTCTGGAGTTAAACTTGAGGTAGCTAATTTTTTAAAGAATTAATTAGAAATTGATTTATGAAAAATAGTAAATGAATTTTAAAAATTCCGAGAAAAATATATGTTCAATATGGGACTATATTCTGCTAAATCCCAGAAAAGAAATATTTTTGGGACTGATTTGGTATTTTTCATGAAAATGCACTAGTTATGAGTATATGAGTTAAATATGTTATGTGAAGTTGAAAATTGGTAAATAGGATTTTATGGCTTGGGAATCCTATATAGGGTATATGCAGATTTTTGATAAGGGATTTGATCATTGGTGATGAAATCTTGTGAGTATGGCATTTTTGAATGATTAAATGAATTAATTGGTAAAGTGTAAATAATTAAAATAAATTGTTTATAAGTTTAAGAAGTGATTAAAATATTGTTATAATATTAATGATATTAGATTATGAGATTATTAAGTGATTGATAACATTGGGATATTCTTGAACCCTGGATAATATATATTATAAATGTTTAATATTTATCCTTTATCTCATTTGATTGATTCTTTATATCGTTGTCATGATCCTCATGCTTATATTGTGTTAAAAGTCATCTGTGACTTACGTGCATAGATGGACTTGGTATGATTATGACCAGGGATTATTCGGTATAATCATGATCGTAATGTTACAAAGATGTGGTAAAAGTCATCTTTGGCTTACGTGCATAAATGGACTTAGTATGATTATGTCCAGGGATCATTCGGTATAATCATGACCTGTAATGTTATAAATGATGTGGTAAAAGACCTTAGTGGCCTGTAATGCATTGATGGACAGTTTTTGGTATGATTATGATCAGGGATTATACGGTATAGTCATGACCATTGATGATTTAATGAATATCCTTGGCCGTGGTACAGGGATGATTAGATGATGTGGTTTATTTATTAATTTGAGTCTCAAATGATAAAATTGATGAAAACATTTTAAATCATAGAATAGTAGATTTTATTCTCTACTTGACTCTTCTAATGGATTGCTTGTTCATTGCAGCTTAAACTTGATGTCTATTGTATTTTATCGGTTTAACATTGTTAAAGACTAATGATAATTTATTCTGCATTATCTTAGTCATAATATTTCTTACTGGGCTAGTTGAGCTCACCCTTTCTTTCACTATTCTCTTCAGGAAATGAGAACGTAGACGGGACTAGTCAGGGAACGGAGTGATGGTCCGAGATGGTGTATTAGTAGTCCTCACTATTCTGTAAAATAGTGTGATAATAAATGTAATGAGGTCTCTATTTGAGAGTGGATATTGTCTAGAAGGCAATATTCCTGTTTAAACTCTCAGTTATGTTTTGTCGCATTTTACACGACAGTTGTATAATTAAGCTTTTATTTGTATTTTGTACCACGTATTTGGCGACTCAAGATGGGTGATGTATACCTATTTTGGGGGCATCACAGTTGGTATCAAAAGGTTAGGGATATGATCCCTAGCTGAGATGTGAGACAAGAAATAGGAGGGGAGAGACGGGGAATTCCTTCGCTAGTATGACCTACCTAAGTTTATTTGGTATTTAATTGGTCGGTCAGAGTATAGGGATAATATGTGATATATTAATTAACTCTTATTTTATGGCAGTGTTTGAAAATGGCAGCTAAAAATATTTACAAGACCGTTGAGTCACCAACGATCAATACCTAGGATAACGAGCAACAACACAATAATAATCATACCGGTGGCAACGGCCATCGGAACAATGATAACCATCGTGGGGAAAATTATCATGCCAAGAATGGTAACCACTTCGGTGGTAATCATGGCCAAGATAATAGAAGTGGAAATTTCAAGAAGAGAAGGTCACCTAGCCCGATTTTGTCGTGCACCAAAGTCAAGTCCAGCTGGGACGGTGGCACCAAAGGCGGATACGGACAAAACAAAGTCGGTGGTTTTAGGAAGAACGTTTTTTGTGACTTTTCAAAAAGCGAGTAACTCGAACGAAGTTAGCACGGGTTAGTTAATTATAAATTCTTGCGAAGTCTATACCTTATTAGATACCGGTTCTACCCATTCTTTTATCTCTCTTGCTTGCGTTCAACGTTTAAATTTGACTTCAAAGAAATTAGACTTTGATTTATCTATTGAAACTCCGTTGGGAGAAACCTTCATTACCTCCACTGTTTATAAATCTTGTTTGATTCAAATCGACACTTTCATGTTACCTGTCGATCTTATCTCTATGAAAATACTTGCCTTTGATGTGATTTTAGGGATTAATTGGTTAACTACTCATCATGCTAAAATCTATTATTTTCGTAAGGTTGTTAGCTTTCATATTCCTAACCAACCTATTATATGAATTCAAGTAACTAAACCACTAAAGTTAATCATTGTCATATCAAGCCATAAGTAAAGAGCCCCGATCCTTTTGTTGTTGACTTCCTTGTGTGGAATGCACCGAAGCCAGACTTTCTGTAGGCGACGTCGTGAATGACGGTGGCAAGTTGATAGATATCAATGTGACGTACTATCCAAGTCTTGGATGAGAATCACAGTTTCAAATGATATTTCTATCGTTAATAAATTTCCTAGCTTATTCTGAAGAACTTCTTAGCCTACCCCTAGAGCGTGAAATCGAATTTTGTACTGACCCTAGTACAAAACTCATTTCTAAAACACTCAAATAATTTCTTCGACTAAAACAAACGTAACATGCACCAAAGACGTTGGCTCGAGCTGTTGAAGATTACGATCGTACCATTCAATACCATCATGGAAAAGCAAACGTGGTAGCTGACGCGTTGACTAGAAGATCGTATACATTTACGAGTGTGAATATACGAACATACTTGAAGATAGTGAATATACGATTAGAATTGACTTTAATCGATAAAGTTAAAGCCGCTCAAACTACAGACCCCAGAACTGATGAATACGAAGAAGAAGGTTCAAGAGGGCGTTATTTTAACCAGCAAGAGTTGCTGAAGAGAGGAAATCTCAACCCTCGATTTTAATTGGCCCATTTGAAATCCTCGATCGAGTAGAAACTATGGCCTATAGACTCGCTTTACCGCCAAGTATGTCTTGTGTTCATAACGTTTTTCATATATCCATGTTACGTAAATATGTGGAAGACCCGAACCACATTATTGAGTTAGAACCGGACGAAATAGCGGCAGATTTAATGTATAAAGAGATTCATGTTAAAATCCAGGATAAGAAGGAACATATTCTACGCTCCAAGGTTATACCTCAAGTCAAAGTTTTATGGAGGAACCACGATGTTAAGGAGATGACCTGGGAGTTAGAATCTGAAATGAAATCAAGGCATCCTTACCTCTTCGACATACCAGGTATGTACCCTAATTTCGAGGGCAAAATTTCATAAGAAGGGGAGATTGTAAGACCCCAACTTTTCTGAATAAAGATGAATTTTCTATAAATATCATTTTTAAATATTATGGAGTGAATTTAATATAATGTTATAGTTGTGGGTAATATTTAGAAATTTGGGAAAGTATGCAAGTTGTTATATAATATTCGATTGGTCGGGGAATATTCGTTTTAACAGGGAATATTCGTACCACGGCACAATCATTGGTGGACCCCACAACGGAATTATTGTCAAATTGAGAAAGCGACAAAAATATTTTTATGAAAATAACGGCGGAAGTTTTACTGTTAACTTTTGAAACACCCGGTGATAAAAGTACGATGAATGGCGCTGCGGGTTTCATAGTAGCACAAGGTATTGATTATTGATGCTTACGTGAGAAGTCACTCAGTTTTGTTCAATTATTGCTACAGTAATTGCTGCATATTATCTCACGTTATTTGATTCCATTATTGTCAATATTTTATATCTTATTAAATCAATAATTGAGACGACGAAGTTATTAACATTATTATTTGCAATATTAACGATGTCTAGATGTTCTGCCAAGGAGAGGTTTGGTCACCTAATAGCGCGTCAATAGGGAAAAATCTTTATTGGAAAGCCTCCTCTTTCCTGAGAACGACCTAGTCGATTAATAGTGTGAATTATAATAATGATGATGAAGTTTGTTTTATTAGTATTATTAATGTAATAAAACAGAAAAGCTTTTTATATAAAACAGAATAGTTTTATAAAGTTATTTATTTTATTAGACAATAATTAGAATATATTATATTTTATTATGCATAGTATTTTGCATAGTAAAATCTTTTTATATAAAACAGAATACTTTTATAAAGTTATTTGTTTTATTAGACAATAATTAGAATATATTATATTTTATTATGCATAGTATTTTGCATAGTGCTCGCATAGTGTTTCAGATAGTAAAATCTTTTTATATAAAAATGTAATACTTTTATAAAGTTATTCATTTTATCATATTATAAATAGAATATATTCTTTTTTATTTAAAAAGATTTTATTTTATTAGAATATTTTATTAAATCAATCTGGACCGTCCGTTTAAAAGTGAATCAATCTGGACCGTTCAAGAATTAGTTACTATTCAATCCAATCTTTTCCTCTCTGAGATTCACCGTAACACAGATGGTTGTCAGTACTCCTATTGAAGAGGAGATCCCAAATAGTTCCATCTCTTATGGATTTGTGTTGCTCTTCGAGGAATCAACCGCAGCTTAGTTGGTCGCCAACTCTCCCATTTATGGGGAGCCCAGGTAGTTCCATCCCTTTGGTCTGAAGCCGATGAAATGTGGTGGATTGAAGTTTAATCCCAGTACCGTTGACAAGTATTTGTTTTGGTAGGGGTAAGACCGAATCATAAATGGCTGCCTACGTACTCCTATTGAAGAGGAGATCAGGTCTGCGTAGTTCAAACCCGGTGTAAGATGTTCAAAACTGTATGTGAAGGGGTAGAAAGTGTAGAAATGTTTTTGTTGTTTTTTGTTTGTATAAAAAGGTATAGAAGTGTTTTTGTTGTTTTTGTTTTTTTTTGTTGCGACCAGGCTATATAAAATGGTTGCCTATGTACTCCTAGGTATCGGGGAGATTAGGTCGACGTAGTTCGCCCCATGTTCAGGATGATTTACAACCGAATAAGTTTAATCCCATGTTCATGACAAACTGTGGGGGGGGGGGGAGTTTGATCCCATGTTCAGGACAAACTGCAGGTGTGAAAAGTCTTATCCGTAGTGGGACAAGACTATAGGCGTAAAAGGTTCAATCCCTAGTGGGATAACTTGAAAGGTTTAAAATGAAGTGGAGTAAAAGATCTGATGATCTGAAAACTAGGCTGCTGGCTTGAAGAGTGTGTTTCCCTGATGGGGAAAATGGGTATGAAGAAAGGTTGTATGTAATAAGGGTTAGAAAACCTGAAATGACTGAGGATCTGGTGATCCAAAACCAGGATGTTTGTTTGATGGTAACTTCAGACATAGTACCATTTCACGGTGTCCAAGTTGATGAGATGTGGAAATTCATCGCCGTCCATTTCCTGTAACCTAAGAGCACCTCCTATCAATACCTCCTTGATAATAAATGGGCCTTCCCAGTTTGGACCGAATTTTCCTTTTGACTGATCTTGGTTGTCAATGATCTTCTTCAAAACCAAGTCATATTGTTTAAACTGCCGTAGCCAGACTTTTCTGTTGTAGGATCTGGAGATCCTTTGTTGGTATAACTGACCATGAAAGATAGCATCACTTTGTCTTTCGTCTATTAGAGACAATTGGTGATACATGTCTTGTAACCATTGGTCTTCATCCAGCTGAGCGTCAATCAACACTCTAAGAGATTCCATTTCCACCTCTATGGGGAGAACTGCTTCCATCCCATAGGTCAATGAGTAGGGGGTTGCCCAAGTGGAAGTACACATTGAAGTTCTGTAGGCAAATAGAGTCAGAGGCAAAAGGTTAGGTCATCCTTTGTGATTGGTGGACATCTTTTGCCTAATCTTCTTGATGTTCTTATTAGCCGCTTCAATAGCACCATTCATCTTTGGACGATAGAGGATGGAGTAAAGGTGTTTGATGTGAAATTTACTGCATAACTCCTCCATCATTTTGTTGTTGAAGTTCTTAGCATTGTCTGATACAATCACCTCTAGTTTTCCATATTGACAAATGATATTGTTTCTGATGAAAGCAATGATGATTTCTTTGGTAACCTTAGGGAAGGAGGCTGCTTCTACCCATTTGGTGAAGTAGTCGATCTTGGTGAAGATAAACCGATGCCCATTACTGGCTTTGGGCTCAATAGGCCCGATCACGTCCATTCCCCAAATTGAGAAGGGCCAAGGTGAACTCATGTTGTGGAGCTCCCTCGTAGGGGCGTGGATAGCATTCCCATGAATTTGGCATTGGTAGCATCTCTTGACGTGATCATCACCGTCAGCCTTAAGCGAGAACCAGTAATGCCTTGTTCTCAATATCTTTTTAACAAGTAGAGGGTCGCTCATGTGTGGGCCACATACTCTACCATGGATTTCATCCATGAGCCTCTGAGCTTGGTCCTTGTCCAGACATCTAAGGAGACCTAGTCCTGCATCTCTTTTGTAGAGTGCATCTCCACTCAGGTAGAATTTCATAGCCAGCCGATGGATCCGCCTTCTCTCAGTCAGGCTCGCCTCAATGGGTGTAGGTCCATCTCGCAAGTACTCTTTGATGTGCTTATACCAAGGGTATTGGATAGAGGTAGCTCATCCGATACTTCTCCAATATAATTCCCATAGGCTGGAGCCTTTTGTAGGGCAAATGGGATGCTTGGCATGTTTTTCTTGTCAGGTATGTTGATCAAGGATGCCAAAGTTGCTAGTGCATCCGCAAAATCATTCTTATTTTAAGGAATCTGGAGGAAGGTTATTTCTTCAAACTTCGAAGCCATCTGGGTAACCTGTCGATGGTAAGGCAACAAATGTAGCTCTTTGGTGTGATAGATTCTAATGGATTATCTGATGATCAATTCGGAATCCCCAAAGATAGTTAACTGCCTGATGCCCATTGATTGGGCAAGTTGGAGTCCCATTATATAACCTTCATACTCCAGCTCCAGAACATTCCATATTAATAGCTCCATCAAAATACATTTTCCATGATTGGTGTGTATCGTACTGATGGTGTTGCTGAACTTCCATTACCCCTTCATCGGGGAAGTAGGTTTCCAAGGGTTTGAAATTCCTTAACGGTGTGGCGGCCAGTTGATATGCAATTCCTTGAACTTTGATATAATTTGTGTCACGTATACGATGTCAAATTGTTGTAGTATTAACTGCCATCTGGGCAGCCAATAATTTAACATGTGTTTACTGAACACGTACTTGAGAGGATCCACACGGGATATAAGATGGGTTGTGTGACCATGGAGGTAATACTGTAACCACATGGAAGCCCACGCTAAAGCACAACAAGTGTTTTCAATCAGAGTGTACTTGTGTTCACTGCTGCTGAATCTTTTGCTGAGATAGTAGATAGCTCGTTCTTAGCCTCTATCATCTTTTTGTCCTAGCATGTTGCCCATGGCATTGTCATTAATGAACAGGTACATGAACAGGGGAACATCATCCCTGGGAGGTACCAAAATAGAAGCTTTGACCAGCTGCTCTTTGATTGTAAGGAAGGCTTTTTGACACTCATCGTTCCATTTCATGGAGGAGTTCTTCCTTAATAACTTGAAGATAGGCTCACATGTTGCTGTGAGTTGGGAAATGAACTTGCTAATGAAGTTGATTCTTCCCAAAAATCCCCGTATTTCCTTCTTTGTATGCGGAATGGGCATTTCTGTAATGGCCTGGATTTTGGTGGGATCCAGCTCAATCCCTTTGTGACTGACTAGGAATCCTAGCAACTTGCCTGATTTAACGCCAAAGGCACACTTGGCTAGATTCAACTTCAAGTTGTACTTACACAACCTTTTGAAGAGCTTTCCGAGATGGTCTAGGTGGTGTTCTTCCTTTGGGATTTGACAATGATGTCATCCACGAGATATCTATCTCATTATGCATTAATTCGTGGAAAAGAGCCATCATAGCCTCATTTGGTAGGTAGCTCTCGCATTAATGAGACTGAATGACAACCGTCTATAGCAAAAGGTTCCCCAAGGAGTGATGAATGCGCTTTTTCACGATCCTCTTCAAGAACTATAATTTGATGGTACCCATAAAACAATCAAAGAAAGGAGTACATGTCGATTGAAAAGATTGTCAATGAGTATATGGATAAATGGTAAGGAAAGTTATCATTAAGGCAAGCTTTATTCAAATTCGTAGAATCCATGTAAACTCACACCTTTCCTCCCAGTTTAGGCACGAGGACTATGTTGGATAGCCATTCAGGGTATGTGGACACCATGATGATGCCTACTTGAAATTGTTTCACAATTTCTTCTTTAACCGTTAGACTCCATTCAGGTTTTAATAGCCCGAGCTTTTACCTGACTAGCTTGAATCCCACTTTAAAGGGAAGGCGATGGATGACAATTGTAAGACCCCAACTTTTTTGAATAAAGATGAATTTTCTATAAATATCATTTTTAAATATTATGGAGTGAGAATTTAATATAATGTTATAGTTGTGGGTAATATTTTGAAATTTGGAAAAGTATGCAAGTTGTTATATAATATTTGATTGGTCGGGGAATATTCATTTTCACAGGGAATATTCGTACAACGTCACAATCATTGGTGGACCCCACAACAGAATTATTGTCGTATTTAGAAAACGACAAAAATATTTTTATGAAAATAATGGCGGAAGTTTTACTGTTAACTTTTGAAACACCCGGTGATAAAAGTACAGTAATACGCGTGGTTGCGTGGTTGCATAGTAGCACACGGTATTGATTATTGATGCTTAAATGAGAAGTCACTCAGTTTTGTTCAATTATTGCTACAGTAATTTCTGCATAGTATCTCACGTTATTTGATTCAATTATTGTCAATATTTTATATATTATTAAATCAAGGGTTAAGTTCAGATGACCACCTATGGTTTAAGCGGTTTCCCACTTAACCACCTGTAGTTAGTAAACCTACATTTAAACTCTCAACCTTTTGAGGTGAAGTGAAAAAGTTACCTTTTTCGTCCAAATTAACTGTGTGTGTATGTCAGACGCCTAAAACGCGTGAGTAGGGGTTGTATCGGTCAAAAACAACTGTTAAATGTCTTAAATACCCATTCTTCTTCCTGTTTGTTGGCTTGTAAGAGCAGATCGAATCATTTTGTTCTTCCCATTTCAGCTATTTGAGCTCCATCGCAGATGAAATTGAAAGCTACTTCTTAAGCTCCAAAAACCGTAACACATAGTGAGAGAAGGAAAAGGAATCCGGCTGGTAAAAGAGAAAGAATTGAGCAACAACCATTAATTGCAATTTTTGAAGGTAAGTTTTCCAATCCCCTTCAATTCCTTTTTCATTCCATCCTTGTTAAGAAAAGGACTTTCATAGCCGAATGGCTCGATCTGAACTTGAAGGACTGTTTGTCCTTTTAGTTGTTATGTTGCTACTTGTAAATTTAGTTCACTGGTATGCTACTGTTATGTAAGAAAATTAGGTTCAAGGAGATAGGTATGGCTGTGGAGTAATAAGGATGTTGTTATGGGTTGTTATTGTAAACAATGGATATGAAATTAGTAAACTAAAACTATGCCTATCAACTATTTGATAAAAGTTCTTAAAGAACTATTTTGACTGAAAACTATATATTAGATTATAGCAAAAATCAAATTAACCATGGAAATAATATATATACATTTATGGTCTACTCTTTGATATTACTCTTCGTGTTGCTTATGTGAATCAGGAGGCATGTCTTCGTCAAGCAATGATGTAGGAAGGATGAATGGTGAGTTGCGCTACATACCTAAGCGATGTAAATGTGGAAAAAAAGCAAGTGTAAGAATTGTTGACTCGAACAAACCATCGAAGGGGAGATTATATTTTGTATGCGATGAGTGTGAGTTTTGGGCATGGTGCTTGCCTTCTACAACAAACTCAAGTGGAATAGTCAGTTGCCCCAATGAAGACAATGACAGAATGGGGACATTGGTGAGTGGAACAAAATGCAAGTGTTCGTGTGAGCTGAAAAACATACCAAGTAGGATGATAGTTGTTGAAAGTAATGTGAAGATGATAATTGTTGTTGGACTTGTGTTGTATTTCATGTCAGTTATGATGTATTTTATTAGTAACAAATGAATGTATAAACTAATGGTAGTTTAGGAGACCTACCAACTATGATGTAATGTTTAATGTTCAATGTTTAATGGTAATGTTTAATGTTCAATGTTTAATGGTAATGGTAATGTTCAATGTTTAATGGTAATGTTTAATGTTCAATGTTCAATGTTTAATGTTTAATGTTCAATGTTCAATGTTTAATGGAATGTATAAACTGTCAATGTATAATGTAAGACCCCAACTTATTATAAATAAAATTAAATTTTCTCTATTTATTATCTTAAAATAATTGGGAGTTAATTTGATATAATACTTTGATTATGGGTGAAATGTACAAATTTTACAAATAAGCAAGTGGTTATAAAATATTCACTTTTTTCGGTGAACATTCGTTTGGTCGTGGAATATTCTTCTTTGGCTTGGGAATATTCATACGATTTGCAAGTTGACTCGGACCCCATAATGAGATAATGGTCGGATGAAGGAAAACGACAAAGTATGAGTTTTATAAATAACTACAGAAGTTGTTACCGATAACAATCGTTGAATATTCGGTGGTTAAAATACAAAGTAATATGCGTGGTTGTACATTAAAGATTACACCAGTATTACATGAGTATTTTTGAATTATTGATTCTTACGTAAGAAGGCACTACTCAATAATTGTTACAGTAGTTACTTTTCAATATTTTATTTTATTGATTCAATAATTGTTGCGTTGATATTTTATATTATTATTGTTTCAATAATTGTCATCGCACAAAGTATTTCCCATTATCAGATCAATAATTCATATTATTTGAATAATATTAATAGATAACATTATTGGCAATGTCTAGAAAGTTCTGTCAGGGAGAGGTTAGGTCATCTAATTGCGCACCAGTAAGGAGAAATCCTTATTGGAAAGCCCCCTCTTTCCTGGGAACGGCCTGGTTGTCATAATTGTGATTCTGTAATATTATTTGTGAATAATTAATTATTGATTTATATGATAAGGAAATATTTATTTTATATAAATGATGGATTTATTTATTTTATGTGGTTATAATTGAAGGAGTTAATGTTGAGGTGTTTTATCTGTATTTTTGTCGGAATGGAGGTATTAAAAATCAAATCAGTATTTTTACGATATATTGCGTGAGTTATAATTTTTAATCTGGCCGTTCGATCGTTGTGATTTTTGGATATGTTATACATATATAAGTTGGGTATATGTCCACAAATTTTGAATCGTTAAAAATGAACGAATGATTTGTTATGAATTTTAAGAGGTGACAGCTTCGGAAATTAGGGTTATAAATGATTTTGGTAGAAAATTATAGAATTGGGTGGGCCCCACTTGTGGTTCGTGAAGAAATGTGTTGAATTTTATTTCAAATGTGGTGGGTGGCAATAGTAGTAGCGAGTAAAGCCATCGTGTAAAGCAGTCAAGTCTCGCTTTGCTGCTAACATTTTCCTATAAATAGAGGGCTAAGTTAGAATTGAAAATCACACCAGAAACATAAGCTTTCTCTCTTTCTCTCTCTATATTATTGATTGTTTTTTGTGAGTATTTTGATACTTTGAGAGTTGTTGTTCAGTACAAGTTTTCATTCAGCATCACTTCCGACCTTTCCTTCCGAAGTACTATTTCTTTGAGGTAAGGGATATTATTTTCTTCTTAAATGATATTATTTTCTTCAATATCATTATGCCGAAATATTGGTGAACTTTTAAATCAAATTTGGAACTTGTTGTGTCGGGGTTAGTATTCACGTATACGGCACTATTCACTTATCACGACACACTATTCAATTATAAAAATGAAAATTTTCCTTTTTGTCCAAGATGTCTATTTTGGCCACTATCTTTGATTGTATCCATGTTTTGATCTTTATTCTACTTCACACTTGGTTATTATGGAATATTATTGAATTTGGATAAATCGAAATACGAGTCCCTAATATTTGTCCTTCTGTCTTATTGGATTCGTTCTCTAAAATATTTTTCATCATCCTCAGTCCTTAATGGTGATACTTGATGAATATATTTGGCCTGTAGTGCAAAGATGTATGATTACCTGATGAATATCTTTGGCCCGTAGTGCAAAGATGAATTGGTGTTGAGATTAACATGACCAACTGGTGATACAAATGAATATCTTTGGCCCGCAGTGCAAAGATGAATATTTGATGTAAAGATGTATATATTGATTGATGTTACAGGGATAAAATATTGATGATATACTTTTAAATTCATAGATGATAGTAGATTTCATTCTCTACTTAACTCTTCTAATGAATTGTTGTTTTCGCTGCAGTTGTTGATCTAAAACTTGTTGTCTATTGTATTCTATCATATTTCCCCTGTTGAAGACTAAGGATAATTTGTTGTATATTATCTTAGTCATAATATTCTTTACTGGGCTAGTTGAGCTCACCCTTTTCCTTTTTGTTCCATTTTTCTTCTTAGGAGGTGAGAATTTAGCAGGGACTAGCCGGGGTGTGGAGTGATGGTTCTAGAAGGATGTTTTAGCAGTCCTCACTGTTTTCTGTAAAATAGTGTATGAATAATTGTAATGAGGACTTTATCTGGGTGTGGATATTGTCTAGAAGACAATATTTGTATTTAAACTCATAGTATGTGTTGTCGTATTTTGCACGACAATTGTAATAATAAAGTTGTAGTTATTTTCTATACCATGTATTTGGCAACTTAGAAAGGGTGATGTATACCTATTCTGGGGGCGTCACAGTTGTTATCAGAGCTTAGGGATATGGTCTCTGGCAGAGATCGGGGAATAGAACTAGGAGGGGAGAGATGAGTAAATTCTTCGCTAGTGTGTCCTACCTAAGCTTATTTGTTGGTCGGTCATAATATAGGGATATTATGTGATATGTTAATTTGTTTAATTAACCCCTGTTTTATGGCAGTTTTTAAGAATGGCAGTTGAGAATGTTAACAATGGAGTCTATGAGACTGTGGAACAACCTTTGATTACCAACCAAGAGAACGTGCAACAGGAAGGCAATATTCCTCCTGTAAATAACACTACCGAGAAAACGATGAATGATGCGATGTTTAGAAGCTTTTTGCAGTTCATGCAAAATCAAACGAGGGAGACTCGCGTACAAAATACGGGTGGAAATGATATAACGCTATTCCGTCACACAAACAAGCGCTTCAAGGAGTTGGGCCCACCTGATTTCTGGGGAAAGCCCGATCCGATTAAGGCAGAGACGTGGATCAAGCAGATGACCAAAATACTCGATGTCTTGGGGTGCACGGAGGAACAGAAGGTTCCATTTGCCACCTTTATGTTCCGTGGTGAAGCAGATTACTAGTGGGAATCTGTGAAGCGTACCCAGCCAGGCGCAATTAACATGTCTTGGGAAAGATTTCAAAAACTGTTCAATGATAAGTACTTTCCTAAAAGTATTCGTTATATGAAGGAGGTAGATTTTATTAGAATAGAACAGAACAACATGACGATGTCTCAGTACTAGGCAAAGTTCGCAGAGTTATCCAAGTTTGCACCTCATTTGGTAGAAAATGAGGAACGTATGACGCGGATGTTTCTGAGAGGTCTAAAACCCGAGATTCGGCAATATCTTATCTCTCATAAATTTTCTTTATATTCAGATGTTGTAAATAGGGCTCAATTATTAGAGCGTGATAATGAGTATGTTCAACCGAGGGACCACAACCACGGTAAAACCGGTGACAACAGTCATCGGAGCGATGATAACCAGCGAGGAGGGAAAATACGGACAAAAGCGGTAACCACTCGAGTGGTCATCGTGGCCATTACAATAGAAGAGGTGAGTCAAGTGGAAATTTCAAAAAGAGGAGATTCAACAATGACGGGAAGACATCAGCAGTAGCACCAACACCAACAACAAATTCTAGGGGAGGAGAACGACCGCCAGTCAGATGCTACAGATGTGGAGAGGAGGGGCACATAAGTCCAAACTGTTCACAGCCCTCCAAGGTGTGTTTCAATTATGGAAAAGACGGTCACATAGCCAGATTTTTTCTGGTAGCGAAGTCAAGTCCAACTGGGACGGCGACACCAAAGGCAACTACGGACAAAACCAAGTCGGTGGTTCAAGGAAGGGCGTTTGTCGTGACTGGCCAAAACGCGAGAAACCCGAACAAGGTGATCACGGGTAAGCTAATCTTGAATTCTTACGAAGTTTATACCTTACTAGATACCGGTTCTACCCATTCTTTTATCTCTCCTGCTTGTGCTCAACGTTTAAACTTGACTCCGGAGAAATTGGACTTTAACTTGTCTGTTAAAACTCCGTTGGGTGAAACCTTCATTGCATTTACAGTTTAAAAATCTTGCTTGATCCAAGTTGGCACAATCACATTACCTATTAATCTTATTTCTTTAAAGATACTTGCATTTGATGTGATTTTAGGGATTGATTGGTTAACCACTCATCATGCCAAAATTGATTGTTTTCGTAAGGTTGTTAGTTTTCATATTCCTAACCAACCTGTTATACGAATACAAGCAACTAAACCACTAAAATCGATCACTATCATATCAAGCCCTAAAGTTATTCATTTATTGAAAATCGGATGTCAAGCTTTCTTAGCCCATATTATGGACTTGAACAAAAACACGTCAGATTTGAATAATATTCCTGTTGTTAATGAATTTCCTGACGTATTTCCTGAAGAACTTCCTGGTCTACCCCCAGAACGAGAAGTTGAATTCTTTATTGATCTTGAACCGGGTACAAATCCCATTTTTAAAACCCCATATCGAATGGCTCCTATTGAACTTCAGGAGTTAAAAGTCCAACTACAGGAATTGTTAGACATCGGTTTCATTCGTCCTAGTACATCCCCTTGGGGTGCTCCTGTTTTATTTGTAAAGAAGAAAGACGGGAGTATGCGACTTTGTATTGACTACCGAGAATTAAACCATGTCACCATCAAGAATAGGTATCCGCTACCTCGCATTGATGACCTGTTTGACCAGTTGCAAGGAGCACAGTTCTTTTCAAAGATCGATCTTCGTTCTAGATATCATCAGGTGAAGATTAAAACTGAGGATATTCTGAAGACTGCCTTCAGGACTCAATACGGGCATTATGAATTCTTAGTCATGTCTTTTGGATTGACTAATGCTCCTGCTTCTTTCATGGATATGATGAACCGAGTATTCAAGGAATATTTGGATCAGTTTGTTGTTGTCTTTATTGATGACATCCTCATCTATTCCAAAAGCCGTGAAGATCATGAACACCATTTGAAGCTAGTACTTCAAAGACTTCGTGACAATAAGCAATATGCCAAGCTGAAGAAATGCGAGTTCTGGCTTAAGGAAGTAGCATTCCTTGGGCACGTGGTATCAAAACATGGAGTATCTCATTGACCCCAAGAAAGATTGAAGCAATCCAAAGTTGGGAGCAAACCAAAAGCTCGGTGGACAAGCGCGAAGTTTCCGGGCTTAATGGTTATTATCGGAGATTCGTGGAAGGATTTTCTCGGATCGCTACTCCGTTAACTCATTGACTCAAAAAGATGCAAAATTCAGTATGGAGCGAGGAATACGAGAAGAGTTTCCAAGAGCTCAAGAGGAGACTCATTTCTAAGACGCACTGTTTCTAACAATACCATCCGGGTTCGGGGATGGATTTTTTATCTACAATGATGCTTCGTGCAAAGGGTTAGGATGTGTTCTCATGCAACATGGGAAAGTCATAGCCTATGCCTCACGACAACTCAAAGAATATGAGAGGAATTATCCCGCTCATAACTGGAGTTAAAGCAATGCTTTTTACATTGAAAACTGGAGACACTACCATATGGATGAGAGAAAGTGGAGATTTATACAGATCATAAAAGCCTCAAATATTTCTTCACCCAAAAGGAACTCAATATGTGGCAACGACGCTGGCTCGAAATATTGAAGGATTACGACCATAGCATTCAAATCATCATCCGGAAAAGCAAACGTCAGAAATGACGATCGAGTGTAAGATCATATGCGGCACGAGTGCAATGTTGTTAACACAAAGGCCCATTTTGTACGACTTACAAAGGATGGAGATAGAGTTAAAGGCTCCAAGTACCCACATGATGATATCAAACATATGAGTAGAACCGACTTTTAATCGAAAGTTAAAGTCGCCAAGCCACGCACTCCCGAGAGATGATACGATGAAGACGAAAGTGCAAGAAGGTGCTATTCCGGAGGCAAGAATTGATGAAGAAGGAATACTTAGAGTCAACTCCAGACTTTGTGTTCCTAACAATTCTGACTTGAAGTGTGGAATCATGATGGAGGCACACAACACACCATTTGCAATCCATCCTGGGAGTACCAAAATGTATCACGATCTTCGACATACATTTTGGTGGAGCAATATAAAGAGAGAGATCGCGGAGTTTATTTCGAGGTGTTTAACCTATCAACGTGTAAAGGTGGAGCATTAAGTACCAAAGGGTCCATTGCAACCACTTGAGATTCCAAAGTGGAAGTGGGAACACATTACCATAGATTTCGTTACGGATCTTCCCAAGGTTTCTCAAGGCATAGATGCAATTTCGGTTATTGTTGATAGATTAACCAAGTCTGCTTATTTCTTACCTATATGTGAGACTTATTCTCTTGAATGTCTTGCTAGTATGTACGTAAATGAGATTGTGAGATTGCATGACATGCCAGTATCCATAGTTTCGGATCGTGACCCAAGATTCACTTCACGATTTTGGGTTAGCTTGCAGAAAGGTATGGGCACGAATTTACGATTCAGTTCAGCATACCATCCTCAAACGGACGGGCACTCAGAAAGGACTATTCAAAGCCTTGAAGGTCTATTAAGACTCTGTGTCCTAGATTTCAAAGGGAGTTGGGATAAGTACTTGCCACTTGCAGAATTCTCTTACAACAACAGTTATCAAGCAAGTATAGGCATGGCTCCATTTGAGGCGTTGTATGGACGACAGTGTCATTCTCCAGTATGCTGGGACGAGGTGGGTGAAGCAACTTTGTTGGGACCAGAATTAGTATGCATGACTACAGAAAAAATCCAAATGATTCGATAACGTATTCAAACCTCACAGGATCGACAAAAGAGTTATGTTGATCTTCATCGAAAGGACGTGGAGTTTAATATTGGAGATCATGTACTGTTACGTATTGCTCCATGGAAGGGAGTTATAAGATTCGGGAAGAGAGGAAAGCTCAATCCACGATTTGTTGGTCCATTTGAGATTCTTGACCGAATAGGAAATGTGGCCTATAGACTCGCATTACCTCCAAGTATGTCTCGTGTTCATAATGTTTTTCACATATCTATGCTTTTTAAATATGTGAAAGACCCAAACCACATTATTGCGTTAGAACCGGACGAGATAGCCGAAGATTTAACATACGAGGAGGTACCTGTCAAGATATTGGATAGGAAAGAGCATATCTTACGAACAAAGGTTATACCACAAGTTAAGGTTTTGTGGAGGAACCATGCTATTGAGGAAATGACTTGGGAGTTGGAATCGAAAATGAAAGCGAGGTACCTCACCGCTCAAACACTGGTATACGTATGTCAATTTCGAGGACGAAATTTCATAAGGAGGGGAGGTTGTAAGACCCCAACTTATTATAAATAAAATTAAATTTTCTCTATTTAATATCTTAAAATAATTGGGAGTTAATTTGATATAATACTTTGGTTATGGGTAAAATGTGCAAATTTTACAAATAAGCAAGTGGTTATAAAATATTCATTTTTTTCGGTTAACATTCGTTTGGTCTTGGAATATTCTTACTGTCGGGGAATATTCGTACGACGGCGCAACCATTTATGGGCCCCATAACGGATAATGGTCGAATGAAGGAAAATGACAAAGTATGAGTTTTTATAAATAACGACGTAGTTGTTACCGTTAACACTATTGGAATACCTGCTGGTTAAAATACAGTAATATGCGTGGTTGTACAGTAGCACACGGTATTGCACAATATTTTTGAATTATTGATCCTTACGTAAGAAGGCACTACTCAATAATTATTACAATAGTTACTGTTCAATATTTTATTTTATTGATTCAATAATTGCTGCGTTGATATTTTATATTATTATTATTTCAATAATTGTCACTGAACATTATTTCCCATTATCAGATCAATAATTCATATTATTTGAATAATATTAATAGATAACATTATTGGCAATGTCTAGAAAGTTCTGTCAAGGAGAGGTTAGGTCATCTAATTGTGCGCCAGTAAGGAGAAATCCTTATTGGAAAGCCCCCTCTTTCCTGGGAACGACCTGGTTGTCATAATTGTGATTCTGTAATATTATTTGTGAATAATTAATTATTGATTTATTTGATAAAGAAATATTTATTTTATATAAATGATGGATTTATTTATTTTATGTGGTTATAATTGAAGGAGTTAATGTTGAGGTGTTTTATCTGTATTTTTGTCGGAATGGAGATATTAAAAATCAAATCAGTATTTTTACGATATATTGCGTGAGTTATAATTTTTAATCTGGCCGTTCGATCGTTGTGATTTTTGGATATGTTATACATATATAAGTTGGGTATATGTCCACAAATTTTGAATCATTAAAAATGAACGAATGATTTGTTATGAATTTTAAGAGGTATTCGCTCGGAAATTAGGGTTATAAATGATTTTGGTGGAAAATTCTAGAATTGAGTGGGCCCCACTTGTGATTGGTGAAGAAATGTGCTGAATTTTATTTCAAATGTGGTGGGTGGCAATAGTAGCAGGTAAAGCCATCAGGAAGCAGGTCAAGTCTGCTTCGACTTGCTAACATTTTCCTATAAATAGAGGGCTAAGTTAGAATTAAAAATCACACCAGAAATATAAGCTTTCTCTCTTTCTCTCTCTATATTATTGAGTGTATTTTGTGAGTATTTTGATACTTTAAGAGTTGTTGTTCAGTACAGGTTTTCATTCAGCATCACTTCCGACCTTTCCTTCTGAAGTACTATTTCTTTGAGGTAAGGGATATTATTTTCTTCTTAAATGATATTATTTTCTTCAATATCATTATGCTGAAATATTGGTGAACTTTTTAATCAAATTTGGAACTTGTTGTGTCGGGGTTACTATTCACGTATACGGCACTATTCACGAATACTGCACTATTCACCGAAAAATGAAAATTTTCCTTTTTGTCCAAGATGTCTATTTTGGCTACTGTCTTTGATTGTATCCATGTTTTGATCTTTATTCTACTTCACACTTGGTTATTATGGAATTTTATTGAATTTGGATAAATCGAAATACGAGTCCCTAATATTTGTCCTTCTGTCTTATTGGATTCGTTCTCTAAAATGTTTTTCATCATCCTCAGTCCTTAATGGTGATACTTGATGAATATCTTTGGCATGTAGTGCAAAGATGTATGATTACCTGATGAATATCTTTGGCCCGTAGTGCAAAGATGAACAGGTGTTGAGATGAATATGACCAACTGGTGATATAAATGAATATCTTTGGCCCGCAGTGCAAAGATGAATATTTAATGTAAAGATTTATATTGATTGATGTTACAGGGATAAAATATTGATGATGGACTTTTAAATTCATAGATGATAGTAGATTTTATTCTCTATTTAACTCTTCTAATAAATTGTTGTTTCTGCTGTAGTTGTTGATCTAAAATTTGTTGTCTATTGTATTCTATCATATTTCCCCTGTTAAAGACCAAGGATAATTTGTTGTATATTATTTTAGTCATAATATTCTTTACTGGGCTAGTTGAGCTCACCCTTTTCCTTTTTGTTCTATTTTTCTTCTTAGGAGGTGAGAATTTAGCAGGGACTAGCCGGGGTGTGGAGTGATGGTTCTAGAAGGATGTTTTAGCAGTCCTCACTGTTTTCTGTAAAATAGTGTATGAATAATTGTAATGAGGACTTTCTCTGGGTGTGGATATTGTCTAGAAGACAATATTTGTATTTAAACTCATAAAGATGTGTTGTTATTTTGCACGACAATTGTAATAATAAAGTTGTAGTTATTTTCTGTACCATGTATTTGACGACTCAGAATGGGTGATGTATACCTATTTTGGGGGCATCACATATAAACTGTATAACAAGGTGTGAAATATTGCAAAGTTGATTCAAACAGTTAACTGACAAAAAATTATGCCCAAAAACTACCCATTCAAACATTAAAGAGTTACATTCCATGTGACGCCCCTAAATTCGGATACTTGAAACCCAAACTCGGTGCTTCACGATACCATTTCTATGAGCGGAATAATACTAATAATAATAACAATAATATAATATTAAACTTAAATTTACATATTCATCGTAGTCTATTCCCTGTGCACGAGAGACCTTTAAACATTCATTACATGTCATAATATATAAATAGATATCATAGTCTTCATAATCTTAAACTATTACAAACTATAGTATTGAAATCAATCAACCATCTTTCACTTCCCCTTGTTTTTGGCAGAGCCTTCAGGTTGTTCGCTCTTAGCTGAAAACATTTAAATTAAGCAAGGATGAGCATTTGAGTGCCAATAGTATTAATATATATATATATATATATATATATATATATATATATAGTGAAAGAATTTAAATATTTTCTTTATACTATCCTTCTACAACAAGTCAATAGTTGTGAAGTAATCTATACCAAGGATAATAATAACTTAACAACCCTCTTTCAAATTTTTGAAACTACATATTGACTATATATATGGTTTATGTGACATACTATGAATATTGTTTTCATTTTCGAAAGGGTTATACAGAAATTCATCTGCAAACCGTCATAACTTACGGACACGGGGGTTATCAGCCCGTTGTGCCCTGCATTGATCAATACTACATTTCAAGAATGATGTTATCGTTCATTCTGTCCACCTTGGGTGTATAAAAGTTTTCTTATGTACGGGATGTTCATACTTGTTGGGGTTCCATAACAAAGGTCTTATCTTGTTCAACAATAATCTATAATTCAACATATATATATACGAGTAATTGACAAAGGTGTATCAACATGTGATTAAATACAATGATTATCCAAGTGGGGACACTTGTATAACCATTTATAGAAATTAACGAACAGAATATATGTATTTGAATTACCATATATTAACATGTTGATAATCAATGAGCGTATATAATATAGGTTTAACAATCTATACAATAATAATATATTTATGAACTTCTTACTCATGTCCATTGCATAAAGAAAATGCAAAGATAGGATACTTGCCTGATACGCTGCTTACAATTCTAAACTTAGTTTTATCTTTTACGAAATCACCTATCAGTAATAAGATCATTTTACTGATTAGAATTATATCATATCACATAATACTTCTTATTGCAGTCAGCACATTCCTAATCACATTGTCACATAACTTTAACAACCATTGAATCACAAATAAACAGTTAACAAGTCCAGATCAATTTCTGAAACATGTCAGTCTACCGACAGCTTTATCGGGTAATTATCAAGTCTAAGACTCTATCTCGAAGTTCAACATTCGTAAATATCAGTCATATAATTTTTAAATGACTTATAATTTTAAAACATTTATTATAATTTATCATAAATTTTTGAAATATCAGAATCATCATTAAATGATTTAAATATCAAACAATTCTATTATCATTAATATTTAATTAATAATAAACTATTAATGAAACCATTGCCAAAATATTAAAGTTATTTATAATAACTCAAAATATTTTAAAACATTTAAGTTACCCTTAAATGATTTTTAAAACATTTAAAATCATTTTAAATAATTACAATTAATATTTAAATATTAATGTACTATTTATCCAAATATTAAAAGTTATTAATTATAACTTAAAATATTTTTAATTAATTTATATCCCTTTTAAATTAATAAAACCATTTTAAACTATTTATTTCATATAATTATTAAATAAATTTAATATCATTACTATTAACTTAATATCATTAATATTAACTTAATATCATTAATATTAAATTATTAATAAAATTATCCTTTAAATATTAAAAGTTATATTTTATAACTTAAAATATCTTTAAACACTTTTTATTTTTAATTAAAATGATTTTTATAATAATAAAATCATTTTTAAACTAATTTATTTAATATAAATATTAAATAACTATAATATCATTAATAATAATTAATTAATGAATTTAACCTTTAAATATTAAAAGTTATATTTTATAACTTAAAATATTTTAAATACCTTATTATTATTTAAAATAATTTTTAATATAATAAAATTATTTTTATTTATTTATTTAATTCATTTAATAAATAACTTAATTATCATTAATATTAATTTATTAATGAAAATTATCACATAATATTAAAAGTCATTAAAAATAACTTAAAATATTTTCTTAAATCATAATATAATTTTAAATAATTTTTCATGTATTAAAATCATTTTAAATAATTTATTTAATATTATAATTAAATAAATTAAATACTTTTAATATTCCAAAAATATTAAATATTTATGAAATATATTCAAAATAATTAAAATATAATTTTGGACCTTAAAAAATAATTTTTAATAATTTATTTTGAATTTTTAATAATTTAAAGCTAATTAATACTTATTATTTAATATAAAATATAATTTTTATTCAAATCGTCAGCTAAAGATCACCTATAGCGACGTAACTGTCGCTATAGGTGTTCTTCATGCAAACCCGTAAAATTAAGCTTCATTCGAAGTAGGCATGTTTGACCATTTAATTAAACATCACACAAAGTGTTTCGGTCGTCGTATGTTGATCGAGATCGTGTAGTGATAGTACAAGACTACAAGATCTAATAACAAACATGATCAAAACATACTCCATTCGAAAGATCCCACTTTGAGCTTCCACTATATGTCTTTGATAAGTATTTTTGTTTTGATCTAAAAGTTCTAGGTTGTAGACTACATGTAGGACTATAGATTTATTACATAATATATGCAAAACATCAACAGATCTAGCAAATAAAAGTTGGTCAAAGGTTGTCAGAAACGATGTTCTTCACATTTCTGGAAATTCCCAAAATGCAGATCATGATCGGATGGTCAAGTTTGACCGTCCACTACATTCGATCAGTTGATGATTTATGGTATCTAAAGACACAAATATATAGTACATAAACCATACTACAATATAGTTATAACAACAACATCAAAACACTAACAAATTAACTGATCTAGACGATACAAAACTTGTCAGAAGTTCCGAAAAGGCTTTTCTGGTTTACCCGAAATAGCTCGGTCAATCTTTGGTCGGCGGCCTTTGACTGAATTAATAACAACAAATCTAGACCAGTTTTAAGCTTAATTCTTGATGCAGATTAAAGACCACACATCCTTCTACAATATCCAACACTTAAAACACAAATATCAAACACAAACAGAGATCTACAAGGCCTGACATTCACTGTCAGACATCAAAATTTATTTTTTTCCAGATTTTGAAGAACATCAAATTCGAGCCTCTAGATGTTATGGATCTAACATCTAGCAACCCAGATCATCATTATACATCATAAACAACATATTTAACACATAAAAACTAACATCTAACAACAGAAAATTGGACAGATTTTTGAGTAGGGTTTTATACCTTCTATGAAAAATCTTTGATTCTATGCTACTGATGTTGTTATGAATTTCGTGGGGCTTGATTTTGTGAATATAAAGCTTACATTTTTTGTTAGTTTTAGAGAGAGAGGCTCAAGGATGAGAGTTGGGTAAAAATTGGATAACAAATGACTTTCTCTCTCCTTCAATCTATAAATAGACAAACAAGATGCATGAATGAAGGTGTCTAGAAATGATGTCTTTGGAATTTTTAAGTCAAGGGAGTTGTTATATTAGGTAACCCACTCCCATCTAATGTCAAAACCTAGTCTAGCATTCAATAATACAACAAGGGGCAAAAAGGTCATTTGGTAAATCATTTTTAATGGCAAAATTCTAACTTGCCAAACCCTTAGGGTTTAACCCTAAGGTTTAGCACATAGCATTTATAGGAAATAGCAACTAGGGTTTGTACAAAAATAAAAAAAAATTTAGTTTCTAAAATTTAAAAAATTAAGATTTGTTAATATAAATTTAAATTTCTAATTATACATGAACATTAGGGTATTATATTATAATTAATCTTGCTACTTAAGTAATTGGAGTTCCTAAATATCAGTTAGGGTTTTGATTTCGCAAATAGGGTTTCGCAACAAAATTAGGGTTTTATAATTATTAAAATTAAGGTTCTAATCATTACGGTCTTAAATTACTAATTAGGTTTACTTTAATTAGCAATTAAAATCTATGATATTAATCACAGTAACACAATTTTTGATTGATCACAAACTCCAGTTTAGGTTTCAAACTAGGGTTTCTAATTATTAGAAATTCAAATATAACTAGGGTATTAATTAGGGTTTCCTTAATTAGCATATCATTAAGTAACACATAACATAAATCATATAATACAGTTATAAAACAGTCTTAAATTTCCCATTTAAATTGAAAAATAGGGTTAAATAAATTAATGCTAGGGTTTGGTCAATATACACCATAATTGACCAACCATCAATAGTACGTACATATAGTACATATTTATAAAGATTGAAAAATCAAAATATATTTAATATTATAATATTATTCTCATTCATTGATCAAAACCGTAATTAGGGTTTAGATTCCATATCCGATTTTTCGTCTATAATTAACCTTACTAATTAAGTCAAAATGATTAACTTAATAACTTTGAACAAAACTCATACAATAAAATAATTATTATAATTATTCTAAAATCATTTCATATATATTAAATAATATAAGATTATATTTTCATGAAAAAGAATTGATAAAAACATTTCCTATATAGAATTAATTATTTAATAATATAATTGATAATAATCAATAATTCTAAAATAAAATTATTTGTACTAGTTAATGTAATAAATAAATTTTATTTATCACACATATAAATATAATACACATTATCTTGGCACATATCATCCATATTTATTTTAAATAAAAAAAAATTATACGAAAAATTTATGATTTATTTATATAGAAAATATCGGGTTATCACATTCACCCTCCCTTATAAAGATTCCGTCCCCGGAATCACCATTTTAAAATCTATACATACCAGGGTATATAACATACACAATCATCGCAAGTAGATCTCGATCAACTTTGATTGGATTGATCTTTAACTAATCACATAAAGCTTGTCTTTCTGATTAAACGGAAATTTGATTTCTAAAAGAACTCAAATTCCTCCTTCAAAATTTCTTTATAAAATAATTTATTATATATGAGAAAATCATAAATACGAAAATAAAAGTTATTCGAATAATGCCTGGAGTGTCATTGCTAGCTGCCGTTGTATCCTGCACTGTCATGTTGTAAACCCTCGCAGTAGATTTTACTGGTTTGCTCGATGTCGTTGGTTCCGTGATGGTTAAAGTCCCGCTGCCCTTGCCAGTATTCACACTACCTGCCTCCATCCTCCTCTTCGAACAATCCTTCACCTTGTGCTCCATTGACCCGCAAATAAAACAACCACTGTTCATTCTAGGATTGGGGCAGTTGGGAGAGATATGGCCCTCCTGCCCGCACTTGTAGCACACAAATTTTCCTTTCAAACACTCCCTAGAGTGGTTCTTTCCACAAGTCTTTCATTGTACCGCCTGCTTCTTGATGCCTTCTTGCTTCACCTACACGTTTCTGAAGTAATTTCCCTTCCTCTTTTCATTTCCCCCCTTACTTCCACTATTAATTCTCACCTTCTCAGCTGCCTCGACCTTGCCTTTGTTCTTCCTCTCTTTGTTGTAGAGGCTCATGGCCTCACTTCCTTCCTCAGCAATAATCGTCTTCTCCATGAGTGCTGCAAATATGTCCAAAAACTTGTCATTGAAACATTACCCAAAAACTATCTGTTTGACAAAGTATACACAATCACACTTGTCAAAAATAGTTAACTGACAAAAATTATACATTCAAACATTAAAGTCTTAATCCCCCCAATTCTCCTTTTTTTGGTGATTTGCCTTTCTTGCTCTTTATGGCTCTCATCTTTATGTTCTTCCTCGTAGGTTGTGAGCTTAAAACAGGCTGATTACTCCACATAGTTGACAAAGTTGGTGTGGGACTAGGTTGAGAGCTTGATTAGGTATTTCTGAAGTAGTTGTAGCATTAGCAGTCCCTTCACTTGACTGTCCTTTAGTCTGCAAATTTTGTGGGATGGGATTTGGATGAAAAGAAATGCACAATTCTAGTAGTCAAAAAATAGTTTACAGTTTATAGTTTCCAATACAAATAAATAATCAAAAACAGTTTACAGTCATTAAAATGTACCTTAGCAGGATGTCTTGTAGGAATGTCTGACTGTGTTTACTGTGCAGTTGACTCCTTGTTATTTGTCTGAAAATCAAGACATATTAAACTGTTATAGATAAGAGTTAAAAATAAGAGTTAAAAATACAGTTGGAATGTATGAAAAACATAAAGAATATACCTTGTTCATTCTTGATTTAGGATGAAAAGGCAATGTACATGCCCTGCTGTTATGCCCTAGTGTTAAACACCTTACACATATCACAGTGCCACCTTTTCTTGTTGCTTTATGTTGGTTTTTTGGTTCATCTGCAGCCTTTCTTACGAAGTTTCTTGGTCCGCCGCGGTGGGCTTATGATAGAGTGGAGGCTGAATCTTAGCAAAATTGGAGTGAACCCATTCATGGTGACTTGGCACAGGCTTTATGATAAAGTTGTATGTGTTCAAGTATACATCCTTGCTATAGCACTGATGGCAATAAGCCTCTGGCTACTCCCTATTTGCCCATATTGCAGACACAACATGTCTGCATAGAATCCCACTAAGCTGCCACATTTTACAACCACAAGTCCAATCATTAAAATTCACAACCCATGTTCTGTTATCAACTTCTACTTCAAATTCCCCAGGTCCAGACTTCAAAGCAGTGCATCCCCTACAAATCCCACTTAGGATTATCTCTCAAGTCATGCATATATTTTTTGGCCAAGTATCTACTGTCAACAAGATGATACTTATCTTGTCCAGCACATGTATGGTCCCCCCCCCCAAAGATTTTATCATCAAAGTTTGTTCACCCTGTTTGACTGATGCATGAATCCTCCATTTACAGTTTTCAGCTTTACACTTAGCAGTTATTCTTTTCTGTCATTTTGAATATACTTTATATCAAACCCCCCTTTAACAGAAAATTCAACTAATGCTTGTCTAAAATTTCATGATTTGCAAATTCCATTCCAATCTCAAATTCTATCTTACCCATATTAGTTACCTCATTAAACTCCATACATCTATCCCCTTCTAAATTGTCCTCATCATCTGACAGAACAAACTTCCTCCTTAATGCATCTTTCCCTTCTCCATCATCATCATCACTCCACCAATCTTCTACAAATACATCATTCATGTTCACCTTTGGTTCATCTATTTTTTTAGGCCTTCTTCGAATATATCATCATCCCCAGGCCCCTCTAGATCCTCATCCATCCATGGTGGATGCTCTGCTTCTTCCCCATTATCATTATCAGCTTGTTTTTTACTATTTTCCTTTGTATGTTTTATCTTTTTTTAGGCTTTCCAATTTGTTTACCTTTTTCCTTGTCTGTTTCTTTGTGCTGCCCTTTATCTGTTTCTTTTTGCTTCCCTTTATCAGTAGTACCACTTTGGTTAATGTTATCAGTTATTTCACTTTGAAATCCAAAGTCTTTTTCATTTTCACTTTGGTTCATGTTATCAGTTGTCAAACCACAAATATACCTAATGTTATCATTTTCAACTTCTTCTGGCCTAACAACTTGTATGGGACCCTTAATTTCTTGTCCATATATATGCACCTCCTCACTCTCAGCATTAACTAAGAAATCAATCATATCAATGACATCTTTGTCATTTTGCATCAATAATGTCCCACCCTCCCAAATTTCATATCCAGGTACAAGATAATAAATATTCAAATTTGAAACTGGGCATAAAGTAGAGTAGTATTCATGTATACTAAGCAAAGAAAGGTAATCCAACCCAACAGTCTCTACTATTTCTTCACTACCCCCAAAATACTTATGTACTGGATCTTTAAAAAACTTTCCACCATAATAAAAAACAATTCTGACAAACATTCTACATTAAAGAAATGAAGGAGGAATGTTTGAATAACATACAATACTTTATAACAAGTATCACAAAAAGGGGACCAATGTCAGTGGCAGACAGAGGGTAGACACAGGGGGACAAAAATAGAATTAAAGAAAGGGGGACCATAGTAGTGAGCATACTTTATCCAGCACCAAATATACTAACTAATTCATCCAAAAAACATGCATGCATATACAACAAACAACTCACAATTAAAAACAAAGTACATATCATATCTATCAGACAAGAAGAAAATTACCTAAATCGGTATCAAATTAAGTATCACGCATCAAGAGAAAGTGGGAACCCAAATAATCATTTAAGATCCACCACTTAACACACTAAACCCACACCCTATTTCTCTCGCCTCTCTAGCCCTAGATATCACCACGATCGCTGCGTTCTCAGCCCTAGAAATTGATCTGAAATGAAATGAAAGAAAACCCCCTTCGCATATGTCGTTTTCAATTATATATATGAAGGGTAATTAAGTCTTTAGCCAAATAAAGTAACAGAGTTAAGACGGAAAGCACTTTTCACTTCACCGCAAAAGGTCGAGAGTTTAAATGTAGGTTTACTGACTACAGGTGGTTAAGTGGGAAATCGCTTAAACCACAGGTGGTCATCTGAACTTAAACCTTAAATCAATAATTGAGATGACGAAGTTATTAACATTATTATTTGCAATATTAATGATGTCTAGAAGTTCTGCCAAGGAGAGGTTTGGTCACCTAATTGCGCGCCAATAGGAAAAAATCTTATTATTAAAGCCCCTCTTTCTCGGGAACGAACACAGTCGATTAATAGTGTGAATTATAATAATGATGATGAAGTTTGTTTTATTAGTATTATTAATGTAATAAAACAGAAAACCTTTTTAAATAAAACAGAATAATTTTATAAAGTTATTTGTTTTATTAGACAATAATTAGAATATATTATATTTTATTATGCATAGTGTTTTGCACAGTAAAATCTTTTTATATAAAACATAATACTTTTATAAAGTTGTTTGTTTTATTAGACAATAATTAGAATATATTATATTTTTATTATGCATAGTGCCTACATAGTGTTTGCATAGTAAAATCTTTTTATATAAAATAGAATACTTTTATAAATTTATTCGTTTTATTAGATTATAAATAGAATATATTATATTTTATTTAAAAAGATTTTGTTTTATTAGAATATTTTATTAAATCAATCTGGACCGTTCAGGAATTAGTTACTATTCAATCCATTCTTCTATAAATAGAAGCTCATTCCTTCATTATTTCTTACGAATTCACTGAAACTCTAGAGAGAGAAACTGTAGAGAGAACTCTTCTTCTATAATCTTGAGCGTATTTCTTTAGAGTTTAAGAAAGCTTTGAGCGTAGTGCAAGTTTTCTTCAAGTATATCCCCGCCCTACTCGTCGGAGTACTCTTCTTTATAAGGTAAGGGATATTATTTGTTGTACTCGTAAGGGGTATTATTTCTTTCGTATTCATGAAGAGAACTTCTGTTATTCCATTTCCTTATTATTCTGTTGGAATAACCTGTATACACGAGCTACCGTATACATGGTAAAATTCTTCTGTTATTCCATTCTTTATTATTATGTTGGAATAACCTGTCTATGCGAAGTTCCGCATACGTGGTGAAATTCTTCTATTATTCCATTCATTATTATTCGCCGGAATATCACAATACGTGCATTTACGCATGACTGGTTCCATTATTTATTATTACATTAGAATAACTCCGTATGCATGCGCGGTTTATCGCATGCATGGTGAATTTCGTTGTTATTCCATTATCCATTATTCATTTGGAATATCCCCGGCAATGTAATTACTTTGACCTAGTTCCGATTCTTTTTATTATTCATTGAGAATAACTTTGTTTGTGCTTGATCTATCGCATGCATGGTGAATTCTTACGTTATTCCATTCTTTATTATTTTGTTGGAATAACTTTGTATATGTGGATTACCATATGCACGGTGAATGATCCTTTATATTCATTTCTTATTAAATTGTGGAAATGATCTGTTTACGTGGATTATGATGAAAGTCATAATATAAGCATTGGACTGTTGATTATGATTAAAGTCATAATAAAAGCATTGGACTGATGAAAATCATGGGTATATGTAGTATTAGTAAGTGTTATGATAAGTTATGTTGGTTATTATGTGAAAACATGAAAGTTTCTTAGAAATCACAAAGGGTTAAAAATTAGATTTTGGTGAAAATAGAATATTAAATTCAATTGACCATATCTCTTATTATATTTCAAATTTTTGAGTGTGCTTAAGTTCTAGAGTTAGATCTATGAGTTTTCTAACTTATCTAAGTGGAATCTTTGGAAAAGGTGTTGTAGATTTTAAGTGGTGTGGTGATTTTAGCAAAGGAGTCAAAAGTCGCAAATTATGAAAAAGCTCGCTTGCGTAAATTTAAAAGGGCATTTTGGCCACTTAATTTGTGAGAAAAATTCCAAACTTTTGGGACAAGAAAATATATTGTATAAAATACCTCTTGTCCAAAAATGAGCTCATTCCGACTTAAAATAAGCAAGTTATGACCATTTCAATATTTAGGTTTTTTCAACGAAAAATGCTATAACTGGAGTTCTATAACTCTGATGACCATGAAATTTAAACTAGAAGATCACGTTAACATGTGTAAGATCCTTCCAAGATTTGGAAATTTCTGGAGTTAAACTTGAGGTAGCTAATTTTTTAAGGAATTAATTAGAAATTGATTTATGAAAAATAGTAAATGAATTTTAAAAATTCCAAGAAAAATATGTGTTCAATATGGGACTATATTCTGCTGAATCCCAGAAAAGAAATATTTTTGGGACTGATTTGGTATTTTTCATGAAAATGCACTAGTTATGAGTATATGAGTTAAATATGTTATGTGAAGTTGAAAATTGGTAAATAGGATTTTATGGCTTGGGAATCCTATATAGGTATATCTTGAAATTTTGATAAGGGATTTGATCATTGGTGATGAATCTTATGAGTATGGCATTTTGAATGATTAAATGCATTAATTGGTAAAGTGTAAACAATTAAAATAAATTGTTTATAAGTTTAAGAAGTGATTAAAATATTGTTATAATATTAATGATATTAGATTATGAGATTATTAAGTGATTGATAACATTGGGATATTCTTGAACCCTGGATAATATATATTATAAATGTTTAATATTTATCCTTTATCTCATTTGATTGATTCTTTATATCGTTGTCATGATCCTCATGCTTATATTGTGTTGAAAGTCATCTGTGACTTATGTGCATAGATGGACTTGGTATGATTATGACCAGGGATTATTCGGTATAATCATGACCGTAATGTTACAAACGATGTGGTAAAAGTCATCTTTGGCTTACGTGCATAAATGGACTTAGTATGATTATGTCCAGGGATCATTCGGTATAATCATGACCTTTAATGTTATAAATGATGTGGTAAAAGACCTCAGTGGCCTGTAATGCATTGATGGACATTTTTTGGTATGATTATGATCAGGGATTATACGGTATAGTGATGACCATTGATGATTTAATGAATATCCTTGGCCGTGGTACAGGGATGATTAGATGATGTGGTTTATTTATTAAAAGTCGAGTCTCAAATGATAAAATTGATGAAAACATTTTAAATCATAGAAGATAGTAGATTTTATTCTCTACTTGACTCTTCTAATGGATTGCTTGTTCATACATGATTAAACTTGATGTCTATTGTATTTTATCGGTTTAACATTGTTAAAGACTAATGATAATTTATTCTACATTATCTTAGTCATAATATTTCTTACTGGGCTAGTTGAGCTCACCCTTTCTTTCACTATTCTCTTCAGGAAATGAGAACGTAGACGAGACTAGTCGGGGAACGGAGTGATAGTCCGAGATGGTGTATTAGTAGTCCTCACTATTCTGTAAAATAGTGTGATAATAAATGTAATGAGGACTCTATTTGAGAGTGGATATTGTCTAGAAGGCAATATTCCTGTTTAAACTCTCAGTTATGTTTTGTCGCATTTTACACGACAGTTTTATGATTAAGCTTTTATTTGTATTTTGTACCACGTATTTGGCGACTCAAGATGGGTGATGTATACCTATTTTGGGGGCATCATAGTTTGTATCAAAAGGTTAGGGATATAATCCCTAGCTGAGATGTGAGACAAGAAATAGGAGGGGAGAGACGGGAAATTCCTTCGCTAGTATGACCTACCTAAGTTTATTTGGTATTTAATTGGTCGGTCAGAGTATAGGGATAATATGTGATATATTAATTAACCCTTATTTTATGGCAGTGTTTGAAAATGGCAGCTAAAAATATTAACAATGGAGTGAATGAAACCGTTGAGTCACCAACAATCAATACCTAGGATAACGAGCAACAACACGATAATAATCATACCGGTGGCAACGACCATCGGAACAATGATAACCATTGTGGGGAAAATTATCATGCCAAGAATGGTAACCACTTCGGTGGTAATCATGGCCAAGGTAATAGAAGTGGAAATTTCAAGAAGAGAAGGTCACCTAGCCCGATTTTGTCATGCACCAAAGTCAAGTCCAACTGAGACGGTGGCACCAAAGGCAGATACGGACAAAACAAAGTCGGTGGTTTTAGGAAGAACGTTTTTCGTGACTTTTCAAAAAGCGAGTAACTCGAACGAAGTTAGCACGTGTTAGTTAATTATAAATTCTTGCGAAGTCTATACCTTATTAGATACCGGTTCTACCCATTCTTTTATCTCTCTTGCTTGCGTTTAACGTTTAAATTTAACTTCGGAGAAATTAGACTTTGATTTATCTATTGAAACTCCGTTGGGAGAAACCTTCATTACCTCCACTGTTTATAAATCTTGTTTGATTCAAATCGACACTTTCACGTTACCTGTCGATCTTATCTCTATGAAAATACTTGCCTTTGATGTGATTTTAGGGATTGATTGGTTAACTACTCATCATGCTAAAATCTATTATTTTCGTAAGGTTGTTAGCTTTCATATTCCTAACCAACCTATTACATGAATTCAAGCAACTAAACCGCTAAAGTTAATCATTGTCATATCAAGGCATAAGTAAAGAGCCCCAATCCTTTTGTTGTTGACTTCCATATGTGGAATGCACCGAAGCCAGACTTTTTGTAGGCGACGTCGTGAATGACGGTGGCAAGTTGATAGATATCAATGTGACGTACTATCCAAGTCTTGGAGGAGAATCACAATTTTGAATGATATTTCTATCGTTAATAAATTTCCTGGCTTATTCTGAAGAACTTCTTAGCCTACCCCTAGAGAGTGAAATCGAATTTTGTACTGACCCTAGTACAAAACCCATTTCTAAAACACTCAAATAATTTCTTCAACTAAAACAAACGTAACATGCGCCAAAGACGTTGGCTCGAGCTGTTGAAGATTACAATCGTACCATTCAATACCATCGTGGAAAAGCGAACGTAGTAGCTGACGCGTTGAGTAGAAGATCGTATGCATTTACGAGTGTGAATATACGAACATACGTGAAGATAATGAATATACGATTAGAATCGACTTTAATCAATAAAGTTAAAGCCGCTCAAACTACAGACCCAGAGCTGATGAATACGAAGAAGAAGGTTCAAGAGGGCATTATTTTAAACAGCAAGAGTTACTGAAGAGAGAAAATCTCAACCCTCGATTTTAATTGGCCCATTTGAAATCCTCGATCGAGTAGAAACTATGGCCTATAGACTCGCTTTACCGACAAGTATGTCTCGTGTTCATAACGTTTTTCATATATCCATGTTACGTAAATATGTGGAAGACCCGAACCACATTATTGAGTTAGAACCGGACGAAATAGCGGAAGATTGAACGTATAAAGAGATTCATGTTCAAATCTTGGATAAGAAGGAACATATTCTACGCTCCAAGGTTATACCTCAAGTCAAAGTTTTATGGAGGAACCACGATGTTAAGTTAAGGAGATGACCTGGGAGTTAGAATCTGAAAAGAAATCAAGGTATCCTTACCTCTTCGACATACCAGGTATGTACCCTAATTTCGAGGGCGAAATTTCATAAGAAGGGGAGATTGTAAGACCCCAACTTTTCTGAATAAAGATGAATTTTCTATAAATATCATTTTTAAATATTATGGAGTGAATTTAATATAATGTTATAGTTGTGGGTAATATTTAGAAATTTGGGAAAGTATGCAAGTTGTTATATAATATTCGATTGGTCGGGGAATATTCGTTTTAACAGGGAATATTCGTACGACGACACAATCATTGGTGGACCCCACAACGGAATTATTGTTGGATTGAGAAAGCGACAAAAATATTTTTATGAAAATAACGGCGGAAGTTTTACCGTTAACTTTTGAAACACCCGGTGATAAAAAGTACAAGAATGTCTGGCGATGGTTCAGATAGTAGCAATACCGGTATTGATTATTGATGCTTACGTGAGAAGTCACTCAGTTTTGTTCAATTATTGCTACCGTAATTGCTGCATATTATCTCATGTTATTTGATTCAATTATTGTCGATATTTTATATCTTATTAAATCAATAATTGAGACGACGAAGTTATTAACATTATTATTTGTAATATTAACGATGTAGAAGTTACGCCAAGGAGAGGTTTGGTCACCTAATTAATTGCGGCCATGATAGGGAAAAATCCTTATTGGAAAGCCCCTCTTCTCAGAGAACGACACTGATCGATTAATAGTGTGAATTATAATAATGATGATGAAGTTTGTTTTATTAGTATTATTAATGTAATAAAAGCAGAAAAGCTTTTAAATAAAATGAATAGTTTTATAAAGTTATTTATTTTATTAGACAATAATTAGAATATATTATATTTTATTATGCATAGTGTTTTGCATAGTAAAATCTTTTTATATAAAAAATGAATACTTTTATAAAGTTATTTGTTTTATTAGACAATAATTAGAATATATTATATTTTATTATGCATAGTGTTTGCATAGTGTTTTGCATAGTAAATTTTTTTATATAAAGCAGAATATTTTTATAAAGTTATTCGTTTTATCAGATTATAAATAGAATATATTATTTTTTATTTAAAAAGGTTTTGTTTTATTAGAATATTTTATTAAATCAATCTGGACCGTTCAAGAATTAGTTACTATTCAATCCATTCTTCTATAAATAGAAGCTCATTCCTTCATTATTTCTTACGAATTCACTAAAACTAGAGAGAAGCGTAGAGAGAACTCTTCTTCTATAATCTTGAGCGTATTTCTTTAGAGTTTAAGAAAGCTTTGAGCGTAGTGCAAGTTTTCTTCAAGTATATCCCCGCCCTACTCGTCGAAGTACTCTTCTTTATAAGTTAAGGGATATTATTTTTTGTACCCGTAAGGGGTATTATTTCTTTCGTATTCATGAAGAGAACTTGTGTTATTCCATTTCTTTATTATTCTGTTGGAATAACCTGTATACGCGACCTACCGTATACATGGTGAAATTCTTCTGTTATTCCATTCTTTATTATTATGTTGGAATAACCTGTCTATCCGAAGTACCGCATACGTAGTGAAATTCTTCTATTATTCCATTCTTTATTATTCTGTCGGAATATCCTGTCTGTGCGTTTACGCATGACCTGGTTCCATTATGTATTATTCTGTTAGAATAACCTGTCTGTGTGTTCTATCGCATGCATGGTGAATTCTGTTGTTATTCTATTATTTATTATTCTGTTGGAATATCCTGTCGCTGCGAATTACGCCTAACCTGGTTCCGTTCTTTATTATTCTGTTGAGAATAACCTGTCCTTTGGGTCTATCACATTCATGGTGAATTCTTCTGTTATTCCATTCTTTATTATTCTGTTGGAATAACCTGTATATATGGATTACCACATGCACGGTGAATGATCCTTTATATTCATTTCTTATTAAATTGTGGAAATGATCTATTTACGTGGATTATGATGAAAGTCATTATATAAGCTTTGGACTGTTGATTATGATAAAAGTCATAATAAAAGCATTGGACTAATGAAAATCATGGGTATATGTAGTATTAGTAAGTGTTATGATAAGTTATGTCGATTATTATGTGAAAACATGAAAGTTTCTTAGAAATCACAAAGGGTTAAAAATCAGATTTTGGTTAAAATAGAATATTAAATTCAATTGACCATATCTCCTATTATATTTTGAATTTTTGAGTGTGGTCAAGTTCTAGAGTTAGATCTATGAGTTTTCTAACTTATCCAAGTGGAATCACTGGAAAAGGTGTTATAGATTTTCGTGTGGACTGATTTTAGCAAAGGAGTCAAAAGCTACAAATTATGAAAAAGCTACTGCCCAGAAATTTAAAATGGAATTTTTGGCCACTTAATTTGTGAGAAAAATTCTGGACTTATGGGACATGAAAATATATTGTATAAAGTACCTCCTGTCTAAAAATGAGCTCATTCCAACTTAAAATGAGCAAGTTATGACCATTTTAATATTTAAGTTTTTTTGACGAAAAATGCTATAACCGGAGTTCTATAATTCCGATGAGCATGAAATTTAAACTGGAAGATCATGTTAACATGTGTAAGATCCTGCCAAGATTTGGGAATTTCTGGAGTTAAACTTGAGGTAACTAATTTTTTAAGGAATTAATTAGAAATTGATTTATGAAAAATAGTAAATGAATTTTAAAAAATCCGAGAAAAATATATGTTCAATATGGGACTATATTCTGCCAAATCCCAGAAAAGAAATATTTTTGAGACTGATTTGGTATTTTTCATGAAAATGCACTAGTTATGAGTATATGAGTTAAATATGTTATGTGAAGTTGAAAATTGGTAAATAGGATTTTATGGCTTGGGAATCCTATATAGGGTATATGCAGAATTTTGATAAGGGATTTGATCATTGGTGATGAATCTTATGAGTATGGCATTTTTGAATGATTAAATGCATTAATTGGTAAAGTGTAAACAATTAAAATAAATTGTTTATAAGTTTAAGAAGTGATTAAAATATTGTTATAATATTAATGATATTAGATTATGAGATTATTAAGTGATTGATAACATTGGGATATTCTTGAACCCTGGATAATATATATTATAAATGTTTAATATTTATCCTTTATCTCATTTGATTGATTCTTTATATCGTTGTCATGATCCTCATGCTTATATTGTGAAAGTCATCTGTGACTTACGTGCATAGATGGACTTGGTATGATTATGACCAGGGATTATTCGGTATAATCATGACCGTAATGTTACAAACGATGTGGTAAAAGTCATCTTTGGCTTACGTGCATAAATGGACTTAGTATGATTATGTCCAGGGATCATTCGGTATAATCATGACCTGTAATGTTATAAATGATGTGGTAAAAGACCTCAGTGGCCTGTAATGCATTGATGGACATTTTTTGGTATGATTAGGATCAGGGATTATACGGTATAGTGATGACCATTGATGATTTAATGAATATTCTTGGCCGTGGTACAGGGATGATTAGATGATGTGGTTTATTTATTGTCGAGTCTCAAATGATAAAAATTGATGAAAACATTTTAAATCATAGAAGATAGTAGATTTTATTCTCTACTTGACTCTTCTAATGGATTGCTTGTTCCGCTGCAGTTAAACTTGATGTCTATTATATTTTATCAGTTTAACATTGTTAAAGACTAATGATAATTCATTCTGCATTATCTTAGTCATAATATTTCTTACTGGGCTAGTTGAGCTCACCCTTTCTTTCACTATTCTCTTCAGGAAATGAGAACGTAGACGAGACTAGTCGGGGAACGGAGTGATAGTCCGAGATGGTGTATTAGTAGTCCTCACTATTCTGTAAAATAGTGTGATAATAAATGGTCCGAGATGGTGTTATTTGTATTTTGTACCATGTATTTAGCGAGTCAAGATGGGTGATGTATACCTATTTTGGGGGCGTCACAACAATATCAGTGGAAAAACCCACCATATCTTCATGAGACCATGCAAACACATCCTAGAATTGGGTTAATAGCACAACCATGTCATTCCTTTGGTTTGGAGTGAGGTCTATACCAATCTGGATTAGCTTAGGGTTTTCTAAGGTTCCAATGTTGAATGAGGTGGTTTGATCAAGATTTTGTTTGGGTTTATCCTCAACCCATCCCTTGATCTCCTGAGGTATCTCAATGTCCTCTTGTATTTCCATCAAGTTTGAGTCCAACATTTCATCAAAGTTACAGTCCTTGTGGAGAAAAGGCACCTCATCAGCAAGTATAGGCACACCTAAGTTCAGAGTCCTAAAACAAAATATGCTTTCACTTAATATATGAAACTGTTCAATCATACAAAGTGTTAGCATGTACTGAAAAAATAACTTCTAATACTGTACAGTAAAGTAAGCAGTTAAAGCTATCTACAAGGCAGAGGGAGTTTCTGCCCTTTTTACCCTTGTCGACAAATGCAAGGAGTGCTACTCCAATTGTCAAGGGTGAACTCCTGATGGACGGCAGTGATGAAGGGGCTGTCATCGTCCTCCTTCTCCCGAATACTGACCATAATGTCGGGATAACCATCGTCTGAAGTGTATCTATTTGTGTGCTCATCATGGAAAATGATGCGTAGGTGAGACAATCTCCTGGAGATGTCTTGTTTATGTCTCTGTTCCTTTTCTTCCACTTCGGGATCAAGAATTAGGACCTCTTTTGCTTTAACCGGTACCGGTTTGGGAAATAGCATAGCCATTACATGGGCAGAAACCTTTACCAGAGACCATACAGGCTCAAGATTTGTAGGTGGAGATAATCTCCGTGTGGCTGAAGATAAAGGAATCTGTTTGTGCTTCTGAAGATTCCTGTGACTGGAGCTAGCAGAATAGTCGAATCCATCTGTCCCTGTAATGAGTGTCGCTCACCTCCAGGGCATGGAAACTGACCGGCTCTACTTCTGCATTGAAGTTGATGAGTGGTATGTCACCTTGTTCAGGACATTCCGACCAACTAGCAGAACACTCGCCCATTGGGGCGAGCATGTTTCTTTCCTTACACCCGTAGGTGGGGTCCAATACTTTGAAGGAGGAGCTATGCCATTGGTGAGGGTCCAATACTTTGAAGACATGAGCTATACTGTAGGAAATGAGCTTATTGTGAAGAAACACCCCAGGAAATGGGGTTTAGATTTAGCGATGATTATGCAGTTGGTTTCAAAGACTATTTTGTTAGTAGTTGTGATGGTTTGGGACATGTATTAACAAGGATTTCCAATCAGAATACAAGTATTAGTGATATATCCAGTGAAGAATAACAAGATTGAGGGAGGGAAAAAGAATACAAATTTTTGGAGAGTAAGCATTGGAGAGAAGATTTTGAAAGATTTTTCGTAGCAATTGCAAACTGAGCTAAAGAAAAGGGTGGTTCTGGATTTATTATTTTCTTTTGGTTTATTTGTAATTGATAGGATGATATCTTTAATTTATTCAGTGTTTATTTCATTTATGATGAGCAAAATTACTTTTTAGGCGTATAATGGATCTTTAAGTGAAACGATGGTTATGTAACTTTGATTTTCAGTTTAATAAGCTATTATCCAGTTTATCTATATTAATTTGTGTTTGAATTTATGAATTGCCTGATCAATAATTTTTTGTGGACTTGTATGGATTCGAGAGAGGAAGTACGAGTCTAGACTTAGTTAATATAACATGTGTTCTTGAATTCTGTGAATGAATAGAATCGTGATGAATGTTAGGATATAGATAGGCTTAACATCGCATGTAATCAGGTACAGAACTTGAACTTAAACCTTCTTTAATTGTAATTCACATAGAGATATAGTGAGTTAGTTAATTAAGGTGTTTAACTTAATCTATCATAATTGTGGATTTGAGTTAATATGGTGTTAGTGCATCGAGAGGTAGCTAATTCTACTTTTGTGTTCATGATTAATAAACTGGGATTGTAAATTAAAATGGATCAAAGGATAATAATCAGAATGAAGCTTAGGGTGAAGTTGTAAGCCTAATTCTCCAATACTTGTTTAGAAATTCAATTTTTGCGATTTGCGATTGTTTTACAATTTTAGTATTTTTAATAATTAAGAATTTATAATTTTAATCATTGATTTGGATAGTTTAATAAAATTGGGATTAATAGGAAATTGGTAATTATGAAGGTTAAATTCTGACTGATTTCTCTGTGGGAACGATACTCTACTTACTATTATATTTGTGACGCCCCCAAAATAGGTATACATCACCCATCTTAATTATGTAACTGTTGTGCAAAATATGACAAAACATAGCTGAGAGTTTAAACAAGAATATTGCCTTCTAGACAATATCCACTCTCAAATAGAGTCCTCATTACATTTATTGTCACACTATTTTATAGAATAGTGAGGACTACTATAACACCATCTCAAACCATCACTCCGTTCCCCGACTAGTCCCGGCTACGTTCTCATTTCCTGAAGAGAACAATGAAAGCAAAAGGGTGAGCTCAACTAGCCCAGTAAGAAATATTATGACTAAGATAATACAGAATAAATTATCATTAGTCTTCAACAGTGTTAAACTGATAAAATACAATAAACATCAAGTTTAACTGCAGCGAAACAAGTAATCCATTAGAAGAGTCAAGTAGAACTTGATATCTACTATCTTCTATGGTTTAAAAAGTTTTTCATTAATTTTATCGCTGAGACTCAGCTTAATAAATAAACCACATCATCGAATCATCCCTGCACTACGGGCCAAGGATATTCATGTAATCATCAATGGTCATGATTATACCGAATAATCTCTGGTCATAATCATACCAACAACTGTCCATCAATGCACCACAGGCTAATGAGGACTTTTACTACATCATTTGTAACATTATGGGTCACGATTATATTGAATGATCCATGGTCAGAATCATACTAATCAACAGTCCATCTATGCACGTAAGCCAAAGATGACTTTCATCACAATATAAGCATGAGGATGATGACAATGATATAAGCATTAATCAAACGAAATTAAGTATAAATTTTAAAGACTTTAAATTTATCTAGAGTTTAAAAATATTTAAATTGTCAACATGATACTGCTTTGTGGAGTAAAATTCAAGAATAATATTCATGTATCAAAAAATAATTTGGACAGAAAAGAAATATATTTTTCGGGTGAATAGTACCCCGTGAATAGTACTTCGGGAATAGTACCTCGTGAATAGTATCCTGGCATAAAAAGTACCCCAAATACCCGAGTGAATAATATTCAAGTGAATAGTAATCGGGTAAATAGTAACCCGTGAATAGTAACTCGTGAATAGTACTATGGCATGAAAAGCTCCCCGAATACCCGAGTGAATACTATTTGAGTGAATAGTAATCGGGTGAATAGTAACCCATAAATAGTAACTCATGAATAGTATTCCAGTATGAAAATATCAATAATTATCAAGAAAACTCATAATAATATTTCCATAAAAAGATACTGGATGAAGTGCAAATATCAAGGATATTCTACTAATTTCACGGAGTATAGAAGCAATACTTTAATAGAATGAGTGTAGAATTAGGAATATGAAACGAAATAATATTACGCACATACTACAGAGTATGGAAGACAATATTATTTCTATGAATACTGAAAAATATAATATCCCTTACTTCAGAAGAAGACTGGATACTGGAATAGTGAGGTAGCACACTTCTATTCTTCTTTCTCTCTATAGCTTCTCTCTCTATAATTGCTCTTGTGAGTCTTAGTGAATTGGTGAGAATGGAAGAAGAATGAGCTTCTATTTATAGAAAAATATAGTTTTGATAATTACACGTTTTGGGGCTCGAAATATTACAGTATAATACCTTCATCTTTTCCTTCATTTTTAATTTAGTCATACAAGTATTATCAAACTTGCACCACCTCCCCTAATAGTACATCATGTGAATCAATAGTACAATCATGTTAATAGTTCTATACATGTGAAAATAATAATTGCAGTATAGTACCTTCATCTATACCTTCATTTTTAATTTAGTCATGCAAGTATTATCAATCTTGCACCACCTCCCCTAATAGTACATGCATGTGAATCAATAGTACACACATGTGAACAAATAGTTATAAGCATGTGAATTAATAACAATTAATTACTCATTTATCCGATTAATTATCCAATTGGTCAATATAACCTCCAGAAATCAATTATTATCGAAATAAATATCGATTTCCACTAACACTAATAATCCCAACATAATGGAACTATCAAATTCATCTTTAATCAACACGACCTTATTCATCATTAATATTATAACTCACAATATTTAACAATCAGATCATTCCCAAGAAAGAGGGGGCTTTCCGATAAGGATTTCTCCCTATTGGCGCGCAATTAGGTGACCAAACCTCTCTTTTACAGAACTTTCTAGACATCGTCAATATTGCAAATAATAATATGAATAACTTTGTCGTCTCAATTATTGAGTTAATAATAATAAATATTATGCTGATGATATTGTGACAATAATTGAATCAATAATATGAGAGATATTGTGCAGCAATTACTATAGCAATAATTGAGTATAACTGAGTGACTTCTCACGTAAGCATCAATAATCAATATTGTGTGCTACTATGCAACCACGCGTATTACTATACTTTTACTACCGGGTAGTTCAACAATTTAACGGTAAAACTTTCACCGTTATTTTTATAACAAGATAATTCTATCGTTTTCTAACTACGACAATACTTCCGTTGTGGGGTCCACAAATGATTGTGCCGTCGTACGAATATTCCCTGTTAAAACGAATATTCCCTGACCAATCGAATATTATATAACCCCTTGCTTACTTTGCAAAATTTGTAAATATTACCAACAACTATAACATTATATCAAATTCACATCATAATATTCAAAAAATATATTTTGAGAAAAATAATCTTTATTTATAAAAGTTGGGGTCTTACAATATTACTTGTTGACCACGTATACTTGCGTGTTGTGCGTAATTAGATTTTACCTAACAAGTTTTTGGCGCCGTTGCCGGGGAACTATTAGTATAGATTTTAATATTTTATGATATCAATTTAATTAGTCCAGTTTTACTTAAACATTTTTACTATTGTTTTGTTCATCTTGTTTCAGGTTTTGAAGTTGGTTTATGCAAACGCGATCCAAAAATCCAGACTTTCTTCCTTTTGAGGACGATATTGAGAAACGCTCTCAAAGGCTAAGTAAGTGGATCAAGGAAACAAGAGAAGACTTCGCAAACTCTGAAAAAGAAGAAGTAATGGCTGCCGAAGATCAGAAAGCATTGAGGGACTTTGCTACACCCAAGGTGACTGAGCTACAGTCGAGTATCACCAGGCCTGCTATAGCTGCGAACACATTTGAAATCAAGCTTGGTACTATTCAGATGATTCAAAATTCGGTTCAGTTTGGGGTTTGGCAAATGATGATTCGAACGAATATTTAGTCAGCTTTCTAGAGATTTGTGACACTTTCAGGTATAATGGGGTGTTGAATGACGCAGTTAGGCTTTGCTTGTTCCCATTCACTTTATGGGATAAGGCAAAGAGTTGGTTACATTCTCTACCACCAGGATCAATAACTACATGGGAAGACATCGCTCAGAAATTTCTTGTAAAATTTTTCCCAGTAGCGAAAACTGCAAAAATGAGGAATGAGATAACTATGTTTGAACAGCAATATGGGGAATCACTGTACAAGGCATGGGAAAGATACAAGGAATTGCTCAGAAAGTGCCCGCATCATGGATTGCCTAAGTGGTTGCAGATGAACACATTCTTTAATGGGTTGAACGGAAATCTCAGGACTAGTATTGATGCAGCTTCAGGAAGGGCATTTATGGCAAAAAGTTATGAAGAGGCATATCAGTTGATAGAGATAATGGCAACTAACAACTACCAGTAGCCTATGATAAGAATGACACAGACGAAGGCAGCTGGCGTGTTAGAAGTAGATGGACTGACGACAATACAAGAGCAGATTTTAGCACTCTCTAAGAAGTTGGATGCTTTGTCAGGGGTACAGACACAACAAGTTGCAGTTATTTATAAATTGTGCACTGGTGAACATCTTACAGATCAATGCGCAATCAACCCAGCGTCAGTGCAATTTGTGGGTAGCTATAACAGGATTCCACAGAATATGTACCAGAATGCATACAATCAGGGGAATAGGAATCACATAAATTTTTCATGGAGTAATAATCAGCATCAGCAAGCTCCACGACCATCGTTTCCCCCAGGATTTTAGAATCATCAACAACCAGCTCAACATCAAGAGAGGAAATCAAATTTAGAGGAGTTGTTGTCAAAGTATATAACAAGCAATGAGGCAGCTATGAAAAACCAAGCAATGGACATGAAAACGCAAGAGATAGCCATCAATAATCTGGAAAATCAGATGGGACAAATTGCCTTAGCATTAAAAAAAATAGACCACAAGGGACTCTACTGAGTGACACTGAAATAAATCCGAAGGGAAATCATGAACAGTGTCAGGCAATCACGTTGAGAAGTGGAAAACATGTTGATGGGAAAAGTGCAGAAAATTCTGTTAAACCAGATGACAACGTGGTTGAGGAGAAACAAGGTGAGGAAATGAAAATCGAGTAAACAAAATTAGATGAAAAGTCAGTTGTGTATCCTCTACTGCCGTTTCAGTAGAGAGTCCAAAAGCAGAAATTAGATAAGTAGTTTGCAAAATTTTTGGAAGTGTTTAAGAAACTTCATATTAACATCCCTTTTGCAGAAGCCCTAGAGCAGATTCCAAGTTATGCAAAATTTATGAAAGGTATTCTGTCTAGGAAAAAAAAGTTGGAAGATTTTGAAATAGTGGCATTAACAGAGGAGTATAGTGCAGTTTTACAGCGAAAATTTCCATCAAAGTTGAAAGATCCAGGGAGTTTTACCATTCTATGCATAATTGGGAACACGGTGTTCAACAAGTGTTTATGTGATTTAGGAGCAAGTGTAAACCTTATGCCATTATCGGTGTATACAGAATTAGGTCTACCTGCTCCAAATCCTACGAACATCTCATTGCAGTTAGCAAATAGGTCAGTCACATACCCGAGATGCATTGTGGAGGACATATTGGTCAAGGTTTACAAATTTATATTCCCTGTGGATTTCATAATTCTGGATTTTGAGGAAGATAAGAACATCCCAGTTATCCTAGGGAGACCATTTTTGGCTACGCGTAGGACACTCATCGATGTACAAAAAGGTGAACTAACTATAAGGGTCCAACACAAGAAGTAAAGTTCAATGTTTTTAAGGCCATGAAATTCCCTACGGATGAAGAAGAGTGTTTTAGGATGGATATCATTGACTAGATAATCAGCGAAGACATAGGTAAAAGTTTGGCTAATGATCCATTGGAAACAACATTATAAGGAGATGAAGATTTAGATGATCCGGAATTTGTGGATTACTTGCAGATGCTAGACTCCTTGCCACGAGTTAGCAGATTTAAAACACCATTTGAACCATTTCACATGGAGGAAAGAGCCGCAACAAGAATGAAACCATCATTAGAGGAGCCACCTGCCCTTGAGCTAAGGCCACTACCTAAACACCTCAGGTATGCATATTTAGGCAATTTTAATACTTCACCTGTTATTATTTCTACTACGCTTAATGAATTATAGGAAAGTAAGTTGTTGAGGGTGATTAGAGAAAATAAATCGGCGATAGGATGGACAATCACAGATATCAAGGGAATCAATCCATCCTTTTGCATGCACAAAATTCTGATGGAAGAGGATGCAAAGCCAATGGTGGAGAAACAGAGACGACTCAACCCAATTATGAAGGAAGTTGTGAAGAAAGAAATACTGAAATGGTTGGATGTCGGTATCATCTACCCAATTTCTGACAGTAAGTGGGTCAGTCCAGTGCAGTGTGTGCCGAAGAAAGGAGGAATGACCGTGATACAAAATGATGATAACGAGCTAATTCCGACGAGGAGAGTGACTGGTTGGAGGGTTTGTATGGATTACAGGAAATTGAATAAGGCAACCTAAAAAGACCATTTCCCTTTGCCTTTTATCGATCAGATGTTGGATAGATTAGCGGGCCACGAATTTTACTGCTTATTGGATTGGTATTCAAGGTATAATCATATAGTCATTGCTCTTGAAGATTAAGAGAAGACAACTTTCATGTGCCCATACGGCACATTCACATTCAGGAGAATGTCCTTTGGCTTATGTAATGCACCCGCTACCTTCCAACGGTGTATGATGGCCATCTTCTCGGACATGGTGGAGAAAAATATAGAAGTCTTTATGGATGACTTTTTTGTCTATGGAGACGATTTTGATGCATGTTTGGAGAACTTGGTGATGGTGTTAAAGAGATGCACATAAACGAATTTGGTACTTAACTAGGAAAAGTGCCACTTCATGGTTGAGGAAGGAATAATTTTGGGTCACATGGTTTCAACAAAAGGACTAGAGGTTGATAAAGAAAAGTTTGAAACGATTGAAAAGCTTCCCCCACTGACTTCAGTAAATGGAATCTGAAGACTTTTGGGACATGCCGGGTTCTACAGGAGATTTATAAAAGACTTCTCGAAAATTGCAAAACCACTATGCAGTCTTTTAGAGAAGGACTCAGTTTTTAAGTTTGATAAGGGTTGTAAATTAGCATTCGAGCTATTGAAGAAGAAATTAACTACAACTCTAGTTATCATCGCACCGGATTGAACAATGTCGTTTGAGTTAATGTGTGACCCAAGTGATTATGCAGTTAGGGCTGTTTTAGGCCAACGGCGAGAGAAGGTATTTTATGCCATATACTATGCAATTAAGACACTCACGGAGACCCAAATGAACTACACAACTAGGGAAAAGGAATTTCTTGCAGTAGTTTATGCCTTCGATAAATTTCGAGCATATTTAAACGAAATAAAGTTTGTAGTTTATACGGATCACTCAGCCATTTGATACCTAATCTCAAAGAAAGATGCTAAGCCACGCCTTATCAGATGAATTCTCTTTCTATAGGAATTTGACTTGGAGATAAAAGATAGAAAGGGGACGGAGAATCAAGTTGTAGATCATTTATCAAGGCTAGAAAATTAGGGTAAAAATGAAGAGGATAAATATGTAATTAATGAATCATTTCCAGATGAGCAGCTATTTGGAGTCAATGCAGAATTCCCATGGTACGCGGACTTCGCCAACTATCTAGTGAGAAATATACTTCCCCCTGATCTTACACGTCAACAGAAAAAGAAATTCCTACATGACGTCAAGTGGTATATGTGGGATTAGTCATACCTATTTCAATAGTGTGCCGATAAGATGATTAGAAGATGTGTGCCCTACAGTGAGGTGAATAGTATATTGCATGAATGTCATTCGTCTGCATACGGGGGACATTATAAGAGTGAGAGAACAGCAACAAAAGTTCTTCAAGCTGGGTTTTATTGGCCTACATTATTTAAGGACGCCCACCAGTTTGTTAAAAGTTGTGATAGATGTCAAATGGTGGGCAACATATCAAAAAGGAATGAGATGCAACTACAAACAATCTTAGAAGTTGAGATTTTCGATGTATGGGGCATGGATTTCATGGGACCATTCCCTTCCTCGTTCAATAATCGGTAAATATTGTTTGCGGTTGATTATGTATCAAAATGGGTTGAATCCATTCCACTCCCAACTAACGATGCCAAAGTGGTTCTCAAATTCTTGCAGAAGAATATTTTTACGAGATTTGGCACGCCAAGAGCTATTATAAGTGATGAAGGTAGTCACTTCTATAACAGATCATTTACAGCTCTATTGGCAAAGTATGGGGTCAATCATAAGGTGGTGATGTCTTATCATCCCCAAACAAGTGCGCAAGCTGAAGTTTCAAATAGGGAGGTGAAGAGAATCTTAAAAAAGGTGGTGAACTCGAATAGAAAGGACTGGTCTCTTAGGTTGGACGATGCACTATGGGCCTACCAAACTGCATACAAAACACCAATTGGTATGTCACCATATCAATTGGTCTATGGGAAAGTATGTCACCTGCCTGTGGAGTTACAACACAAAACCTACTGGGCTATTCAGAAACTGACTTTGCTCAAGCTGCTATGGGTAAAAAGAGGCTACTTCAGCTAAATGAGCTCGATGAATTTCGACTTCAAGCTTACGAGAACTCGAAGTTATACAAAGAAAAGGTCAAGAAATGGCACGACCAGAAAATCATGCAGAACGTTCGAGCCGCAGGCATCAAGATTACTCTTGTCAACTCAAGGTTGAGGTTGTTCCCAGGGAAGCTAAAATCATGATGGTAGGTGTGAGATCCCTAATTTTATGAAATAAAAGTATTCAATTTTTTTATTTTGGTAAATAGTTAAATTGATAAAAGTTTAAAGTTAAGGGTGATATGTGAAATTTTTTTAAAGTAAGCAAGTTGTCATAAAATAACCGGTAGTAAAAGTACAGTAATACGTGTGGTTGCATAGTAGCACACGGTATTGATTATTAATGCTTATGTGAGAAGTCACTTAGTTATACTCAATTATTGCTACAGTAATTGATGCATCATATCTCTCATATTATTGATTCGATTATTGTCACAATATCATTTGCATAATATGATATATTATTAAATCAATAATTAAGAGGACAAAGTTGTTCATATTATTAAATTGCAATATTTAAAATGTCTAGAAGTTCTGTCAAGGAGAGGTTTGGTCATCTAATTGCGCGCCAATAAGGAGAAATCCTTATCAGAAAGCCCCCTCTTTCCTGGGAACGACCTGGTTGTTAAATATTGTGAGTTATAATATTAATGATGAATAAGTTCGTGTTGATTAAAGATGAAATTGATAGTTCCATTGTGTGGGAATTATTAGTGTTAGTAGAAATCGATAATTATTTCGATAATAATTGATGTATGGAGGGTATATTGTTCAATCGGGTATTCGGGATACTTTTCGTGTGGAGTACTATTCACGAGTTACTATTCATGGGTTACTATTCACCCAATTACTATTCACTAGTATTATTCACTCGGGTATTTGGGACACTTTTCGTGTCAGAGTACTATTCACGGGTTACTATTTACCCAGTTACTATTCACTCTAATATTGTTTACTCGGGTATTTGGTACACTTTTTCGTGTCGGGGTACTATTCACGGGGTACTATTCCTGAAGTACTATTCATGGGATACTATTCACCTGAAAAATATATTTCTTTTCGGTCCAAATCATTTTGGGTACAATATTATTCCATGAGGAGATGTGCTAATTTTTCAGACCGTTGGTTGAAATTATAATAGTAAATCAATATGGATCGTTGGTTTAAAATTTTAATAGTAAATCAATTTGGATCGCTGGTTTAAAGTTTTAATAATAAATCAATATGGATCGCTGGTTTAAAGTTTTAATAGTGAATCAGTATGGACCATTGCTTTAAGTTTTAATAGTAAATCAATATGGACCGTACGTTTAAAAGTAAATCAATCTGGACCGTTCATGAATTAGTTACTATTCAGTCCATTCTCCTATAAATAGAAGCTCATTCCTTCATTATTTCTTACGAATTCACTGAAACTCTAGAGAGAGAAACTATAGAGAGAAAGAAGAAAAGTATTCTGCTACTTCACACTTCCAATATCCAGTTTCTTTTAAGGTAAGGGATATTATTTGTTATACTCGTAAGGGTTATTATTTCTTTCGTATTCATGAAGAGAGCTATTGTTATTCCATTCTTTATTATTATGTTGGAATAACCTGTCTATGCGTAGTATCACATACATGGTGAAATTCTTCTATTATTCCATTCTTTATTATTCTGTCAGAATATCCTGTCTGTGCATTTACGCATGACCTGGTTCCATTATTTATTATTTTGTTGGAATATCCTGTCTGTGCGGTCTATCGCATGCATGGTGAATTCTGTTGTTATTCAATTATTTATTATTCTATTGGAGTATCCTGTCGGTGCGGATTACGCCTGACCTGGTTCCGTTCTTTATTATTTTGTTGGAATATCTTGTCGGTGCGGATTACGCCTGACCTGGTTCTGTTCTTTGTTATTCTGTTGAGAATAACATGTTTATGCTGTCTATCGCATGCATGGTGAATTCTTCTGTTATTCTATTTTTTATTATTTTGTTGGAATAACCTGTATATGTGGATTACCACATGCATGGTGAATGATCCTTTATATTCGTTCCTTATTAAATTGTGGAAATAATCTGTTTACGTTGATTATGATGAGAGTCATAATAAAAGCTTTGGACTGATGAAAATCATGGGTATATGTAGTATTATTAACTGTTATGATGAGTTATGTTGGTTATTTTGTGAAAACATGAAAGTTTCTTAGAAATCACAAAGGGTTGAAAATCAAATTTTGGTAAAAATGGAATATGAAATTCAATTGACCATATCTCCTATTATATTTCGAATTTTTGAGTGTGGTCAAGTTCTAGAGTTAGATCTATGAGTTTTCTAACTTATCCAAGTGGAATCACTGGAAAAGGTGTTGTAGATTTTTGTGTGGACTGATTTTACAAAGGAGTCAAAAACTGCAAAGTACCAAAAAGCTACAGCCCAAAAATTTAAAAAGGCCTGTTTCGGCCACTTAATTTGTGAGAAAAATTCCGACCTTTTTGAACATGGAAATATATGGTATAAAGTACCTCCTGTCCAAAAATGAGTTCATTCTGACTTAAAATGAGCTAGTTATGACTATTTCAATATTTAGGGTTTTCCGACGAAAAACGCTATAACCGGAGTTCTATAACTCCGATAACCATGAAATTTAAAGTGGAAGCTCACGTTAACATGTGTGAGATCCTGCCAAGATTTGGGAATTTCTGGAGTTAAAATTGAGGTAGCTAATTTCTTATTGAATTAATTAGAAATTGATTTTTGAAAAATACTTAAGGGAGTTGAAAAATTATAAAAAAATACTTGTTGTGTATGAAATATATGTATATATGTTTGGACAAAGGATAGAAAAATAATAAGTTGGTTTGGTAATTTTTCATGAAAATGGTTTAGTTACAAACATATGAGTTAAATATGTTATGTGAAGTTGAAGAATTGGTAAATAGGATTTTAGGGCTTGAAAATCCTATATAAGGTATATACAGATTTTTTATGAGTGATTTGATTATTAGTGATGAAATCTTATGAGTATGGCATTTTTGAATGATTAAATATATTATTTGATAAAGTGTAAACAATTAAATTAAATTGTTTATAAGTTTAAGAAGTGATTAAAATATTATTATAATATTAACAATATTAGATTATGAGTTATTTAAGTGATGGATAATATTTGGATAAATTTAAAGTCTTTAATATTTATCCTTGTTTTCGTTTGATTAATGCTTATATTATTGTCATCATCCTCATACTTATATTGTGATGAAAGTCATCTTTGTCTTACGTGCAGAGATGAACTTGGTATGATTATGACCAGGGATTATTCGGTATAATCATGACCGTAATGTAACGAATGATGTGGTAAAAGTTCTTATTGGCCTGTAGTTCATTGATGGACAGTTTTTGGTATGATTATGACCAGGGATTATTCGGTATAGTCATGACCATTGATGATTACATGAATATCCTTGTCCGTAGTGCAGCGATGATTCGATGATGTGGATTATTTATTAAGCTGAGTCGCAGCGATAAAATATTGATTATACACTTTTAATTCGTAAAAGATAGTAGATATCATGCTCTACTTGTCTCTTCTAAAATACAGATGTATGTCTTTGGCCTGTAGTGCAAAGATGAATTGTTAATAAATATCTTTGGTCGTAGTGCAAAGATGAATTTATTAGTATGATCATGAGCAGGAATTTGGATTTGGTATAACCATGATTTTTGATGTTTCAGGTGAAGATAGGTGATGAAAATTATCTTTGTCGTGGGTGCGAAGAGGAATTTAGAATCACAATTATGACTATGAGTTATTCATATGATTATGGACATGAATTGTTGATTGATGTTACAGGGATAAAACATTATTGGTGGACTTTTAACATGGAGGAGATAATAGACACGATGGTCTATTTGACTCTTCTAATGGATTGCTCGTTCATTATGACTATGGTTGAAAAGTTTTATTATCTACCATATGTTCTAAATCTCTAATTTATTATTCGATGAAGGCTATTGATAATTTAATTATCTTTAGTCATGATATTCTTTCTTGGGCTATTTGTGCTCACCCTTTTTGCTTCACAATTCCTTTTCGGGTAATAAGAGTGTAAGCTGGGTTGGCAAGGGGTGTGAGGAGAATAAAGCGTGTGGTCTATAGTTGTTGAGGTTCTCCTAAATAGTATGGAAATAATTTTATTGAGAACTTTAGATAAAGTGTGTCGTATTGTATCGTCATTTGATATTTAATTTTAAGTGAACCGAATAGGGTGAGGTGAACCCAACTTTGGAAGGGTGTTTTGCCACTATCATACAAGATGTCTAATGACATACAACCTCGTGTTATCATAAAGGCAGGGTTTGTACATCCTCTTCTTTGAGTATATCTATGAGCACTACCTATATGATCTTGGAGTATATTTGAAATATAATTCTCACTTGGAGACAACGGAGATAATTATATGTCAAGAGAAGACTCACCATTGGAAAGAAGATGATAGCAATTTTCTTGTTTTCTTTTGGGGTCTATTAGATCAACCAAGGATAATTACGTGGACATATGATATCTATCATAACCTTTACGCATGGCCTCCCACGTCTGAAGGTTTCCTTGAGCATTTCCCAAAGATTTTAATTTCTAAAACAGTTATTGACTGTACTTTTATGTAAAGTACCTTTGTAAGGTGTTGTGGTCGAGGCACCATGAGAGTTTCATTGATTTTGTATTGAAACTCACAACTTATCTATTGTCGTACTCTGCACGACAGTTCAACAGTTGTATAAATGATGTTTGTATTTGATTTTTATGGAGTGATATCTGGCGACTCAGAATGGGTCGTGTGGACCTATTTTGGGGGCGTCACAAATGGTATCAGAGCTTAGGGATATGGTATTTGGCGGAGATAAGAGTCTAGAACTAGGAGGGAGGCGACTTATATATACTTCGCTAGTGTGTGACTTACCTAAGCTGAAATTGTTTACTTGATAAGTTGACAAATTGTGATATGTAAATTAACCTTTATTTTGAAGATATATTCTAAAATGATATCTGAAATACAGTAGATGAGCAATGGAAAAATAATGATACAGAGGATATAACCGGGAAGGTACAATCTAAAAAGAAAGCAAGGTATTCTCATCTCTTCGAACTACCAGGTACGCAAATTTTGAGGGAAAAATTTCACAAGGAGGGGAGATTGTGAGATCCCTAATTTTATGAAATAAAAGTATTTAATTTTTCTATTTTGGTAAATAGTTAAATTGATAAAATTTTAAAGTTAAGGGTGATATGTAAAAATTTTTCAAAGTAAGCAAGTTATCATAAAATAACCGGTAATAAAAGTACAGTAATACGCATGGTTGCATAGTAGCACACGGTATTGATTATTGATGCTTATGTGAGAAGTCACTCAGTTACACTCAAATATTGCTACAGTAATTGATGCATCATATCTCTCATATTATTGATTCGATTATTGTCACATTATCATTTGTATAATATGATATATTATTAAATCAATAATTAAGAGGACAAAGTTGTTCATATTATTAAATTGCAATATTTACAATGTCTAGAAGTTCTGTCAAGGAGAGGTTTGGTCATCTAATTGCGCGCCAATAAGGAGAAATCCTTATCATAAAGCCCCCTCTTTCTTGGGAACGACCTGGTTGTTAAGTATTGTGAGTTATAATTATGACGCCACCAAAATAGGTATACATCACCCATCTTGAGTCGCCAAATACATGGTACAAAATACAAATAAAAGCTTAATTATGCAAATGTCGTGTAAAATAAGACAAAACATAACTGAGAGTTTAAGCGAGAATATTGCCTTCAGGCAATATCCACTCTCAAATATAGTCCTCATTACATTTATTATCACACTATTTTACGAGAATAGTGAGGACTACTAATACACCATCTCGGACCATCACTCCGGTTCCCCGACTAGTCCAACTACGTTCTCATTTTCAAGAGAGCAGTGAAAGAAAAGGTGAGCTCAACTAGCCCGAAGAAGAAATATTATGACTAAGATAATGCAGAATAAATTATCATAGGTCTTTAACAATGTTAAACTGATAAAATACAATAGACATCAAGTTTAACTGCAGCGGAACAAGCAATCCATTAGAAGAGTTAAGTAGAGAATAAAATCTACTATCTTCTATAATTTAAAATGTTTTCCTCAATTTTTATCACTGAGACTCAGCTTAATAAATAAATCACATCATCTAATCATCCCTGTACCACGGCCAAGGATATTCATTAAAGCATCAATGGTCATAAGTATACCGTATAATCCTTGGTCATAATCATACCAAAAACTATCCATTAATGCATTACAGGCCACTGAGGTCTTTTACCACATCATTTATAACATTACTGGTCATGATTATACCGAATGATCCCTAGACATAATCATACTAAGTCCATCTATGCACGTAAGCCAAAGATGACTTTCATCACAATATAAGCACGAGGATGATGACAATGATATAAGAATTCAATAAAACAAGTTTAAGAATTAGTTTATCCAGGAACCAATAACGTCCAAATTGTCAACATGATACTACTTTGTGGGGTAAAACTCAAGAATACTCAGAAGAATATTTCCATGAAAAGTTACTGGATGAAGCGCAAATATCAAGGATACTCCACAAATTTCATGGAGTATAAAAGCCAAAACTTTAACCAACTGAGTATAATAAAGAATGGAATAAAAAAAGAAATCACCAGGCATGCGATAGACCGCACAGACAGGTTATTCCAACAGAATAATAAATAATGGAACCAGGTCAAGCGTAATCCGCACCGACAAGATATTCCAACAGAATATTAAATAATGGATGTGACGCCCCCAAAATCGGGTATCTTCCAACCCAATATATGGTGCTCCACTATACTAATATCCATACACTCATTCCATTGAAATACAACAAAATGAATGTAATTACTATCTTCTTATTACAATCAAAGTATAATCCTTCCCAGGTTCATAAACCGGTTACATCGTTCATTGTTCATAATGTATAATACATACAACATACTAATCTATTACACAAATCCTAAGCATCCATTTTAGCTTTGCCCTTCTCTCTTTTGGCATTCTCAGTACGTTCATCCTTAACTGCAGTTATATAATTCACGCAAGAAGTGAGCATGACAGCTCAGCAAGCTTAATCAAGGATAACAGTAATACCACATTTATGAATTATATAACAATTCCTACATAACTGAACAATAGTTATGAAGTATCATGAAACAACAATACTTTAACAGTTCATAACATCAATTCCCAAAGTATAGAATAGATTAGGAATTCTGAACCAGTCGATAGACCATGAATAGTAACTTCTAGTTTTCATACTTGAAAAGGATTTCACAGCACTATGGCTGTTACATCCACATTACTTACGAGCACTTCTAGGTGATCAGCCTATTGTACTCTATGTTGATCAACACTCATTCATAAAACGTATTTACGTTTAATATTTTTGGCAAACTCGTGTGCCCATCGAATAATTGATGAAAAATACTTTTGTTTGTTCATAGACAAACCTTACCTTCACGTCTGTACCAATTACTTGGCATAGGATAACGTTAATATTTCTATATAGAAAGATATGAATAATAATCAATCTATATCTTACGAATAGTCTAGCCGAGTTAAAATCTGGCATCGACCCTTTCTTTAAAACCAGTCGTGTAATTCAATTCAACGAATCACATAAAACTTGGCTAACTTGAAAGTTAGACAAGCGTTAAGAAAACTTGCCTTTCAGCTTCTTCAAATAACTTAATCGACTAACCACAGCCTTTACAGAATCTAAATGATATGTTCACATAGCACACTGTAATTAGCTAACAATTAAATGTTTACATTATTTTACCAACTTCTTTCTCTTCTATATCTTAGTTAACTTAATAACTTTATTAAAGTCAACATGACTTATTACCCTTAGTCCCGGTTCATTACTCAACTGACGTTATTAATCGGACTCGAACATTGTTGGCGAAGTACCAACATTGTTTACCAATTAAGGTTCATCATTCGTAACTTACTAACATGCATTCAATTCCTAGGTTTTCATACCATATACCTTAGTATAAGTAGTATAGGAATAGCTTTAATACACTTATGAAGTGTACAAACATTACCCCTATAGGTCCATGAACAATTGAAGTTCAAAACCTAAGTCACTATCAAGAACCCTGCACTTGCTTATGCATGGCTACGGGCTTCTAATACTAGGCGGTATTTGTGGTGGCTAGTTATGATGTCTAACATCCGGTCTGGTATTTGCGTATGAGACTTTTGTACTACCGATGGTCTTTGCGGCACCATTTACCCGATGGTCGGGGATTCTTTGTTTGCCACATTGCATGATGCGGCATTTTATACTACGTCTGGCGCCGCGAGGCCAGACCTCAGTACCAGAACTTCAACAATTTTTGAAAATTTTGTGAAATTCCCGAGGCCGTAACTTCTTCGTTATAAGCCCGATTTGGTCCGTTCAAAATCCTACACGTCATAAATGATATACTCTACGTGTTCATATAAGAATTTGACACCTTTGAATCAGATAACTCAAAATTCACTATTGAGTTCATTTTCTAGACGTTCGTAAACGTTAATGAGCGTTCAATGCTCGCTTTCTTCGTTTTAAGTCAGAATCCGACGATTCTCGAACCCACAACTCTTAATTACCCAATCTCATGTGTTGACATTGAAAACCAACATTTTCATGTCTCACGACATCTTTTGACCCCCAATCCCGAATTTTAACGTTTTCGACATTTAACGTCTATTTTTGTGAAATTCGCCATAACTTCATTACTAACGTTCTCTAAGCCAAATCACATGGAATACTCCATGGATTTCATATCTACATCCTAACCAAGCAAGATGCATATATTAATGTATCGATGGAGTTCAATCATTTATAAACAATCGATCTCAACAAACAATACTTTCATGGTTTGAAACTATTTCAAACCTTATGATTCCTATGATCTCATGACTTATAGAGATTGAATCTATGGTAAGTCATCTTTAATCCACTACACAAGACATATACCACCCATCTATGATTCTCCAAGATAAAAGAAAATCAAAAGAGATGGAAATAAGAAACAAGAAGTATTACCTCAAGAACTCTTATGAAATCTCTTAGTAGAATCTACGTTCAAGCTTCCAAAGTGTATGTTGTGTGTAGTCTAGCTCTCTTTCTCTCTCAAATAATCTAGGTTAGGCAATTGAAAAACTCTCAAATGGCCAACCTTGCCTTCTTATTTATAGGAAACTAGAATGGAGGGTATTTTGGACAAACTACCATCACCTCCTTACTATTCACTCTTGGTCACCAAGTAAAATGCTTAGTGACCAAGCCTTAAACTTGGCTTACACACCAAGGTGGCCGGCCCACCCTTGCCATGGTTCATCCCATGGGTTGCCCCATGGGTTTTACCCATTCGGTGACCCACCGGTTCGATCCACGGTTCGATTTCTATGAATTGGGCTTAACTAATTAACAATGGGCCTTGACTTGGGCTTAACCCATTAACCCCTTGGGTTTGGTCATTCAATTGATTGGACTAATAATAATCCAACCTTAATGAATTAATATTAAGACTTCACTTAATTCTATAATATGAATCGTATTTTATACGTACAATTCACATATTCTCTCCGTATACTACTCGTACAATAATCGTATTGTACTTCGTATTTACTCATCGTATTATACATAGATACTAATTAGTACCATAATTGTATAACACTCGCATTAACCATAACGTAAATCCTTATATGCAATTCATTTCCTCCTCGAAAATGAATTTACTCAACCCTTAGGTTTTAAGTCCACAAGCGAAAATTGCGTTTGCCATAAATAAAATATTATCAGATATTCCATCATATCTCAATATTATATCATTACACGTTTCTCGGAATTTCAAAATAATTCTCCGCACAGAAATGGATGAATAGTGTTTTTATGGAAATTTCCCAGAAAACATTTATTTTCGACTTGGAAATTCCGAACAATTAATTCTAGCACGTAGCCAGATTACTAACCATATAAACACATTCTAGGTCATAGAACGACCTTCACATAGCTTACTCATAAAATAATCAATTAAATTCATTTCATTCACATAATCAAATAAAAATTTAATTGTCATAAAAATCCAATTTTCTCGGGTGTTACATTTTCTCCCCCGTATAAGGATTTTGTCCCCAGAATCGTAGCTTATAATTACATGAACAAATGAGGAAAATCTTCCTTCATTTTACTCTCGAGCTCCCACGTTGCTTTTTCAGCTTTGTGGTTTCTCCATAACACCTTCACTAAAGGTATGACCTTATTTCTTAAAACTTGTTCCTTCTTATCAATAATTTGAACTAAAAGTTCTGTGACACCCCCAAATCCGGTACTTCCATTTCCACAGGATTTGGTGTTCACTGTACAAATATCATCTATCTATCTACCCATAAATAAATGCAAACCATGCAATAGATAGAACTAAAGAAATAAATCTCCCCTTATGGGGTTACATCAACGGCTTAATAAATAAAATCCCAGGTTGCTCTAACCTTAAAACATCTGTGCGAAATCATAAACAAATAAGTCTTAAGTAACATCAAGTCTAAATATCATTACATAACCACATAAATAACAGTCTTCATTACTTGCTAATCTTGCCCTTGCCCTTACTAGTGGAAGGTTCGTCTGCTCTTTCGTTCTTAACTGCAATGTTATTATTACGCAAGAGTGAGCACGATTGCCCACAAGTATAACAATATAACAATGAATAATAACATGCGAATAAATTAACAACTTCTGATATAAAAGCTCAACATTTGAATCAAGAATGAATAACAAGAATCAAAAGAAATTCTGAGGGTCATAAGACCTTGAACTTTGTCCTAGGTTGTCAAGTGTTAATACTTGAAACCTTTAACAGTCATAAGACTATGCACTCTTCTTCTCGTACTTAGGGGGATCAGCCCTTAGTACCATATTGTGCACAATATCTTAACGCTAACGCATAAGTAATCCCCTTTACAGGGTTGTTCATCTCAGTTTGACATTCGAGTCCGCACCAAAGGAAGTTTGGTTTGGATAATTCATCAAGGGTTCTGGAATTTAGAATGCTCATCAACTATGGACTAGTCGAATCAATAAGGGTTCGCTAGTCTAACAAGGTTTAACAATAACTGATAAATTAACTTGGATAAAATCTCAAAGGTATACAATAGAATAAGTATTGTATTACAGCATCATGCTTGAAGGATTAATAAGCTTTAATATACAAAACAGACTTAACCAATAACAATGAGAATTTTCTCGATGTAACACAGTGAATTTATCAACTTATAATGATAACAAGTAGGGTTAGGAAACTTACCTCGTGCGTAGATTACACGTTAATAAAACTCGTTCTTTGATTTAAATCCTACATATCATTCATGTTCACAATACCAATCAATCATAATGTACTAAACATCACAAGTTTATTCTTTGTCTAACTCGAGTTCATGACTATACCTAGTCAATTACTACAGTTATTGTCAGAAATTAAGACTTCACGAACAATAAGCTAACTATGCATTTGATCATTCAAATTACACACGTAATTGTGTTATGGACATGTTAAGAATTTATTTTAACACCTCATTATATGTCTAACAAGTCTTTACGTTCATTAAACTAAGTTGCTATCACATTTCTATAATTCAACATTTTTAAAAAACTCATTTCTTACTTATTACGCTAAGTGGTAAGGCTGCATGGCACTTTGTTATCTTGAGTCTTGGCTGCGGCTTTCCATGGCGCTTCTGGGGAGAGGTTTAGATTACGGAGTTAGGCGCTTGTATTTGAAACTCCAAATTTTGATTCTCAATTCGCAAAGAACACAGTGTTCAGCGAATTAAACACTACATGATCATTAATTTCACCAAATTAAACATACCCACATGCTAGAATTTATACATGATCATTACCCAACATATATAGAGTAATTTAACCCATTAAAACACATAATTACATAATTAAATTATGCAAATTGTACTGTTCTTGATGTTCTTGAAGTTTTTGAACATAATTCCTAAAATTTAACGCCACACATTCGTTATATGACCAAATCCAACCATTCCAATTTCGTTTTGTTCATTTTATCAAGCATAATCATATAAGTGTGTGAATTTTGCAAAACAATTTATATTTGACATATTAAAATCACGTGTAAGGCCATATGGCCATATAACATACTCTATAACTTTTGAAGCCATAATCATACGTTATAATATTATGAAATTGATGATATGAAACCATACCATATATATTAAAACATGTTCTGATGCTATATTAATACATATATTCACATAATTGATACCCTTTCCAACTATAGAAACTTTACAGAAGACTTTAAGCCATATCCCTGAAAACTTTAAAAGACGTAAAATAGGAATTGGGTTGAAGAGATTACCCAAGCATGGATTAGTAGGATTGAAACCTTTCTCAAAATTCTTCTTAACTCTCACAATCTCTTAACAATCTCTGAACTCTCAAATTCTCTCTCTGTTATGTTATTCTAGACTTAGGCAAATAATGACAGAAAAGAGAAAGCGTATAATAATAAAGGAAGAAACTGACGCGTTGTGGTCAGTTACCCAGTCATGGGTTAACTGCCCTCAACTTCCACTAAAGTCTTGTTTGGCTAGTAAGAATAAATTTCACAACCATTTAATTTAATTAAACTTTATCATATAGTTTAAATAATGTCACACTCCTTTATAAAATAAATCTAATATCTTATTTAATTTACTTTAAATAAAATATAATAATTTCTTATTAATTCACATAGTCACATAATTCAATTTTTTTATTTAATAATAATATCAAATTATTAAATCTCTAATTAATAATTAAATTAATTAAACTAACAATAGGCTTATTAAATATTCCTTTTAATATAATAAGCTCACATAATTACATACATCGAATAATAAAATTCTCCACATTAATTTAATAAATATAACACATATAATTAAATTAATCTACCATAACTTCATCAATTAATTATTTAATCTAATAATTAATTCATCGAAAAATATTTATTCAATCCAATAAATATTAGAATTAAATTACAAAATCTCGGTTGTCACATCTTTCCCCTCTTAAAAGGATTCTGTCCTCAGAATCACAACTCAACAATTCGTCCCGTTACATTCTCCCCCCCCCCCCCCTTACAAAGATTCTGTCCCCAGAATCGCTTATAACAATATAAGTAAACAAATGAGGATAATTTGTCTTCATATTCTCTTCGAGTTCCCACGTAGCTTCTTCAGCATTGTGGTTCCTCTAAATTACCTTAACAGAAGGTATTACTTTATTTCTCAAAACTTATTCTTTTCGGTCGACAATTTAACAGGAATTTCTTCGTAAGATAAGTCTTTTTCAAAATATAGGGGTTCATATTCAATCACGTGCTTGTAATCGGGTTTATATGGTCGTAGGACTGAGACATGGAAAACGTTATGGACATTCTCTAAAGCTGGAGGTAAGGCTACCTCATAAGCAACTTCTCCAACCCTTCGTAGTATTTCAAAGGGTCCAATGAATCTTGGGATTAATTTCCCTTTCTTTCCGAATCTGATCTTTCCTTTCCAGGGAGAGACCTTCAAAAACACATAACTACCCGGCTCGAACTCAACATTCTTACGGTGTGGATCGGTGTATTTCTTCTGTCTATCTTGAGCTGCTTTCAATCTTGTTCGGATTACTCTGACTATTTTTGCTGTTTGTTGCACCAATTCCGGGCCTAGTAGTTGTCTTTCGCCAACTTCATCCCAATATAGCGGAGTTCTACACTTTCTGCCGTATAATGCTTCATAAGGTGGCATGCCAATACTAGTGTGGTAACTGTTGTTGTAGCCGAACTCTACGAGCGGTAGAGGGTAATCCCAATTTCCTTTAAAGTCCATTTTACAAGCTCTTAACATATCTTCCAATGTCTGAATTGTTCTTTCACTCTGTCCGTCTGTCTGAGGGTGATATGACGTGCTCATTTGCAACTGTTTACCCATACATTCTTGTAGATGTTTCCAGAAGTTCGACGTAAAACGAGGATCTCTATTAGAAATAATTGACACCGGAACTTCGTGCCATAAAACTATCTCTTTCACATATAACCTTGCCAACTGATCTAAGTTGAATCTGATTTTGATTGGAAGGAAGTGTACGGATTTTGTCAGTCGGTCAACGATAACCCATACTACGTCCTAGCCTTTCTGAGTTGTCGGTAGGCCAACCACAAAATCCATTGTAATATGTTCCAATTTCCATTCTGGGATCTCTAAAGGTTGTAGTAACCCACTCAGCCTCTAATGTTATGCTTTAACTTTCTGACATGTCAGGCATTTGGCAACACATTCTGCAACCTCTCGTTTCAAATTTGGCCACCAAAAATGTTGTCGAAGATCTTGGTACATCTTGGTGCTACCAGGGTGAATCGAATATCTTGAGTTATGAGCCTCGCTCAAAATTTCTTCCTTAATCTCTAGTACTGGCGATACCCAAATTCTGCTCTCAAATCTTAGTAGTCCCTCACTATCTATTTTGAATCTCGGTTCAGTCCCTTCAGATATCTTCTTTTTCACTTTCTCACATTCTTCGTCCTGAAGTTGAGCCTCCTTAACTTTATCCAGTAAAGTTGTTCCAGCTTGCATCTGGAACAGCTTCTCGTCAATCTCCATAGGATACTTCACTTCTAGTTCTAGCTTTTCAATTACTAAAACTAGCTCCTCCTGAGCGGTCAACATCATCAATTTCTCCAGACCCTTTCTACTTAAGGCATTGGCAACCACATTTTCCTTACCCGGATGGTATAGAATCTCACAATCGTAATCCTTAATTAACTCCAACCACCTCACATGTTCAGGTCTTTCTGTGTAAAAATATATTTCAGACTCTTGTGATCTATATATATTTCACACTTCTCCCTGTAAACATAGTGCCTCCAGATTTTCAAAGCGAAAACTACTGCAGCTAACTCCAAATCATGGGTCGGATACCCCTTCTCATAATCTTTCAGTTGTCGTGACGCGTACGCAATGACTCTGCCATTTTGCATAAGCACACAGCCTAGTCCTTTGTGCGACGCATCACTATATACCAAAAAATTTCCTGTGTCATCTGGAAGAGATAACACAGGTGCTGTACTCAACCTCTTCTTTAATTCTTGAAAGCTTTCCTCACATTTCTCCGTCCAAACAAATTTCACCGATTTTCTAGTCAAATTCGTTAGCGGAGTTGCGATCTTGGAAAAATCCTGAATGAATCTTATGTAATAACCTGCCAATCCAAGAAAACTTCTTACTTTCGACGGCGTCTTCGGCTGATCCTAGTTAATCACAGCTTCGACTTTGGAGGAATCCACCGAAATTCCGTCCCTATCAATCACATGCCCTAGAAATTATACTTTTTCAATCCAAAATTCACATTTCGAAAACTTGGCATACAACTTCTCCCTTCTCAATATCTCCAATGTCATCTTCAAATGCTCTTCATGTTCTTCCTTGGTTTTCGAATATACCAAAATGTCATCTATGAATACCACTATGAATTTGTCCAAAAACGGCTTGAACACTCCATTCATTAAGCCCATAAATGCTGCAGGAGCATTTGTCAGACCAAATGACATTACCAAAAATTCGTAGTGACCATATCATGTTCTGAATGTTGTCTTCGGTACATCCTCTGGTCTCACCTTCAGTTGATGATAACCACTCCTCAAATCTGTCTTTGAAAAATATCTTGCTCTCTTTAACTGATCGAACAAGTCGTCGATTCGCGGTAATGGATATCTATTCTTAATCGTGACCTTATTCGGGTTCTCTCGTAGTCTATCTTGAGTCGCATTGTTCCATCCTTCTTCTTCACAAATAAAACCGGCGCTCCCCACGGTGATACACTTGGTTGAATGTACTTCTTGTCCAGTAATTCTTGTAGTTGGACCATTAGTTCCTTCATCTCTACCGGTGCCATTCGGTACGGTGCCTTCGATATTGGAGTCGTTCCTGGGGCCAAATCGATCACAAAGTCAACTGCTCTATCCGGAGGAAGTCCTGGCAAATCATCCAAAAATACGTCTGCGAAATCTCTCACTATTGGTATCTCATCTATTTTCGGATTCTCTTTTCAACTATCGACTATGTAAGCTAGATATCCTATACAGCCTTGCCTTAACAACCTCCTGGTCTGCATCATCGTCAGACAACTCGCTTGTCTAGGCGACTTACTACCATAAAACATAACCTTTGACGGAGTCATAAGGTTAATACGCTTCTTCTAGCAGTTAATTACCGCCCCACAATTGGATAACCAATCCATACCCAAAATAACATCGAATTCTCCGAGTCGAATAGGGATAAGATCTATGTTCATGATATTACCCTTAATATCCACCCTACAGTTCTTGTGCACAAACTTAACAGGGATTATTTCTCTATTCGCAATTTCTATGTTCATGGGGTATTCTAACTCATCCTTAATCAATTCTAAGTTCTTAGCAAAGTCATCGGATATAAATGAACAAGTAGCACCCGAATCAAATAATATATAAGCATTAACTTTATTGATCGGAATGATACCTGACACCACATCGCGAGACTGCACTGCATCCTGCACTGTCATGTTGAATGTTCTGGCTGTTAGTTTATTGGTTATGGTTGGTCCTGCAATAGTCAGAGTGCTTCCCCCAGTATTTCCTCTATTTCCTCCTGAACTCGTCCCTCCAGATCCTTTCTTAGGACAATCCCTTGCAAGATGGTCCTTTGAGCCACAAGTGAAACATGCACCCTTCTTTGGGTTCGGACAGTTTGGTGCTATATGGCCTTCCTGACCACAATTGTATCACACTCGCTTCCCTTTCATACAAACTCCCAGATGAGTTGTCCCATAGGTTGGGCACGCTTCGATCTTCTTCTTCTGCCCTCCTTGTTGACTTCCAGCCGACGAATTATCAGACCACTTCTTCTTCTGATTATAACTATTCCCAGTGCTATTCCCACCAGTCTTATTATTACCTTCATTCTCACTCTTCTTCTTCTTCTGATCTTGATTATATTTCATTATCGCGTCGCTTCCACCCTCAGCGAGTATGGCCTTCTCTAACACTCCAGCAAAAGTGTTCAATTGAAACATTGACACTTTGCTATACAACCAGGGCTTTAGTCACTTCTCGAATCATCTTGCCTTCCTCTCATCGGTATGCATTTGGTATGTGGCAACCCTAGCTAACTCGTTGAACCTTATTGCATAATCAGGTACTGACATACTCCCCTATTTCAACTCTAGAAACTGAACTTCCATCTGATTTTGTGAACTGGTCGAAAAGTACATCTCGAAGAACATCTCTTTAAATCTATCCCAGGGTACTACACCTTCACCTCCTCTCACTTTGTTTGCACGCCACCAATAAGCGGCGGACTTCAAAGATAAGCGTTGCATCGCGGTCTTCTGATCTTCCCTTACTCGAGCGACATCGAACACCTTCTCCATCTCCATTACCCAAGTCTGAGCTTCGATTGGGTTTATGGAACCCTTAAACTCTGGCGGTCCCACCGCCTTGAAGTCCTTAAACGAGGTGTTTGGTGGAGCTTGTGGTTGATTGTTAATCACCCCGGCTAAAAGGTTCACCAATTGCTGAACAGGGTTAGCATTGGCATCATTGTTGTATTCATTGGTTCCTCTTGTGCTTGCTGATGGTTTTGTCTTCTTCTAGATGACATATTTCTATTAAGAATATACGCTTATTAGGTCTTTATTCAATCTCTTAAACATTTAAGACTTAACTAAAACATTTAATCATAACTCACTTAACACATCAATTCAAATAATCTCTGACATTTTCATTAAATTCAAAAGTTTTAACATCATAAGATAGCATCACTGCTATTTATATCTACTATCCCGAGATAAAAAAATCTACAGGATTTAAAACATCAAAATATTCCTTTGTTCATAAACATATCGGAATTTACATCATTAACTACCAAATAGTTTTCATATATTTAAACTAATACTATCACTGCCTATTAAGGCGCTGGATAGCCTTGCCATGTTCTTCTTCCATGATACGAGACATCGTCCTGCGATCAAGCATGTAGGATGGTAGACCTTCAAACTGGATCGGGTACTTCATAACTCGATCCTGTGTAGGATCGTCCTACGATCAAGCATGTAGAATACGTCTCCCCAAGCTTAGCCTTCTTTACACGACAATCCTCTTCAGCGAGATCAGCCCGACATGACTCTCTCACCCAGCCCTCCTCTACTAATGCCAGTCTCTCAGAGCTCTCTTTCAGATCTTTCTTTAGCTTCTCTATTTCTTTGGTCTTCTCCTCAGTTTGACCCTTCTCGTGAACTAAGTCCCACTCCATGTTTCCCAAACATATGTGAAGAGTCATAATCTCCCCATCCCTCTGCTCGATGGTACTCTTCTGCATAACAGTCCTCTATGTCAGCTCCTGAACAGTGTCCTGCAACTCTATGTTACGATCATAAAGTGCATCATACATCTCAGCATCAATGGAGTTCGGTGGGAACTCCTCTTCCTCCTCGTCCTCATCAGAATCCTCCTCTGGATCGGTCTCAGGCTCATGCTCCCGACCAACAACAGTGATCAACGGAGATGGCTCTCTCTGTACTAACTGTTCCCTGACGACATGTATGTCTCGAGGCACCTCCTCCGTAGGTACTCAGGGTTCCTCCTCCCCAGCTCGACTAGCTCCTCCAACATCCGACATCCTGACAACAAAATTTTAAGTTTTAGTTACTAATGCTAGCGAACACATAACTTAACACATAAGCACATAAAGTCTTTTATTATCTTCAATGAATTTAGAAATTCATTTCTTAGAACTCGATAAGAGTTTACCACCACTATATTCTCAATCTCCTACAAGGCTACTACCTAAGGTTGTTTCCCCACCTAAGGTTCATAACCTACAACTTTGATACCAACCTGTGACACCCCCAAATCCGGTGCTTTCATTTCCACAGGATTTGGTGTTCACTGTACAAATATCATCTATCTATCTACCCATAAATAAATGCAAACCATGCAATAGATAGAATTAAAGAAATAAATCTCCCCTTATGGGGTTACATCAACGGCTTAATAAATAAAATCCCAGGTTGCTCTAACCTTAAAACATTTGTGCAGAATCATAAACAAATAAGTCTTAAGTAACATCAAGTCTAAATATCATTACATAACCACATAAATAACAGTCTTCATTACTTGCTAATCTTGCCCTTGCCCTTACTAGTGGAAGGTTCATCTGCTCTTTCGTTCTTAACTGCAATGTTATTATTACGCAAGAGTGAGCACGATTGCCCACAAGTATAACAATATAACAATGATTAATAACATGCGAATAAATTAACAACTTCTGATATAAAAGCTTAACTTTTGAATCAAGAATGAATAACAAGAATCAAAAGAAATTATGAGGGTCATAAGACCTTGAACTTTGTCCTAGGTTGTCAAGTATTAATACTTGAAACCTTTAACAGTCATAAGACTATGGACTCTTCTTCTCGTACTTAGGGGGATCAGCCCTTAGTACCATATTGTGCATAATATCTTAACGCTAACACATAAGTAATCCCCTTTACAGGGTTGTTCATCTCAGTTTGACATCCGAGTCCGCACCAAAGGAAGTTTGGTTTGGATAATTCATCAAGGGTCCTGGAATTTAGAACGCTCATTAACTATGGACTAGTCGAATCAATAAGGGTTCGCTAGTCTAACAAGGTTTAACAATAACTGATAAATTAACTTGGATAAAATCTCAAAGGTATACAATAGAATAAGTATTGTATTACAGCATCGTGCTTGAAGGATTAATAAGCTTTAATATACAAAACAGACTTAACCAATAATAATGAGAATTTTCTCAATGTAACACAGTGAATTTATCAACTTATAATGATAACAAGTAGGGTTAGGAAACTTGCCTCGTGCGTAGATTACACGTTAATAAAACTCATTCTTTGATTTAAATCCTACATATGATTCATGTTCACAATACCAATCAATCATAATGTACTGTTCAGCAAAGAACACAGTGTTCAGCGAAGAACACACTAATTTCACCAAATTAAACACAGTGTTCAGTGAATTAAACACTACATGATCATTAATTTCACCAAATTAAACATACCCACATGCTTGAATTTATACATGATCATTACCCAACATATATAGAGTAATTTAACCCATTAAAACACATAATTACAGAATTAAATTATGCAAATTGTACTGTTCTTGATGTTCTTGAAGTTTTTGAACATAATTCCTAAAATTTAACGCCACACATTCGTTATATGACCAAATCCAACCATTCCAATTTCGTTTTGTTCATTTTATCATGCATAATCATATAAGTGTGTGAATTTTGCAAAACAATTTATATTTGACATATTAAAATCACGTGTAAGGCCATATGGCCATATAACATACTCTATAACTTTTGAAGCCATAATCATACGTTATAATATTATGAAATTGATGATATGAAACCATACCATATATATTAAAACATGTTATGATGCTATATTAATACATATATTCACATAATTGATACCCTTTCCAACTATAGAAACTTTACAGAAGACTTTAAGCCATATCCCTGAAAACTTTAAAAGACGTAAAATAGGAATTGGGTTGAAGAGATTACCCAAGCGTGGATTAGTAGGATTGAAACCTTTCTCAAAATTCATCTTAACTCTCACAATCTCTTAACAATCTCTGAACTCTCAAATTCTCTCTCTGTATATCTCTCTGTTATGTTATTCTAGACTTAGGCAAATAATGACAGAAAAGAGAAAGCGTATAATAATAAAGGAAAAGCGACGCGTTGTGGGTGATCACTTGATTATGGGTTAAGCGCCTCAACTTCCACTAAGGCCTTGTTTGGCTAGTAAGAATAAATTTCACAACCATTTAATTTAATTAAACTTTATCATATAGTTTAAATAATGTCACACTCCTTTATAAAATAAATCTAATATCTTATTTAATTTACTTTAAATAAAATATAATAATTTCTCATTAATTCACATAGTCACATAATTCAATTTTCTCATTTAATAATAATATCAAATTATTAAATCTCTAATTAATAATTAAATTAATTAAACTAAAAATAGGCTTATTAAATATTCCTTTTAATACAATAAGCTCACATAATTACATACATCGAATAATAAAATTCTCCACATTAATTTAATAAATATAACACATATAATTAAATTAATCTACCATAACTTCATCAATTAATTATTTAATCTAATAATTAATTCATCAAAAAATATTTATTCAATCTAATAAATATTAGAATTAAATTACAAAATCTCGGTTGTCACAAGTTCCTCATAGGACAAGTCTTTCTCTATTTGGATAGATTCATACTCTATTACGTGTTTATAGTCCGGTTTATAAGGATTTTGACAATTACATGAAACACATTATGAATCGTTCCATCTCCGGAGGTAAAGCTACTTCATAAGCTACCTCCCCTCCCCTTCTTAAAATCTCAAAAGGTCCTACAAACCTTGGACTTAACTTCCCTTTCTTCCCAAAACGTATCTTCCCCTTCCAAGGCGATACTTTTAGAAAAACAAAAGATCCTACATCGAATTCTCTCTTTTCTCTGTGAGGATCGGCATACTTCTTCTGCCTATCTTGAGCAGCAACTAATCGAGTACGTATTAACTTCACCATGTCCGCCATCTGCTGTACCATCTCAGGTCCCAACATCCGACGATCACCCACCTCATCCCAACACAATGGAGTTCGGCACTTCCTTCCATACAACGCTTCGTAAGGCGGCATGCCTATACTAGCATAAAAACTATTTTTGTAAGAAAATTCCACCAATGGTAGATATTCGTCCCAACTCCCTTTGAAATCCATAACGCAAGATCTTAACATATCTTCTAGCGTTTGAATTGTCCTTTCACTTTAACCATCCGTCTGAGGATGATACGCCATACTCAATCTTAACTGTGTTCCCATTTGCTCTTGCAAACTCCTCCAAAAGTTTGATGTGAATCGTGGATCACGATCTAAAATGATCAAAACAGGTACTCCATGTCTGGAAATAATTTCCTTGACATACAGCTTAGCTAACTGATCCAAGTTATACTTGACTCCTATTGGTAGAAAATGAGCCGATTACGTCAATCGATCCACTATCACCCATATAGCATCGTATCCTTTTCTAGTTGTCGGAAGTCCCACCACAAAGTCCATTGTGATGTGCTCCCACTTCCACTCTAGAATTTCTAACGGTTGTAACAACCCGCTAGGTCGTTGGTGTTCAGCCTTAACTTTTTGACAAGTTAAACACCTACTAACGTATTCTGCTATCTCCGTCTTCATGTTCGGCCACCAAAAGTTCTGACGAAGGTCTTGATACATCTTCGTACTACCGGAATATATCGAGTACCTCGAACTATGAGCCTCCATCATTATTTCTTCCTTTAATTCGGGATCATTCGGAACCCAAATTCTTCCTTCAAAACGAAGTAGTCCCTCCTTATCGAGGTTATACTTAGTCTTCTCTTCATCTTCTATCCTCTTATGTATCTGCTGGCATTCGTCGTTACTCAATTGTACTCCCCTAACCCATTCCGCTATGGTCGATTGGGTTTCCATGGAAAATAACATTTCCACCGCTTCCTCTAGTAACTTAACTTCTAACTCCATGCTTGCCATCGTTGTTATCAACTCATTCTAAGTTGTTAACATTGACAGTTTCTCTCTACCCTTCCTACTTAGCGCATCGGCCACTACATTCGCTTTCCCCGGATGATATAAAATATCACAGTCATAATCTTTGATTAATTATAACCAAATTTCTACGCTCTCATGTTCAACTCCTTCTGTGTGAAGATATATTTCAGACTTTTGTGGTCCGTATATATCTCACACTTCTCACCATAAAGATAATGCCTCCATATCTTTAAGGCAAAAACTACAGCTGCCAATTCCAGATCTTGAGTAGGATAGACCTTCTCATAATCCTTTAATTGACGTGACACATACGCAATGACTTTGTCATGCTGCATGAGCACGCAACCCAGTCCTTTATGCGAAGCATCGCTATACACTATAAAGTTCCCTGTATCTTCGGGAATGACAATACAAGTGTCTCACTTAACCTCTTTTTCAACTCCTGAAAACTGTTTTCACATTTTTCAGTCCATACATACTTCACCGACTTTCTTGTCAGATTTGTTAACGGAGTAGCTATTTTAGAAAAGTTTGGAATGAACCTTCTATAGTATCCCGCTAACCCCAGAAAACTCTGAACCTCAGTTGGCGTTTTCGGTTGCTCCCACTCATTAACTGCTTCTACGTTTTTCGGATCTACAAAAATGCCATCCTTATCGATAACATGCCCTAGAAACTACACTTGTCCAAGCCAAAATTCACACTTCGTGAATTTCGCATACAACTTCTCCTTCCTTAGTGTTTCCAACATTATTCTTAGATGTTCTGCATGATCTTCTGGCGTCTTTGAATAGACTAGAATATCATCAATGAATACTACGATGAACTTGTCCAAATATGTTTGAACACTTTGTTCATCATAGCCATAAATATGGATGGCGCATTAGTCAACCCAAACGACATTACCAAAAACTCGTAATGACCATAACGAGTTCTGAACGCCATCTTAGGTACATCCTCCTTCTTCACCTTTAACTGATGATACCCTGTGCGTAAATCTATTTTAGAAAAATACTTTGCCCCTTTCAACTGATCAAATAGATCATCGATCCTGGGCAATGGGTATTTATTCTTAATCGTTAACTTGTTCAACTCGCGATAGTCAATACAAAGTCATAACAACCCATCCTTCTTCTTTACAAACAACACCGGTGCTCCCCAAGGAGACACACTTTGTTGAATGTACTTTCTATCTAATAGTTCTTGTAATTGAACCATTAACTCCTTCATCTCAACTGGCGCCATCCTATATGGTGCCCTTGAAACTGGTGTCGTTCCCGGTAACAGATCAATTACAAATTCAACCTCCCTGTCTGATGGAATACCCGGTAACTCCTCTGGAAATACATCCGCGAACTCTTGCACTATAGGTATCTGTTCCAAGGATATTCCCACTCTTTGGGTATCCAAAACATGGCACAGATAACCTACACACCCTTTTCTCAACATTTTCCTAGCTCGTGTCATCAACAGACAACAAGAGCGTCTCGGTGATTTACTACCGAAGAACACCACCTTTGTTTTCTTAGAAAGCCGAAGGTTTACACTTTTCCTGTGGCAATCTATTATTTCCTTATGGTTAACCAACCAATCCATACCAAGAATTACATCAAATTCTTTTAACCTTATCGGTACCAAATCTACCGATAACTTATTCCCTCTAATTTCTACGCAACAATCCTTATGAATATGTTCAATGGGGATTATCTCTTCATTTGTTACCTTAACGTCTAAAGGTATTGGTAACTTCTCAGGGATTAAACCTAATCTCTTAGCAAATTCACATGCTATAAAAGAACAAGTAGCACCCGAGTCAAATAGCACATAAGCATTTATCTTATTGACCGGAATGATACCTGCTTCCACATCCGTTGATGTGACCGCATCTTGGACAGTCATATTAAACGTAAGAGCTGAGGGTCTACCCACCGATGGTGTTGGTCCAGTAATGGCTAATTTACCACTACCAGAACTCTTATTCCCCTCTAATCCCTTCTTCGGGCAATTTCTTACCATGTGGTCCAATGACCCACAGACAAAACATCCCTGGTTCTTCTTAGGGTTAGGACAGTTGGGTGACAAATGCCCCTCCTGCCCACAGTTGTAGCAGACTACTTTCCCCTTTAAACAGACTCCCGTGTGAGTCTTTCCGCATATCTTACATGCTTCTGTCCTTCGCTTGGGCTCTCCCTGCTTTACCCCAGTATTCCCAGGGTTAAAACTCTTCCTCTTAGGCAAGTTGTCGCCTCCGTTGACAACTTCAGCCTTAATACCTCCTTCTAACTTACTCTTATTCTTCCGCTCTTTGTGGTACTGAGACAATGTCTCACCACCACCTTCAGCTAGTATCGCCTTTTCCAGAATGGTCTCGTAAGAAGCACTCTGAAAGACCGATATCCTACTATAGAGCCAGGGTTTTAAGCTCTGCTCAAACCTGCGCGCCTTTCTCTCCTCTGTATCCACTTGGTGTGGAGCAAATCTCGCCAATTCATTGAACTTGGCGGCATACTGGGGAACTGTCATATCCCCTTGCTTAAGTTCTAGGAACTTAATTTCCATCCTACCCTGCATACTAGTAGGGAAATAGTTTTCAAAGAAGACCTTCTTAAACTGTTCCCACGTAACTGCTTCTGTTCTAGCCCCACCCTGGTGAGCCTCCCACCAGTAGTTGGCTTCCCCCTTCATCATGTAAGTCGCAAAAGAAGTCTTTTGTGCCTCACCTATGTTTGTTATCACAAACACCTTTTCAATCACTCTTACCCATGTCTGGGCTTCTAACGGGTCCGTCGTTCCTCGGAACTCGAGAGGACCCACACTTTTAAAGTCCTTAAAGGTAGTTGTTCTTACAACCCCAGGAGCTATAGGAATCCCACTCCCAACTTGGTTAAATGCAGCCGTTAATAAATTAACGAACTCTTACATAGGGTTATTAGGACCCCCCCTGATTCTCATTATGAGACTCGGCCTCTTGGTTACGTTGTCTCCTTCTTGGCGGCATAATTCTGATTAAATAAATAAAGCTATGTTATTATCTATTTAACTACTTGGTTATCATTCTCAACCAACAACAACCATTCATACCACAACAAGCACATTTAATAAAAACTTCATTATATAAATATGCTTTCATAGTCAAAACTATTTACATCATTTTTCTTTAGCCAAAAGCTATTACATACTATCCCACGATTGCCTTCTACAAAAATTGGGATTTACAAAAAGACTATCCTTAAATTATACAAAAAAGGGCTTTACGTCACTACTACATACAAAAAGATCTAATGATCTACTAACACTGTCGAACGGCATTCTCATATTTCTAATTTGCCAGAATCGACACTATATCTCGACTTATGGTATGTCGAGTCTGCCCGGACTCAATAGAATAACAAGTAATTTTCAGCTTGAAATCCTCATAAGTGTACTCGTGGATGTATGACATCCTAGCTATCTTCTGGTCTTTCTTAACCAGTTTCTTTTGAAGCTTTAGGACCTCATCCTTATAGTCATGAGCTTTATCTGTCATAAGCACTTTCTCATCGTGCTCTGACTCAAAGTCTGCTTCTGCAGATTCTTTCGCCTCATATAGGGCGGTTATCTCTTCACTCTGTGTCTGCACTACTATGCGCAGTTGCACATTCCTATCTAACACAGCCAGATACAATGCTCTCATTTCATCCAGAGGCGTCGGCTCCTGAGTAGGCACCATCGTATTAACCGATGTCACCTCCATTTCCTCCTCCACGTCCAGCATCTCATTCTGGTATGATGCTAAACCCATCGTCTCCTCAGAGTATTCCTCCTCAGAGATGTACTCCTCAATGTCTGAGTCGTCTAGTATAACTATCGGTACCTCCGCCACTGGCATTGGTACTATCTCAACTTGATTCACTGAATCCTCACTTATCATCTCCATGTTTCTAAACATCAAGCTATCGGTTGACATCTACAAACACATAACACGTTAATTAGTATATAATACACAATAGTATAAGCATAATTCACATTTAATTTATTTAAGATTAATTTTCATCTTTTAATTCTTTCGATACTGAGTTATCTCAATACCTTAATAATTCATTGGACTTGAATTTCATTCTTCAAACTTTACTTTCCTTACAATGTTATTAGCCTAAGGTTTCCCTCCTTAAGTTTTATAACCTAAAGCTTTTATACCAACCTGTGACGCCCCCAAATTCAGGTATCTTCCAACCCGACATATGGTGCTCCACTGTACTAATATCCATACACTTATTCCATTAAAATACAACAAAATGAATGTAATTACTATCTTCTTATTACAATCAAAGTATAATCCTTCCCAGGTTCATAAACTGGTTACATCGTTCATTGTTCATAATGTATAATATATACAACATACTAATTTATTACACAATGCCTAAGCATCCATCTTAGCTTTGCCCTTATCTCTTTTGGCATTCTCAGTACGTTCATCCTTAACTGCAGTTATATAATTCACGCAAGAAGTGAGCATGACAGCTCAGTAAGTTTAATCAAGGATAACATTAATACCACATTCGTGAATTATATAACAATTCCTACATAACTGAACAATAGTTATGAAGTATCATGAAACAACAATACTTTAACAGTTCATAACATCAATTCCCAAAGTATAGAATAGATTACGAATTCTGAACCGGTCGATAGACCATGAATAGTAACTTCCAGTTTTCATACTTGAAAAGGATTTCACAGCACTATGGCTGTTACATCCACATTACTTACGAGCACTTCTAGGTGATCAGCCTATTGTACTCTATGTTGATCAACACTCATTCATTAAACGTATTTACGTTTAATATTTTTGGCAAACTCGCGTGCCCATCGAATAATTGATGAAAAATACTTTTGTTTGTTCATAGACAAACCTTACCTTCACGTCCGTATACATGGCATTGGATAATGTTAACATTTCTATATAGAAAGATATGAATAATAATCAATCTATATCTTACGAATAGTCTAGCCGAGTTAAAATCTGGCATCGACCCTTTCTTTAAAACCAGTCGTGCAATTCAATTCAACGAATCACATAAAACTTGGCTAACTTGAAAGTTAGACAAGCGTTAAGAAAACTTGCCTTTCAAAGATCTTCAAATAACTTAATCGGTGACACCACGGCCTTTACTGAATCTAAATGATATGTTCACATAAAGACAACCGTAATTAGCTAACAATTAAATGTTTACATTATTTTACCAACTTCTTTCTCTTCTATATCTTAGTTAACTTAATAACTTTATTAAAGTCAACATGACTTATTACCCTTAGTCCCGGTTCATTACTCAACTGACGTTATTAACCGGACTCGAACATTGTTGGTGAAGTAGCAACATTATTTACCAATTAAGGTTCATCATTCGTAACTTACTAACATGCATTCAGTTCCTAGGTTTTCATACCATAAACCTTAGTATAGGTAGTATAGGAATAGTTTTAATACACTTATGAAGTGTACAAACATTACCCCTATAGGTCTATGAACAATTAAAGTTCAAAACCTAAGTCACTATTAAGAACCCTACACTCACGCTGCGGTGCGGGCTTCCTAATACTATACTGGCGCTGCGGCGCCAATTAGCAGTGGCTAACATCCGGTCTCGGCACTGTGGCGCTAGACTTTGTACTACTAGTGGCGCTGCAACGCCATTTAGCAGTGGTCAAGGTTACTGTGTCGGCGCTGCGGTGCGGCATTTTATAGTACGTCTGGCGCAGTACCAGAACTTCAACAATTTTTTAAAATTTTGTGAAATTCCCAGGGCCATAACTTCTTCGTTATAAGCCCGATTTGGTCCGTTCAAAAGCCTACACATCATAAATGACATACTTTACGCGTTCATATAAGAATTTGACACCTTCAAATCTGGTAACTCAAAATTCACTATTGAGTTCATTTTCTAGACGTTCGTAAACGTTAATGAGCGTTCAATGCTCGTTTTCTTCATTTTAAGTCAGAATCCGATGATTCTCGAACCCACAACTCTTAATTATCCAATCTCACGTGTTGACATTGAAAACCAATTTTTTCAAGTCTCACGACAACTTTTGACCCCCAATTCAGAATTTCAATGTTTTTGACGTTTAACGTCTATTTCCATGAAATTCGTCATAACTTTGTTACTAACGTTCTCTAAGACAAATTATATGGAATACTCCATGGATTTCATATCTACATCCTAACCAAGTAAGATGCATATACTAATGTATCGATGGAGTTCAATTGTTTATAAACAATCAATCTCAACAAACAATACTTTCATGGTTTGAAACTATTTCAAACCTTATGATTCCTATGATCTCATGACTTATAGAGATTGAATCTATGGTAAGTCATCTTTAATCCACTACACAAGACATATACCACCCATCTATGATTCTCCAAGATAAAAGAAAATCAAAAGAGATGGAAATGAGAAACAAGAAGTATTACCTCAAGAACTCTTATGAAATCTCTTGGTAGAATCTAAGTTCAAGCTTCCAAAGTGTATGTTGTGTGTAGTTTAGCTCTCTTTCTCTCTCAAATAATCTAGGTTAGGCAATTGAAAAACTCTCAAATGGCCAACCTTGCCTTCTTATTTATAGGAAACTAGAATGGAGGGTATTTTGGACAAACTACCATCACCTCCTTACTATTCACTCTTGGTCACCAAGTAAAATGCTTGGTGACCAAGCCTTAAACTTGGCTTGCGCACCAAGGTGCCAGGTCCACCCTTGCCATGGTTCATCCCATGGGTTGCCCCATGGGTTTTACCCATTCGGTGATCCAACGATTCGATCCACGATTCGGTTTCTATGAATTGGGCTTAACTAATTAACAATGGGCCTTGACTTGGGCTTAACCCATTAACCCCTTGGGCTTGGTCATTCAATTGATTGGACTAATAATAATCCAACCTTAATGAATTAATATTAAGACTTAACTTAATTCTATAATACGAATCGTATTTTATACGTACAATTCACATATTATCTCCGTATACTACTCGTACAATAATCGTATTGTACTTCGTATTTAATCATCGTATTATACATAGATACTAATTAGTACCATAATTGTATAACACTCACATTAACCATAACGCAAATCCTTATACGCAATTCATTTCCTCCTCGGAAATGAATTTACTCAACCCTTAGGTTTTAAGTCCGCAGGCGAAAACTGTGTTTGTCATAAATAAAATATTATAAGATATTCCATTATATCTCAATATTCTATCATTATACATTTCTCGGAATTTCAAAATAATTCCCCGAACAGAAACGGATGAATAGTGTTTTTACGGATATTTCCCGGAAAACATTTACTTTCGACTTAGAAATTCTAAACAATTAATTCTAGCACGTAGCCAGATTACTAACCATATAAAGACATTCTAGGTCATAGAACTACCTTCACATAGCTTACTCACAAAATAATCAATTAAATTCATTTAATTCACATAATCAAATAAAAATTTAATTGTCACAAAAATCCAATTTTCTCGGGCGTTACAATGGAACCAGGTCATGCGTAAACGCACAGACAGGATATTCCGACAGAATAATAAAGAATGGAATAACAACAGAATTCACCATGCATGCGATAGACCGCACAGACAGGTTATTCCAACAGAATAATAAATATGGAACCAGGTCATGCGTAAATGCACAGACAGGATATTCCGACAAAATAATAAAGAATGGAATAACAGAAGAATTTCACAATGTATGCGGTACTTTGCATATACAGGTTATTCCAACATAATAATAAAGAATGGAATAATAGAAGAATTTCACCATGTATGCGGTACTTTGCATATATAGGTTATTCCAACAGAATAATAAGGAATGGAATAACAGAAGAATTTCACCAAGTATAGGGTAGTCCCCGTATACTGGTTATTCCAACAAAATAATAAAGAATGGAATAACAGAAGTTCTCTTCATGAATACGAAAGAAATAATACCCCTTACCGTAAAAGAAGAGTATTCCGACTAGTAGGGCGGGATTGTACTTGAAGAAAACTTGCACTACGCTCAAAGCTTTCTTAAACTCTAAAGAAATACGCTCAAGATTATAGAAGAAGAATTCTCTCTACAGTTTCTCTCTAGAGTTTCAGTGAATTCGTAAGAAATAATGAAGGAATGAGCTTCTATTTATAGAAGAATGGATTGAATAGTAACTAATTCTGAACGGTCCAGATTGATTCACTTTTAAATGGACGGTCCAGATTGATTTAATAAAATATTCTAATAAAACGAAATCTTTTTAAATAAAATATAATATATTCTATTTGTAATCTAATAAAACAAATAACTTTATAAAAGTATTATATTTTATATAAAAAGATTTTACTATGCAAACACTATGCAGGCACTATACAAACACTATGCATAATAAAATATAATATATTCTAATTATTGTCTAATAAAACAAATAACTTCATAAAAGTATTACATTTTTATATAAAAAGATTTTACTATGCAAAACACTATGCATAATAAAATATAATAAATTCTAATTATTATCTAATAAAACAAATAACTTTATAAAAGTATTTCGTTTTATATAAAAAGCTTTTCTGTTTTATTACATTAATAATACTAATAAAACAAACTTCATTATCATTATTATAATTCACACTATTAATCGACCAGGTCGTTCCCAAGAAAGAGGGAGCTTTCCAATAAGGATTTTTCCCTATTGGCGTGCAATTAGGTGACCAAATCTCTCCTTGGCAGAACTTATAGACATCGTTAATATTGCAAATAATAATGTTAATAACTTCGTTGTCTGAATTATTGATTTAATAATATATAAAATATTGACAATAATTGAATCAAATAACGTGAGATACTATGCAGCAATTACTGTAGCAATAATTAAATAAAACTGAGCGACTTCTCACATAAGCATCAATAATTAATACCGTGTGCTACTATGCAACCACGCGTATTACTGTACTTTTATCACCGGGTGTTTCAAAAGTTAACGATAAAACTTCCGCCGTTATTTTCATAAAAATATTTTTGTCGTTTTCTCAATCCGACAATAATTCCGTTGTGGGGTCCACCAATGATTGTGTCGTCGTACGAATATTCTCTGTTAAAACGAATATTCCCCAACCAATCGAATATTATATAACAACTTGCATACTTTTCCAAATTTCTAAATATTACCCACAACTATAATATTATATTAAATTCACTCCATAATATTTAAAATCTCCCTTTTTTATGAAATTTCGCCCTCGAAATTAGGGTACATACCTAGTATGTCGAAGAGGTAAGGATACTTTGATTTTATTTCAGATTCTAACTCCCAGGTCATCTCCTCAACATCGTGGTTCCTCCATAAAACTTTGACTTGAGGTATAACCTTGGAGCGTAGAATATGTTCCTTCTTATCCAAGATTTGAATAGGAATCTGTTCATACGTTAAATCTTCTGCTATTTCGTCCGGTTCTAACTCAATAATGTGGTTCGGGTCTTCCACATATTTACGTAACATGGATATATGAAAAATATTATGAACACGAGACATACTTGGCGGTAAAACGAGTCTATAGGCCACAGTTCCTACTCGATCGAGGATTAATAATGGGCCAATGAATCGAGGATTGAGCTTTCCTCTCTTTTCAAATCTCGTAACTCCTTTCCATGGAGCAACACGTAACAACACATGATCTCCAATATCGAATTCCACGTCCTTTCGATGAAGATCAGCATAACTCTTTTGTCGATCTTGTGAGGTTTTTATACATATTCAGATTGTTTGAATCTTTTCCGTAGTCATACGTACTAACTCCGGTCCCAACAACGTTGCTTCACCCACCTCATCCCAGCATACTGGAGAATGATACTTTCTTCCATACAACGCCTCAAATGGAGCCATGCCAATACTTGCTTGATAACTGTTGTTGTAGGAAAACTCCACCAATGGTAAAAACTTGTCCCAACTTCCCTTGAAGTCAAGGACACAGAGTCTTAATAAATCTTCAAGAGTTTAAATAGTCCTCTCTGATTGTCCGTCCGTCTGAGGATGATATGCCAAACTAAATCGTAAATTCGGGTCCATAGCTTTTTTGCAAACTAACCCAAAATTTTGAAGTGAATCTTGGGTCTCGATCAGAAACAATGGATACTGGCATACCATGCAGTCTTATAATTTCGTTTATGTACATACGAGCAAGACGTTCAAGTGTATAAGTTTCTCGTATTGGTAAGAAGTGAGCAGACTTGGTCAATCTATCAACAATGACCCAAATTGCATCTATGCCTTGAGAAACCTTGGGAAGACTAGTAATGAAATCCATGGTAATGTGCTCCCACTTCCATTCTGAAATTTTAAGTGGTTGCAATGAACCTTTTGGTACTTGATGCTCCACCTTGACTCGTTGACAAGTTAGACACCTTGAGATAAATAGCGCTATCTCTCTCTTCATATTGCTCCACCAAAATGTATGAAGAAGATCGTGATACATTTTGGTACTCCCAAGATGGATTGCAAACGGTGTGTTGTGCACCTCCATCATGATTTTATACTTTAAATCAGGGTCGTTAGGAACACAAAGTCTGGAGTTGACTCAAAGTATTCTTTCTTCATCGATTCTTGCTTCCGGTATAGCACCTTCTTGCACTTTCTTCCTCATACACATCAGCTCCACGTCTGTAGCTTGAGCAGCTTTAACTTTATCAATTAAAGTCGGTTCTACTCGTATATTTGCCATCATCACGTGGGTCCCTGGAGTCTTTATCTCTATCTCCATCCTTTGTAAGTCATACAAAATGGGCCTTTGAGTTGAAAATATCGTACTCGTACCCGCATATGATCTTCTACTTAATATGTGAGCTACCATATTTGCTTTTCCATGATGGTATTAGATGGTATGATCATAATCTTTCAACAGTTCAAGCCAACGTCGTTGTCGCATGTTGAGTTCCTTTTGAGTGAAGAAATATTTGAGGCTTTTATGATCCGTAAAGATCTCCACTTTCTCCCCATACAAGTAATGCCTCCAAATCTTTAGTGCAAAAATGACTGCTGCCAACTCTATATCATGAGTAGGTTAATTTCTCTCATATTCTTTGAGTTGTCGTGAGGCATAGGCTATGAGTTTCCCATGTTGCATGAGAACACATCCTAACCCTTTGCCTGAAGCATCATTGTAGATGACAAATCCCTCCAAGCTAGATGGTATTATCAGAACAGGTGCTGAAATAAGTCTACTCTTGAGTTCTTGAAAACTCTTCTCACATTCCTCGCTCCAACCGAATTTTATATCTTTTCGAGTCAGCTGAGTTAATGGAGTAGAGATTCGAGAAAATCCTTCCATGAATCTCCGATAATAACCAGCTAAACCGAGAAAGCTACGTACTTCGGTCACTAATTTAGGTTGATCCCAGCTTTGAATGGCTTCAATCTTTGCTGGGTCTACAGATATTTCATGATTTGATAACACGTGCCCAAGGAATGCTACTTCCTCAAGCCAGAACTCGCATTTCTTCAACTTGGCAAAAAGCTTATATTCACGAAGCTTTTTGAGTATCAGCCTCAAGTATTGCTCATGATCTTCACGGGTTTTGGAGTATATGAGGATGTCATCAATAAAGACGACCACAAAGTGATCCAAATATTCCTTGAATACTCGGTTCATCATGTCCATGAAGCAAAGTAGGAGCATTAGTCAATCCAAAAGACATGACTAATAATTCATAATGCCTGCATTAGAAGTTCGAAAGCGATCTTTGGAATGTCATCGGTTTTAATCTTCAATCGATGATATCCGGAACGTAAGGTCAATCTTTAAAAGAATTTGGCTCCTTATAACTGGTCAAACAGGTCATCAATGCGAGGCAACGGGTACCTATTTTTGATGGTGACATGATTCAACTCCCGATAATCAATACAAAGTCGCATACTTCCATCTTTCTTCTTCACGAATAGAACAGGAGCTCCCCAAGGAGACGTACTAGGATGAATGAAACCGATGTCTAATAATTCCTGTAGTTGGGTTTTTAACTCCTGAAGTTCAACAGGAGCCATTCGATATGTGGCTTTGGAAATGGGTTTTTTACCAGATTCAAGGTCGACACAAAATTCAATTTCACGCTCTGGGGGTAGGCCATGAAGTTCTTCAAGGAATACGTCAGGAAATTCATTAACAATACAAATATCATTCAAAACTGACGTATTTTTGTTTAGATCCGTGACATGAGCTAAGAAAGCTTGACATCCATTTTTTAATAAATGAATAGCTTTATGGCTTGAGATGACAGTGATGGATTTTAATGATTTGGTTGCTTGAATTTGTATAATAGGTTGGTTAGGAATATGAAAGCTAACAACCTTACGAAATAATTAATTTTTGCATGATGAGTAGTTAACCAATCAATCCCTAAAATCACATCAAATGCAAGTATTTTCAAAGAAATAAGATCGACAGGTAACATGCGGTTACCGATTTGAATCAAACAAGACTTATAAACCGTGGATGTAATAAAGGTTTCTCCCAACAGAGTTTCAATAGATAAGTCAAAGTCTAATTTCTCCAGAGTCAAATTTAAACGTTGAGCGCAAGTGGGAGAAATAAAGGAATGGGTCGAATGGCTATCAAATAAAGTATAAACTTCGCTAGAGTTTATTATTAGCTTACTCGTGATCACCTCGTTCAGATTCCTCACTTTTTAGGAGGTTACGGTAAACGCTCTCCCTTGAACTACCGGTTTTATCTTGTCTGGGACCCCCTTTGATGCCTCCATCCCAGCTGGACTTGACTTTGGTGCATGACAAAATCGGGCTAGGTGGCCTTCTTTTCCACAATTATAACATGCTTTAGATGGCATCATGCAGTTTGGACTTATGTGTCCTTCCCCTCTACATTTGTAACATACGACCGGTGGTCGTTCTCCTTCCTTAACAGTAAGAGCTGGTGCTGACGTCTTTTCATCTTTGCTAAACCTTCTCTTCTTGAACTTTCCACTCCTATTGTATTGGCCATGATTACCACCGAAGTGGTTATCATTTCTGGCATGTTGATTCCCTCCATGTTTGTTGTCACCGCTTCTATGACTGCTACCACTGGTATTATCGACTTGTTGGTTGTTCACTCTTGGTTGGGTTGACTCATTATCATGCTCCAATAACTGAGCTCTATTCACAACATCTGAATACAAACACAGTTTATGAGAGATAAGGTATTGACCTATCTCAGGTTTCAAACCTCTTAGAAATATCCGCGTCATTCTCTCCTCATTATCAACCAAGTGGGACGCAAACCGAGACAACTCGGCAAACTTAGCTTCATACTGGGCCACGGTCATATTGTTTTGCTCAAGCTTGATGAACTCTACCTCCTTCATGTGACGAATACTTTCAGGAAAGTACTTGTCGTTGAATAGTTCTTGGAACTTCTCCCAAGACATCTTCAGCGCGGCAGGTTGAGTACGTTTTATAAATTCCCACAAGTAATCTACCTCTGCACGCAACATGAGGTGGCAAAAGGAACCTTTTGCTCCTCGGAGCATCCCAAGACATCAAATATCTTGTTGATCTGCTTTATCCACGTCTCCGCCTTAAGTGGTTTTGGCTCTCCAAATAACTCTGGTGGTCCCAGCTCCTTGAACTGCTTAATGGTGACCGTCCGAGAGTTGTCAGTGTTTCCACCTGCATTTTGGACAGGAGCCGCCTTCGCCTGATGTTACATGAATTCTAAGAAGCTCCTAAACGTAATGTCATTCGTCATTTGATCAGTGTTGTTGTTTATAGGAGGATTATCGCCATCTTATTGCACATTGTCCTGATTATTGATCTGTGGAGACTCAATGGTCTCCTGTGCTCCATTGATGTTCTCAATATTCTCGGATGCCATTTTCAAACACTACCACAAAACAAGGGTTAAATAACATATCACATATTATCCCTATATTTTGACCGACCAATTAAATACCAAATAAACTTAGGTAGGTCATACTAGCGAAGGAATTCCTCGTCTCTCCCCTCCTAGTTCTTGTCTCACATCTCAGGCAGGGATCATATCCCTAAGATTTGATACCAACTGTGATGCCCCCAAAATAGGTATACATCACCCATCTTGAGTCGCCAAATACATGGTACAAAATACAAATAAAAGCTTAATTATACAATTATCGTGTAAAATACGACAAAACATAACTGAGAGTTTAAACAGGAATATTGCCTTCTAGACAATATCCACTCTCAAATAGAGACTTCATTACATTTATTATCACACTATTTTACAGAATAGTGAGGACTACTAATACACCATCTCGGACCATCACTCCGTTCCCCGACTAGTCCCGGTGACGTTCTCATTTCCTGAAGAGAATAGTGAAAGAAAGGGTGAGCTCAACTAGCCCAATAAGAAATATTATGACTAAGATAATGCAGAATAAATTATCATTAGTCTTTAACAATGTTAAACTGATAAAATACAATAGACATCAAGTTTAACTGCAGCGGAACAAGCAATCCATTAGAAGAGTCAAATAGAGAATAAAATCTACTATCTTCTATGATTTAAAATATTTTCATCAATTTTTATCTCTGAGACTCAGCTTAATAAATAAACCACATTATCTAATCATCCCTGTACCATGGCCAAGGATATTCATTAAATCATCAATGGTCATGACTATACTGTATAATTCCTGGTCATAATCATACCAAAAACTCTCCATTAATGCATTACAGTGTGAGACCCCAGATTTTATGAATAAAGATTTAATTTTCTCGAAATATATTTTTTTAATATTATGGTGTGGATTTGATATAAGGTTATAGTTGTGGGTAATATTTATAAATTTTGCAAAGTATGCAAGTTGTTATATTATATTGGTCGAGGAATATTCTTTTTGTCGGGAAATATCCGTACGACGGTACAATCATTGGTGGACCCCACAACGGAATTATTGTCTGATTGAGAAAACGATAAAAATATTTTATTGAAAATAACAGCGGAAGTTTTACCATTAATACTGTTGAACTACTCGGTAGTAAAAGTACAGTAATACGTGTGGTTGCATAGTAGCACACGGTATTGATTATTAATGCTTACGTGATAAGTCACTCAGTTTTGTTTTATTAGTATTATTAATGTAATAAAACATAAAAGCTTATTATATAAAACAGAATACTTTTATAAAGTTATTCTATAAATAGAATATATTATATTCTATTATGCATAGTGTTTTGCATAGTAAAATCTTTTTATATAAAATATAATACTTTTATAAAGTTATTCTATAAATAGAATATATTATATTTTATTATGCATAGTGTTGCATAGTGCCTGCATAATATTTTGCATAGTAAAATCTTTTTTATATAAAATAGAATACTTTTATAAAGTTATTCGTTTTATTAGATTATAAATACAATATATTATATTTTATTTAAAAGATTTTACTTTAAATATGGACCGTCCGATTAAAAGTAAATCAATCTGGACCATTCATGAATTAGTTACTATGCAGTCCATTCTTCTATAAATAGAAGTTCATTCCTTCATTATTTCTTACGAATTCACTGAAACTCTAGAGAGAGAAACTATAGAGAGAATTCTTCTTCTATAATCTTGAGCGTATTTCTATAGAGTTTAAGAAAGCTTTGAGCGTAGTACAAGTTTTCTTCGAGTATATCTCGCCCTACCAGTCGGAATACTCTTCTTTCAAAGGTAAGGGATATTATTTGTTGTACCTGTAAGGGGTATTATTTCTTTCGTATTCGTGAAGAGAACTTCTGTTATTCTATTCCTTGTTATTATGTTGGAATAACCTGTATATGAGAAGTACCGCATACATGGTGATATTCTTCTGTTATTCCATTCCTTATACATGGTTATTATGTTGGAATAACCTGTCTATGTGAAGTACCGTATGCATGGTGATTTCTGTTGTTATTCTATTCTTTATTATTCTATCGGAATATCCTGTCTATGCATTTACGCCGGACTTGGTTCCATTATTTATTATTCTATTGGAATAACCTGTATATACGAAGTACCGCATGCATGGTGATTTATGTTGTTATTACATTCTTTACTATTCTATTGGAATATCCTATCGGCATAATTTCGGCGTCGACTTTGGTTCCGTTATTTATTATTCTCTTTGGAATAACACATCATCAAGCACCGCATGCATGGTGATTTCGTTGTTATTCCATTCTTTACAATTACATTGGAATATCCCGCTTCGGCATTAATTTTGCACGACCTAGTTCCGTTATTTATTATTCTCGTTGAATAACCTATCTATCTAAATACCGCATGCATGGTGATTTCTGTTGTTATTCCATTCTTTATTATTCTGTTGGAATATCCCGCCTTGCGTATTACATTTGGACTCGATTCCATTATTTATTATTCATTGAGAATAACTTTCATGCATGCGATCTATCGCACGCATGGTGAATCCTTACATTATTCCATTCTTTATTATTACGTTGGAATAACATGTCTATGTGGATTACCACATGCATGGTGAATGATCCTTTGTATTCATTCCTTATTAAATTGTGGAAATGATCTGTATACGTGGATTACCGCATGGCGGGTGAAAATCCATTTGCAGTTTCATATATTCTTTATTATACTTAGTTGGTTAAAGTTTTGACTTCTATAGTACTCCATGAAATTAGTAGAATATCCTGGATATTTGCGCTTCATCCAGTATCTTTTCATGGAAATATTCTTCTGAGCATTCTTGAATTTTACTCTACAAAGACGTATCATGTTGACAATTTGGACATTATTGAGTTCAGGATAAATTAACTTATACATCTTTAAAATTTATTCTTGAACTTGTTTATTTGAATTATTATGTCATTGTCATGATGAGTTATGTTGGTTATTATGTGAAAACATAAAAGTTTCTTAGAAATCACAAAGGGTTGAAAATCAAATTTTGGTGAAAATGGAACATGAAATTCAATTAACCATAACTCCTATTATATTTCAAATTTTTGAGTGTGGTCAAGTCCTAGGGTTAGATCTATGAGTTTTTTAACTTATCCAAGTAGAATCACTGGAAAAGGTGTTATATATTTTCGTGTGGACTGATTTTAGCAAAGCACGAAAAATCAAAAAATGAGAAAAAGCTACTGTCCAGATTTTTAAAAGGGCATTTTCGGCAACTTAATTTATGAGAAAAATTCTGGCCTTTTGGGACATGAAAGTATATGGTATAAAGAACATCCTGTCCAAAAAGGAGTTCATTCCGACTTAAAATGAGCAAGTTATGACCATTTCAATATTTAGGTTTTTTCGACGAGAAACGCTATAACTGGAGTTTTATAACTCCGATGACCATGAAATTTAAACTAGAAGCTCACGTTAACATATGCAAGATCCTGTCAAGATTTGGGAATTTCTGGAGGTAAACTTGAGGTAGCTAATTTCTTAAGAAATTAATTAGAAATTGATTTTTGAAAAATAGTAAATGAATTTTGAGATAGCAAATTTCTTAAATGATTTTTGAGATGAAGAAGTTGTTAATATTATTATTTGCATTATTAACGATGTCTAGAAGTTCTGCCAAGGAGAGGTTTGGTCACCTAATTGAGCGCCAATAGGGAGAAATCCTTATTGGAAAGCACCCTCTTTCTTGGGAACGACCTGGTCGATTAATAGTATGAATAATAATAATGATGATGAAGTTTTGTTTTATTAGTATTATTAACGTAATAAAACAGAAAAGCTTTTTATATAAAACAGAATACTTTATAAAGTTATTCCTTTTATTAGGCTAATAGTAAATCTTTTTATATAAAACAGAATACTTTTATAAAGTTATCTGTTTTATTAGACAATAATTAGAATATATTATATTTTATTATGCATAGTGTTTGCATAGTGCCTGCATAGTAAAATCTTTTATAAAGTTATTCGTTTTATTAGATTATAAATAGAATATGTTATATTTTATTTAAAAGATTTTGCTTTAAATATGGACCGTCCGATTAAAAGTAAATCAATCTGGACCGTTCATGAATTAGTTACTATGCAGTCCATTCATCTATAAATAGAAGCTCATTCCTTCATTATTTCTTACGAATTCACTGAAACTCTAGAGAGAGAAACTATAGAGAGAAAGAAGAAAAGTATTCTGCTACTTCACTATTCCGATATCAAGTTTCTTTTATGGTAAGGGGTATTATTTCTTTTGTATTCATGAAGAGAACTTACATTATTCCATCTTTATTATTACATTGGAATAACTTTGTATCGCTGATCTCACCCTATACTTGGTGAAATTCTTTACATTACTCCATTCTTTATTATTTTGTTAAAATATATCTTTCTGCAATGCGTACGCCTTGGGACTGGTTAGATTATTTATTATTCTGTTGAATAACATGTCTATGCAAGCACCGCATGCATGGTGATTTCGTTGTTATTCTATTCTTTATTATTACATTTGGAATATCTGTCGATTGCAAATTTACTTTGACCTAGTTCCGTTATTTATTATTTCTTTGGAATAACTTTGTCTCATCTGCAATACCGCATGCATGGTGATTTCTTTTGTTATTCCATTCTTTATTATACTCAGTTGGTTAAAGTTTTGACTTCTATACTCCATGAAATTAGTGGAATATCCTTGATAATTGTGATTCATCCAGTATCTTTTCATGGAAATATTCTTTTGAGCATTCTTGAATTTTACTTTACAAAGAAGTATCATGTTGACAATTTGGACGTTATTAGTTCCTTGATAATTTAATACTTGAATTTGTTTTATTGAATTCTTATATCATTGTCATCATCCTCATATTTATATTTTGTTGAAAGTCATCTATGGCCTGTAGTGCATAGATGGACTTGGTATGATTATGACCAGGGATTATTCGGTATAATCATGACCGTAATGCATGGATAATTCTTGGTCGTGATACTGAATAATATCTTTGGCCTGTAGTGCAGGGATGAATTGATGATGTGGATTATTTATTAAGCTGAGTCCCAGCGATAAAAGTGATGAAAAACTTAAAAAATCATAAAAGATAGTAGATTTTATTCTCTACTTGACTCTTTTAATGGATTGTTTGTTCCGCTACAGTTAAACTTGATGTCTATTGTATTTTTATCAGTTTAATATTGTTGAAGACTAATGATAATTTATTATGCATTATCTTAGTCATAATATTTCTTATTGGGCTAGTTGAGCTCACCCTTTCCTTCACTGTTCTCTTCAGGAAATGAGAATATAGCTGGGACGAGTCGAGGAACGGAATGACAGTCCAGATAATAGCATTAGTATTCCTCACTATTCTATTAAATAGTGTGATAATAAATGTAATGAGGACTAAATTTGAGTTTGTATACTATCTATGAGGACTCCATTGAGAATGGATATTGTCTAGAAGGCAATATTCTTGTTTAAACTCTCAGTTTATGTTTTGTCGTATTTTACACGACAGTTGTATAAATAAGTTGTATTTGATTTATGTACCATGTATCTGACGACTCAAGATGGGTGATGTATACCTATTTTGGGGGCGTCACAGTTGGTATCAAAGCTTAGGGATATGATCCCTGGCTGAGATGTCAGACAAGAACTAGGAGGGGAGAGACGAGGAATTCCTTCGCTAGTATGGCCTACCTAAGTTTATGTGGTATTTAATTGGTCGGTCAGAGTATAGGGGTAATAAGTGATATGTTAATTAACCCTTGTTTTGTGGTAGTGTTTGAAAATGGCATCCGAGAATGTTGAGAACATCAATGGAGCACAGGAGACCGTTGAGTCTCCACAAATCAATAACCAAGACAATGTGCATCAGGAAGGCGACAATCCTCGTGCAAACAACAACACTGACCAAATGATGAACGATGGAATGTTCTGAGGCTTCATGAAATTCATGCAACATCAGGCGAGAGCGGCTCCTATCCAAAATGCAGGTGGAAACACTGGTAACTCTCAGACGGTCACCGCCAAACAGTTCAAGGAGCTAGGACCACCGTAGTTTTTTGGAGAGCCAAAACCACTAAAGGCAAAGCGTGGATAAAACAGATCAACAAGATATTTGATGTCTTGGGATGCTCAGAAGAGAAAAAGGTTCCCTTTGCCACCTTCATGTTATGCGTGCGAAGCAGATTCATCGGGGAGAATCAGAAAGCGTACTCAACCCGCCTTGATGAAGATGACTTGGGAGAAGTTCCAAGAATTGTTCAACGACAAATACTTTCCGAAAGTATTCGTCACATGAAAGAGGTAGAGTTCATCAAGTTTGGAGCAAAACAACATGACCGTGTCGCAAAGACGAAGCCAAGTTTGTCGAGTTGTCTGGTTTGCATCCCATTTGGTTGATAATGAGGAGAGAATGACGCGAATGTTTCTAAGAGGTTTGAAACCGGAGAGTACATCAATATCTTATCTCTCATAAAGCGTGGTTTGTATTCGGATGTTGTTAATAGGGCTCGATTATTGGAGTGCGATAATGAGTCAACCCAACCAAAAAGAGAGCGGTGACAAAATGATAATACCAGTGATAACGGTCATCGAAGCGGTGACAATAAGCGTGGAGGGAATCAACATGCCAGAAATGGCAACCACTTCGGTGGTAATCATGACCAAATAAGAATGGACATTTCAAGAAAAGAAGATTCAACAATGATGGAAAGGCGTCGAGATCAAGACTGTCGTTAAGGAAGGAGAACGACCACCTATCATATGCTTCAAATGTGGAGGGGAGGGACACATCAGTCCAAACTGCGTGATGCCCTCCAAAGCATGTTACAATTATGGAAGAGAAGGACACCTGGCCCGATTTTGTCGTGCACCGAAGACAACTCCAGCTGGGATGGAGACATCAAAGGCCATCCTAGATAAGATAAAATCGGTAGTTCAAGGGAGAGTGTTTGTCGTGATCTCCCAGAAAGCAAGGAACCCGAACGAGGTCATCACGGGTAAGCTTATCATAAATTCTAGCAAAGTATATACCTTATTTGATATTGGTTCTACCCATTCTTTTATTTCTCCTATTTGTGCTCAACGTTTAAATTTGACTCCGGAGAAATTGGACTTTGACTTATCTGTTGAAACTCCATTGGGAGAAACCTTCATTACATCCACTGTTTAAAAGTCTTGTTTAGTTCAAATCGATACCCTCACATTACCTGTCGATCTTATTTCATTGAAAATACTTGCATTTGACGTAATTCTAGGGATTAATTGGTTAACTACTTATTATGCAAAAATTGATTGTTTTCGTAAGGTTGTTAGCTTTCATATTACAAACCAACCTATTACGTGAATTCAAGCAACCAAACCATTAAAATCAATCACTGTCATCTCAAGCCATAAAGCTATTCATTTATTGAAAAACGGATGTCAAGCTTTCTTAGCTCATGTCACAGATCTAAACAAAAATACGTCAGTTTTGAATGATATTTCTATTGTTAATGAATTTCCTGACGTATTCCCTGAAGAACTTCCTGGCCTACCCCTAGAGCGTGAAATTGAATTTTGTATCGATCTTGAACCCGGTACAAAACTCATTTCCAAAGCCCCATATCGAATGGCTCCTATTGAACTTTAGGAGTTAAAGACCCAACTGCAGGAATTGTTAGACATTGGCTTTATTCGTCCTAGTACTTCTCCTTGGGGTGCTCCTGTTCTATTCGTGAAGAAGAAAGATGGGAGTATGCGATATTGTATTGATTATCGGGAGTTGAATCATGTCACCATCAAAAATAGGTACCCATTGCCACGTATTGATGACCTATTTGACCAGTTGCAAGGCGCCAAATTCTTTTTAAAGATTGATCTTCGTTCCGGATATCACCAATTGAAGATTAGAACTGATGACATTCCAAAGACGGCTTTCAGAAATCGGTACGGGCATTATGAATTCCTAGTCATGTCTTTTGGATTGACTAATGCTCCTGCTGCCTTCATGGTTATGATGAACCGAGTATTCAAGGAATATTTGGATCACTTTATGGTCGTCTTTATTGATGACATCCTTATTTATTCCAAAAGCCGTGAAGATCATGAGAGGAATATGAGAGGAATTATCCTACTCATGATCTAGAGTTAGCAGTTGTTGTCTTCGCACTTAAAATTTGGAGGCATTACTTATATGAGGAGAAAGTGGAGATCTTTACGGATCATAAAAGCCTCAAATATTTCTTCACTCAAAAGGAACTCAACATGCGACAGCGACGTTGGCTTGAACTGTTGAAAGATTATGATCATACCATCCAATACCATCCTGGAAAAACAAATATGGTAGCTCACGCATTAAGTAGAAGATCATATGCGGGTACGAGTGCGATATTGTCAACGCAAAGGCCAATTTTGTATGACTTGCAAAGGATGGAGATAGAGATAAAGACTCCAGGGACCCACGTGATGATGGCGAATATACGAGTAGAACCGACATTAATCGATAAAGTTAAAGCTGCTCAAGCTACAGACCAGGAGCTAATACGTATGAGGAAGAAAGTGCAAGAAGGTTCTATGCCGGAAGCAAGAATCGATGAAGAAGGAATACTTTGAGTCAACTCCAGACTTTGTGTTCCTAACGACCCTGATTTAAAGTATAAAATCATGATGGAGGCATACAACACACCGTTTTCAATCCATCCTGGGAGTACCAAAATATATCGTGATCTTCGACATACATTTTGGTGGAGCAATATGAAGAGAGAAATAGCGTTGTTTATCTCAAGGTGCCTAACTTGTCAACTAGTCAAGGAAGAGCATCAAGTACCGAAAGGTCCATTGCAACCACTTGAAATTCCAGAATGGAAGTGGGAGCACATTACCATGGATTTCATTACTGGTCTTCCCAAAGTTTCTCAAGGCATAGATTCAATTTGGGTCATTGTTGATAGATTGACCAAGTCTGCTCATTTCTTACCAATATGAGAAACTTATACACTTGAAATTCTTTCTCGTATGTACATAAACGAGATTGTAAGATTGCATGGTATGCCAGTATCCATAGTTTCTGATCGAGACCCAAGATTCACTTCACGATTTTGGGTTAGTTTGCAAAAAGCTATGGGCACGGATTTACGATTTAGTTCAGCATATCATCCTCAGACGGACGGACAATCAGAGAGGACTATTCAAACTCTTGAAGATTTATTAAGACTCTGTGTCCTTGACTTCAAGGGAAGTTGGTACAAGTTCTTACCATTGGTAGAGTTTTCCTACAACAACAGTTATCAAGCAAGTATTGGCATGGCTCCATTCAAGGCGTTGTATGGAAGAAAGTGTCATTCTCCAGTATGCTGGGATAAGGTGGATGAAGTAACGTTGTTGGGACCAGAGTTAGTACGTATGAATACGGAAACGATTCAAACGATCCGACAACGTATAAAAACCTCACAAGACCGACAAAAGAGTTATGCTGATCTTCATCGAAAGGACATGGAATTCGATATTGGAGATCATGTATTGTTACGAGTTGCTCCATGGAAAGGAGTTACGAGATTTGGAAAGAGAGGAAAGCTTAATCCTCGATTCATTGGACCATTTTTAATCCTCGATCGAGTAGGGACTGTAGCATATAGACTCGCTTTACCGCCAAGTATTCTCGTGTTCATAACGTTTTTCACATATCCATATTACGTAAATATGTGAAAGACCTGAACCATATTATTGAGTTAGAACCGGATGAAATAGCGAAAGATTTAACGTATGAAGAGGTTCCTGTTCAAATCTTGGATAGGAAGGAACATATTCTACGCTCCAAGGTTATACCTCAAGTCAAAGTGTTATGGAGGAACCACGATGTTGAGGAAATTACCTGGGAGTTAGAATCTGAAATGAAATCAAGGTATCCTTACCTCTTCGACATACCAGGTACGCACCCTAATTTTGAGGGCGAAATTTCATAAGAAGGGGAGATTGTAAGACCCCAACTTTTATGAATAAAAATGAATTTTCTATAATTATCATTTTTGAATATTATGAAATGAATTGAATATAATGTTATAGTTGTGGGTAATATTTATAAATTTTGCATAGTACGCAAGTTGTTATATAATATTTGATTGGTCAGGAAATATTCCTTTTAAAAGAAAATATTCGTACGACGACACAATCATTGGTGGACCCCATAACAGAATTATTGTCGGAATAAGAAAACGACAAAAATATTTTATTGAAAATAACGGCGAAAGTTTTACCGTTGATACTGTTGAACTACTCGGTAGTAAAAGTACAATAATACGCGTGGTTGCATTGTAGCACACGATATTGATTATTAATGCTTATGTGAGAAGTCACTCAGTTTGATTCAATTATTGTCGATATTTTATATGTTATTAAATCAATAATTGAGATGACGAAGTTGTTAATATTATTATTTGCATTATTAATGATGTCTAGAAGTTCTGCCAAGGAGATGTTTGGTACCTAATTGCCCGCCAATAGGGAGAAATTCTTATTGGAAAGCCCCCTCTTTCCTGGGAACGACCAGGTCGATTAATAGTGTGAATAATAATGATGATGATGAAGTTTTGTTTTATTAGTATTATTAACGTAATAAAACAGAAAAGCTTTTTATATAAAACAGAATACTTTTATAAAGTTATTCATTTTGTTAGGCTAATAGTAAAATCCTTTTATATAAAACAGAATACTTTTATAAAGTTATCTGTTTTATTAGACAATAATTAGAATATATTATATTTTATTATGCATAGTGTTTGCATAGTGCCTGCATAGTGCCTGCATAGTAAAATCTTTTATAAAGTTATTCGTTTTATTAGATTATAAATAGAATATGTTATATTTTATTTAAAAGATTTTGCTTTAAATATGGACCGTCCGATTAAAAGTAAATCAATGGACCGTTCATGAATTAGTTCTATCGTAGTCCATTCTTCTATAAATAGAAGCTCATTCTTTCATTATTTCTTACGAATTCACTGAAACTCTAGAGAGAGAAACTATAGAGAGAAAGAAGAAAAGTATTCTGCTACTTCACTACTCCGATATCAAGTTTCTTTTACGATAAGGGGTATTATTTCTTTTGTATTCATGAAGAGAACTTATGTTATTCCATCTTTATTATTCTGTTGGAATAACCTGTATACGCGGTCTACCCTATACTTGGTGAAATTCTTATGTTACTCCATTCTTTATTATTACATTGAATATCACACATGCAATCGCGTTCTGTTGGACCTCGATTCCGTTATTTATTATTACATTGGAATAACCTATCTATGTGAAGTACCACATGCATGGTGATTTACATTGTTATTCCATTCTTTATTATTCTCGTTGGAACAACTCCGATTGCAAATTTTTGCACGACCTAGTTAAGTTATTTATTATTCTCTGGAATAACTTTTGCTCATGTGAAGTACCGCATGCATGGTGATTTCTTTTGTTATTCCATTCTTTATTATACTAAGTTGGTTAAAGTTTTGACTTCTATACTCCATGAAATTAGTGGAATATCCTTGATAATTGCGCTTCATCCAGTATCTTTTCATGGAAATATTCTTCTAAGCATTCTTGAATTTTACTCTACAAAGAAGTATCATGTTGACAATTTGGACGTTATTATTTCCTGGATAATTTAATACTTGAATTTGTTTTATTGAATTCTTATATCATTGTCATCATCCTCATGTTTATATTTTGTTGAAAGTCATCGTGGCACTTTGTAGTGCATAGATGGACTTGGTATGATATATGACCGAGGATTATTAGGGGTATAATCATGATCGTAATGTTACAAATGATGTGTAAAAAGTCCTCATTGGCCCGTAGTGCATTGATGGACAGTTTTTGGTATGATTATGGCTATGGATTCTTTTCGGCCAAGGGAGCAAAGATGAATTATTTTATGGAATGATCAGGACCGTTGATGAAAACATAATTAGCTTTGGGCCGTAGTGCATGGATAATTCTTGGTCGTGATACTGAATAATATCTTTGACCTGTAGTGCAGGGATGAATTGATGATGTGGATTATTTATTAAGCTGAGTCCCAGCGATAAAAGTGATGAAAAACTTTTTAAATCATAAAAGATAGTAGATTTTATTCGCTACTTGACTCTTTTAATGGATTATTTGTTCCGCTGCAGTTAAACTTGATGTCTATTGTATTGTATCAGTTTAACATTGTTGAAGACTAATGATAATTTATTCTGCATTATCTTAGTCATAATATTTTTTACTGGGCTAGTTGAGCTCACCCTTTCCTTCACTGTTCTCTTCAGGAAATGAGAATATAGCTGGGACGAGTCGGGGAACAGATTGACAGTCCAGATAATTACATTAGTAGTCCTCACTATTCTATTAAATAGTGTGATAATAAATGTAATGAGGACTAAATTTAAGTTTGTATACTGTCTATGAGGACTCCATTGAGAATGGATATTATCTAGAAGGCAATATTCTTGTTTAAACTCTCAGTTTATGTTTTGTCGTATTTTACACGACAGATGTATAAATAAGTTGTATTTGATTTATGTACCATGTATCTGACGACTCAAGATGGGTGATATATACCTATTTTTGGGGCGTCACAACCTACCTAAGTTTATTTGTTATTTAAGTGGTCGGTCAGAATATAGGGATAATATGTGATATGCCAATTAACCCTTGTTTTGTGACAGTGTTTGAAAATGGTATTTGAAAATGTTGAGATAAGCAATGGAGAAAAATAATATGACCGTATTGCAGTACAAGGCTAAGTTTACGGAGTTATCCCGGTTTGCATCCCATTTGGTCGATAATGAGGAGCGCATGACGCGAATGTTTCTAAGAGGTTTGAAACCCGATATACGTCAATACCTCATTTCTTATAAACTTTGTTTATATTAAGATGTTGTGAATAGGGCTCAGTTATTGGAGCGCGGTAATGAGTTAGCACAACCAAAAGGTAACAATCAACAACACGATAATAATCGTACCGGTGGCAACGGCCATCGGAACAATGATGACCATCGTGGGGGAAATTATCATGCCAAGAATGGTAACCACTTCGGTGGTAATCATGGCCAAGATAATAGAAGTGGAAATTTCAAGAAGAGAAGGTCATTTAGCTCAAGTTTTTTCGTATAGTGAAGTCAAGTCCAGCTGGGACGGTGGCACCAAAGGCGGATACGGACAAAACAAAGTTGGTGGTTTCAGGAAGAGCATTTTTTGTGACTTCTCAAAAAGCAAGTAACCCGAACGAAGTTAGCACAGGTTAGTTAATTATAATTTTTGTGAAGTCTATGCCTTATTAGATACCGGTTCTACCCATTATTTTATCTCTCTTGCTTGCGTTCAATGTTTAAATTTAACTCCGGAGAAGTTAGACTTTGACTTATTGGTTGAACTTCGTTAGTAGAAACCTTCGTTACCTCCACTGTTTATAAATCTTGCTTCAAATCGACACTTTCACTTTACCTGTCGATCTTATCTCTTTGAAAATACTTGCCTTTGATGTGATTTTAGGAATCGATTGATTAACTACTCATCATATTTATATTTTGTTGAAAGTTATCTGTGGCCTGTAGTGCATAGATGGACTTTGTATGATTATGACCAGGGATTTTTCGGTATAATCATGACCGTAATGTTACACGTGATGTGGTAAAAGTCATCTTCGGCCCGTAGTGCATTGATGGACTTGGTATGATTATGACTAGGGATTATTCGGTATAATCATGAACGTAATTGAAAACACGAATATCCTTGGACTGTAGTGCATGGATAATTCATGGTCGTGATACTATTAAGCTGAGTCTCAACATTATTGATTTTACAGTTGTATATCTTTGGCCTGTAGTGCAAAGATGAATTATTGATTATTGGTTATACAGTTGGCCTGTGGTGCAAAGATGAATTGTTAATGAATATCTTTGGCCGTATTGCAAAGATGAATTTAATGTTTTCAACGATAAAGGTATTCAAGGTATCCTCACCTCTTCGTCATACCAGGTACGTACGTAAATTTTGAGGGCGAAATTTCATAAGGAGGGGAGATTGTGAGACCCCAGATTTTATGAATAAAGATTTAATTTTCTCGAAATATTTTTTTTTAATATTATGGTATGGATTTGATATAAGGTTATAGTTGTGGGTAATATTTATAAATTTTACAAAGTATGCAAGTTGTTATATTATATTGGTCGAGGAATATTCTTTTTGTGTCGGAAAAATATCCAATGACGACAGTCTACAATCATTAGTGGACCCCTAGCGGAATTATTGTCGGATTGAGAAAACGACAAAAATATTTTATTGAAAATAACGGCAAAAGTTTTACCATTCATACTGTTGAACTACTCGGTAGTAAAGGTACAGTAATACGTGTGGTTGCATAGTAGCACACGGTATTGATTATTAATGCTTACGTGATAAGTCACTCGGTTTTGTTTTATTAGTATTATTAATGTAATAAAACATAAAAGCTTTTTTATATAAAAGCGAATACTTTTATAAAGTTATTCTATAAATAGAATATATTATATTCTATTATGCATAGTGTTTTGCATAGTAAAATCTTTTTATATAAAATGAAAACTTTTATAAAGTTATTCTATAAATAGAATATATTATATTTTATTATGCATAGTGTTGCATAGTGCCTGCATAGTGTTTTGCATAGTAAAATCTTTTTATATAAAACAGAATACTTTTATAAAGTTATTCGTTTTATTAGATTCTAAATAGAATATATTATATTTTATTTAAAAAATTTTACTTTAAATATGGACCTTCCTATTAAAAGTAAATCAATCTGGACCGTTCATGAATTAGTTACTATGCAGTCCATTCTTCTATAAATAGAAGTTCATTCCTTCATTATTTCTTACGAATTCACTGAAACTCTAGAGAGAGAAACTATAGAGAGAATTCTACTTCTATAATCTTGAGTGTATTTCTTTAGAGTTTAAGAAAGCTTTGAGCGTAGTAAAGTTTTCTTCAAGTATATCCTTGCCCTACCAGTTGGAATACTCTTCTTTCAAAGGTAAGGGATATTATTTGTTATACATGTAAGGGGTACTATTTCTTTCGTATTCGTGAAGAGAACTTCTGTTATTCCATTCCTTGTTATTATGTTGGAATAACCTGTATATGCGAAGTACCGCATACATGGAGATATTCTTCTGTTATTCCATTCCTTATTATTATGTTAGAATAACCTGTAAATGCAAAGTACTGCATACACGGTGAAATTCTTTTATTATTCCATTCTTTAATATTCTGTCGAAATATCTTGTTTGTGTGTTTTACGTCGGACCTGGTTCCATCATTTATTATTACATTGGAATAAATGCATACGCTCTTAATCTTTGCATGCATGGTGATTTCGTTGTTATTCTATTCTTTATTATTCTATCGGAATATCACATGCATGCATTTACGGCAGGACTGGTTTCATCATTTATTATTCTGCTGGAATAACCTGTATATGCGAAGTACCGCATGCATTGTGATTTATGTTGTTATTCCATTCTTTACTATTCTGTTGGAATATCCTCGCTTGCCGCATGTAATTTACTTTGACGACTGGTTCCGTTATTTATTATTACATTGGAATAACTTTCGTCATCTGATACCGCATGCATGGTGATTTCTGTTGTTATTGTATTCTTTATTATTACATTTGGAATATCCTGTTGGTGCAAATTTCACCGACACGGTTCCGTAATTTATTATTACGTTGGAATAACACATCATGTGAAGCACCGCATGCATGGTGATTTACATTGTTATTCCATTCTTTATTATTACGTTGGAATATCACAGCCGGTGCGTATTCTGGGGACTGATTCCATTATTTATTATTACGTTGAGAATAACACATGCATCTGCGATCTATCGCACGCATGGTGAATCATACGTTATTCCATTCTTTATTATTACATTGGAATAACTTTGTCATGTGGATTACCACATGCATGGTGAATGATCCTTTGTATTCATTCCTTATTAAATTGTGGAAATGATCTGTATACGTGGATTACCGCATGACGGGTGAAAATTCATTTGCAATTTCATATATTCTTTATTATACTCAGTTGGTTAAAGTTTTGACTTCTATAGTACTCCATGAAATTAGTAGAATATCCTGGATATTTGCGCTTCATCCAGTATCTTTTCATGGAAATATTCTTCTTAGCATTCTTGAATTTTACTCTACAAAGACGTATCATGTTGATAATTTGGACATTATTGAGTTCAGGATAAATTAACTTATTCATCTTTAAAATTTATTCTTGAACTTGTTTATTTGAATTATTATGTCATTGTCATGATGAGTTATGTTGGTTATTATGTGAAAACATGATAGTTTCTTAGAAATCACAAAGGGTTGAAATCAGATTTTGGTGAAAATGAAACATGAAATTCAATTGACCATAACTCTTATTATATTTCAAATTTTTGAGTGTGGTCAAGTCCTAGAGTTAGAACTATGATTTTTTTAACTTATCCAAGTGGAATCACTGGAAAAGGTGTTGTAGATTTTCGTGTGGACTGATTTTAGCAAAGCACAAAAATTGAAAAATGAGAAAAAGCTACTGTCCAAATTTTTAAAAGGGCATTTTCGGCAACGTAATTTGTGAGAAAAATTCTAGTCTTTTGGGACATGAAAGTATATGGTATAAAGAACATCCTGTCCAAAAATGAGCTCATTCCGACTTAAAATGAGCAAGTTATGACCATTTCAATATTTAGGTTTTTCTGACGAAAAACGCTATAACCGGAGTTTTATAACTCCGAAGACCATGAAATTTAAACTGGAAGCTCACGTTAACATGTGCAAGATTCTGTCAAGATTTGGGAATTTCTGGAGGTAAACTTGAGGTAGCTAATTTCTTAAGGAATTAATTAGAAATTGATTTTTGAAAAATAGTAAATGAATTTTAAAAATTCCGAGAAAAATATATGTTCATTATGGGACTATATTATGCTAAATCCCAGAAAAGAAAGATTTTTTGGACTGATTTGGTATTTTCCATGAAAATAGTTTAGTTACGAACATATGTGTTAAATATGTTATGTGAAGTAACAAAGTTGGAAGATAGGATTTTATGGCTTGGAAATCCTATATAAGGTATATGTAGATTGTTGATAAGAAATTTGATCATTGGTGATGAAATCTTATGAGTATGGAATTTTGAATGATTAAATGCATTATTTGATAAAGTGTAAACAATTGAAAATATTGTTATGATATTAATAATATTAGATTATGAATTTATTATGTGATTGATAATATTTGGATAAATTTAAAGTCTTTAATATTTATCCTTGTTTTCAGTTGATTAATGTTTATATCATTGTCATCATCCTCATGCTTATATGGTGATAAAAGTTATCTTGGCTTACGTGCAAAGATGGACTGTGGATTATTAAATTGTATATCTTTGGCTTACGTGCAAAGATAGACTGTTGGTTGTTGATTTTATAGTTGTATATCTTTGGCTTACGTGCAGAGATGGACTTGGTATGATTATGACTAGGGATTATTCAGTATAGTCATGATCATTGATGATTTAATGAATATCCTTGGCCCGTAGTACAGGAATGATTCGAAGATGTGGTTTATTTATTAAGCTGAGTCTTAGCGATAAAAGTTGATGAAAACATTTTTAAATCATAGAAGGTAGTAAGTTTTATTCTCTACTTGACTCTTCTAATAGATTGCTTATTCCGCTGCAGTTAAACTTGATGTCTATTGTATTTTATCAGTTTAACATTGTTGAAGACTATTGATAATTTATTCTACATTATCTTAGTCATAATATTTCTTACTGGGCTAGTTGAGCTCACCCTTTCTTTCATTGTTCTCTTCAAGAAATGAGAATATAGCTGGGACGAGTCGGGGAAAGGAGTGACAGTCCAGAAGATAGCATTAGTAGTCCTCACTATTCTATTAAATAGTGTGACAATAAATGTAATGAGGACTCCTTTGAGTGTGGATATTGTCTAGATGACAATATTCCTATTAGAACTCTCAGTTTATATATTGTCGTATATTACACGACAGTTGTATAATTAAGCTTGTATTTGTATTCTGTACCATGTATTTGGCGACTCAAGATGGGTGATGAATACCTAATTTTGGGGGCGTCACATACAGGCCACTGAGGTCTTTTACCACAACATTTATAACATTACAGGTCATGATTATACCAAATGATCCCTGGACATAATCATAATAAGTCCATCCACTACAAGAAATCACACATTTTATGACAAAAAAATTTCCACACAAAATTTTGTCACAATTTGTTAATTAATAATTACGAAATTCATAATCGTCACTAAAACTTTTGCTTTTGTGACTACTTTTACTTTTGTTACTATTAATCATTTATATCGTCACTAATTTACACATTTGATGACGATTAACAAAATTTCGTCACAAGTTATTTTGGAGGTAGAATTTCGCACCAAAATTTTGGAGGGAAATCTTTTAGTGACATTTTTTTAAAAATTGATGACAGTATTTATTGTCACAAAATATTTCTTTCGATGACAACATAATAGTTTGTCATTAATTATTTATAAAATTTAGTGACAATGTGCTTTCGTCACTAATGTTCATATTTAGTGACGCCAAATACAAATTCGTCACAATTTTATTTGGAGGCAAAATTGTTTTTGGAGGGAAATTTTTTAAAGACGAAAAACAAATCATTTATGACAATTTGTATTGTCATAAATACCAATTTTATATGACGAGAAAATAGTTTGTCACTAATTAGATGAGTGGATAAGTGACACAAATGGTTCGTCATAAATTCTTATATGTAGTGACAAAGTACGTAATATCGTCACAATTATATTTGGAGGCAAAAATTTTCTGAAGAATTTTGGAGGGAAAGTTTTTAAAGACAAAAAAAATAATAATTTATGACAATTTGTATTGTCATAAATACCAATTTTATATGACTAGATAATAATGCATCACTAATTAGCTGCGTGGATAAGTGACAAAAATGGTTCGTCATAAATTCTTATATTTAGTGACAAAGTACGTAATATTGTCACAATTTTATTTGGAGGCAAAAAAAATTTGAAGAATTTTGGATGGAAATTTTTTAAAGACGAAAAAAAATAATAATTTATGACAATTTGTATGGTCATAAATACCAATTTTATATGACGAGATAATAATGCGTCACTAATTAGCTGCGTGGATAAGTGACAAAAATAGTTCGTCATAAATTGTTATATTTAGTGACAAAGTACGTAATATCGTCACAATTTGATTTGGAGGCAAAAAAAAATTGAAGAATTTTGGATGGAAATTTTTTAAAGACGAAAAAAAATAATAATTTATGACAATTTGTATGGTCATAAATACCAATTTTATATGACGAGATAATAATGCGTCACTAATTATCTGCGTGGATAAGTGACAAAAATGGTTCGTCATAAATTGTTATATTTAGTGACAAAGTACGTAATATCGTCACAATTTGATTTGGAGGCAAAAAAAAAATTAAAAACTTTTGGAGGTAAATTTTGTAAAGACGAAAAATTAATAATTTATGACCATTTTTATTGGTTTAAATTTTGATAATCTAAATCACTATTTGATTTAAATTTTTGACGAAGCAACTTCTTAGCTTTGATTAGTAATTGTAGTACTAAATCGACATTATAGAATGGTTATGCTTTCTTGAAAATAAAATGAGAGTAGTGATTTTGCTTATCATGAGACTTAAATTCATAAGGTTGCTCTGTTAGTTATGTATGCATATATATTTTTGACAAAAGACAATGTAATAGTCCAAATTTTCAATATATATTAAAATAGGATTTTAGTAAAATATATTTTTAATATATACTATATTGAATATGTGATACATAATAAATGACTATAAAATGTATAATACATTATGTGTGATAAATATATGAATATATTTTTATTGTATGATTTATTACTGGACTAAATATTTTCATAAAAGAGATGATCAATTAAAAATAATTTTTAATATTAAATTCTAATGTTAAATTTCAAGAAATTTTATTTAAGAAAGGGTATTAAAATAATTTTAATATAAAATTATTTTAATACAAAGCACTACTATGGGAAATATAATTTTTATACAAAGTTGTGAGTAATACCTTTTTTTTGAATATTATGTAAAATAAGCATAATATAATAAACAATATATATATTATATGTTAATATTGTACATATGGAAGATAATAATTCATATAATGTGATATAAGTTGTTAAGTTAAAATAAAACTAATCATGAAAGCTAATTGGAATTTTTTTTAGAAATAAATAAAAAAAAACGTTACAAGTTAAGGAAATGAATTAAATTAGAATCAAATAAAGCATTAGTTTTTTAGTGACGACAAACATGGCCTAAGACTCGCTTTCTCTCCCAGCCCTAACCCTGCAGATCCCGCTTTCTCTCGCCTAGCCCCGGCTCCTCTGTCCTCTCACCTGCCGAAAACTCTCTCTCCCTTCCCAATTGAATTACAATTTTGCTAGGTTACGGAAGGAAATTAATGTTAAGGAGGGATTATAAAGATTATAATCAAGCACAAGAGGTAATTGTAATTTTGTTATGTTTTTTATGATTGAAAACTACAAGTATGATTGTGATTTTAGTAAGAAGCACTTTTTTGTAATTCGATTCATAATAATTGGTAGCATGGTTGGTATGTTTTTACTCATTTTTTGATTACTTTGCAAACTCTTGAAGAATTCATGAATGTCTAGGAAGATAAAAATCCTGCTTGAAATTGAACACCTTACGGTGGAGTCCCTGTTACTTGAGGAGGTGGAGGGGTGGTTTATGTAATAACTGAACTCTTACAAATAATTTTTCCAAATGGCTAACTTCTATTCAGACTTGCAACGTCACTATTGATTGGAATTGTTTTACCCACTATCTAGTGAAGTTGATTTTGGACAAAGAAGTAACGATATTTGTTTATGCTTATATATTTACCTATATATTTCCTCTCTCTTTTCCCTTTATTAAATTTATCAGCCTACTTCTCTGTGCTGAGTTTTGTCTTGTGTTCTTTTATTCTGTTTTTGTAGTTTTGAGGTTATAGCTGTTTGTTGATGAGTGCTCATGTATAGCAGTTTTTATTGCCAAAAAATCTAATTACTTTTGGTGTTATTTTTCTCTCCCCTATCAGATTCATTTGTGCAGATCAAAGACGTAAGTAATGAAGTTTACAAATCCAAATCCCTGGAAGCTATGCCTACAAACCATCAGAAAGAGAAACGTCGGTTGTCAGGATTTAAAATCAAACTTCTGCAATCACCAAGAAAGGCAAGTTCAAGAATACAGTGTTGCTATCTTCGCCCTTTTTTAGCATTATTAGTTTTTTGCTATTGTTTTCGTTCTATTATATCAACTAGCTTCTGTGGGGTATAAAATGGACAAGAGTTGGTTTCGTGCAATTAAATTGTCTAAGGCTTATATTAATGGGGTCAACGCTTTTATGAAATTTGTTGAAACTCGTGTAGGTACAGAGTGCGACATTCGATGCCCGTGTATAGATTGTTTGAACTTAATAATTCAAGATCAAAAATCAGTTAAAGATCATATTTTGGAGCGAGGGATAGATCCAGGTTACACAACATGGTTTTATCACGGTGAACCATCAAGTTCGAATAATTTAAGGAATCCACATATCAATGAGGGTGATAGGATTGATAATGATTTGTTTTAAGAAGATGATGAAGAAGATAATGGTGTTAATGACATGTTATTTGATCTTGGTCAACAACACTATCAAGCTGATGCTGAAAATATCTCAGATGACAATAACACCAATATTGGTGGTGTTCCAACATATCTCGAGGCACTCATGATGGGTGCTCAAACAAAATTATACCCTGGATGTAAGAAGATTTCAAGGATTTCTTTTATCATACAATTACTTCACCTCAAAGTGTATAATAAGGTGAGTAATAAAACTATAGATATAATGTTGAGGCTGATGAAATTATCTCTTCCTGATGGTGAGATGTTTCCAAGTTCTTACTACGAAGCTAAAAAATCATTGCGAGATTTGGGATTGGGATATGAATGTATCTATGCTTGTAAGTACGACTGTATTTTATTCTGGAATGAGAATGGAAACGTGGAAACTTGCCCTACTTGTGGAACTTCTCGATGGAAAGTCAATGATGGTATAGGGAAGAAGATACCACAAAAGATTTTAAGGTATTTTCCACTAATACCTAGGCTTCAACACTTGTTCATGTCCCAAAAAACATCTAAAAAGATGGTGTGGCATAAAGAAAAATGAATTGATGATGATTATATGAGACATCCGGCTGATTCAATAGCTTGGAAAGACTTTGATAGGAAGTTTCCTTAGTTTGCAAATGATCCTAGAAATGTTAGACTAGCTCTAGCTGCAGATGGTTTTAATCCATTTGGAAACTTAAGCACCACTTATAGCATGTGGCTTGTTATTGTAGCTCCATTGAATCTTCCCCCTTGGGATTGCATGAAACAACCATTCTTTATGTTATCTTTACTAATTCCAGGGAAGAAATCACCAGGAAATGACATTGATGTCTACTTATAGCCATTGTGACGCCCCCAAAATTAGGTATTCATCACCAATCTTGAGTCGCCAAATACATGGTACAGAATACAAATACAAGCTTAATTATACAACTATCGTGTAATATACGACAATACATAAACTGAGAGTTCTAATAGGAATATTGTCATCTAGACATTATCCACACTCAAAGGAGTCCTCATTACACTTATTGTCACACTATTTAACAGAATAGTGAGGACTACTAATGCTATCTTCTGGACCGTCACTCCTTTCCCCGACTCGTCCCAGCTATATTCTCATTTCCTGAAGAGAACAATGAAAGAAAGGGCGAGCTCAACTAGCCCAGTAAGAAATATTATGACTAAGATAATGCAGAATAAATTATCAATAGTCTTCAACAATGTTAAACTGATAAAATACAATAGGCATCAAGTTTAACTGCAGCGGAATAAGTAATCCATTAGAAGAGTCAAGTAGAGAATAAAACCTACTATCTTCTATGATTTAAAAATATTTTCATCAACTTTTATCGCTGAGACTCAGCTTAATAAATAAACCACATCATCGAATCATCCCTGCACTACGGGCCAAGGATATTAAATCATCAATGGTCATAACTATACTGAATAATCCCTAGTCATAATCATACCAAATCCATCTCTGCGCGTAAGCCAAAGATATAGAAATATAAAACCAATAATTAACAGTCCATCTTTGCACGTAAGTCAAAGGTATACAATTCAATAATCCACAGTCCATCTTTGCACGTAAGCCAAGATAACTTTTATCACCATATAAGCATGAGGATGATGACAATGATATAAACATTAATCAACTAAAAACAAGGATAAATATTAAAGACTTTAAATTTATCCAAATATTATCAATCATATAATAAATTCATAATCTAATATTGTTAATATCATAACAATATTTTAATCACGTCTTAAACTTATAAACAATTTATTTTAATTGTTGACACTTTACCAAATAATGCATTTAATCATTCAAAAATGCCATACTCATAAGATTTCATCACCAATGATCAAATCCCTCATCAAAAATCTACATATACCTTATATAGGATTTCTCAAGCCATAAAATCCTATTTTCCAACTTTGTTACTTCACATAACATATTTAACTCATATGTTCGTAACTAAACTATTTTTATGAAAAATACCAAATTAGTCCCAAAAATATTTATTTTCTGGGATTTAGCATAATATAGTCCCATAATGAACATATATTTTTCTCGGAAATTTTAAAATTCATTTACTATTTTTCAAAAATCAATTTCTAATTAATTCCTTAAGAAATTAGCTACCTCAAGTTTAACTCCAAAAATTCCCAAATCTAGGCAGAATCTTACACATGTTAACGTGAGCTTCCAGTTTAAATTTCATGGTCATCGGAGTTATAGAACTCCGGTTATAGCGTTTTTCATCGGAAAAACCTAAATATTGAAATGGTCATAACTTGCTCATTTTAAGTCGGAATGAGCTCATTTTTGGACAGGATGTTCTTTATACCATATAATTTCATGTCCCAAAAGGCCAGAATTTTTCTCATAATTTAAGTGGCCGAAACAGCCCCTTTAAAAATTTGGACAGTAGCATTTCGGTAATTTCCAGCTTTTGACTTCTTTGGTAAAATCAGTCCATACGAAAAATCTACAACACTTTTTCCAGTGATTCCACTTGGATAAGTTATATAACTCATAGATCTAACTTTAGGACTTGACCACACTCAAAAATTCGAAATATAATAGGAGATATGGTCAATTGAATTTTATGTTACGTTTTTACCAAAATTTGAATTTTCAACCCTTTGTGATTTCTAAGAAACTTTCACGTTTTCACATAATAACCAACATAACTCATCATAACACTTACTAATACCACATATACCCATGATTTTCATCAGTCCAATGCTTTTATTATGACTCTCATCATAATCAACGTAAACAGATCTTTTGCACAATTTAATAAGGAATGAATACAAAGGATCATTCATCATGCATGTGGTAATCCACATAGACAGGTTATTCCAACAGAATAATAAAGAATGGAATAACAGAAGGATTCACCATGCATGCAATAGAGACCGCACAGATGGGTTATTCCCAACAGAATAATAAATAATGGAACCAGGTCCGGCGTAAACGCACAAACAGGATATTTCGACAGAATAATAAATGCGGAATAATAAATAATGGAACCAGGTCCGGCGTAAAGTGCACAGACAGGATATTTCGACAGAATAATAAATGCGAAATAATTATTAATGGAACCAGGTCCGGCGTAAAACGCACAGATAAGATATTCCGACAGAATATTAAATAATGGAATAATAGAAGAATTTCACCATGTATGCGGTACTTCGCATAAACATGTTATTCCAACATAATAATAAAGAATGGAATAACAGAAGAAGATCACCATGTATGCGGTACTTTGCATAAACAGGTTATTTCAACATAATAACAAGGAATGGAATAACAATAGCTCTCTTCATGAATACGAAAGAAATAATACCCCTTACAAGTAAAACAAATAATATCCCTTACCTCAGAATAAAGCTGGATACTAGAATAGAGAGGTAGCAGACTTCTCTTCTTCTTTCTCTCTATAATAATGGCTCTAAAGCTTTAGTGAATTGGTGAGAAATAAAGGAAGAATGAGCTTTTATTTATAGAAAAATATAGTTTCGATAATTGCACGTTTTGGGGCTCAAAAAATTACAGTACAATACCTCCAACTTTTCATTCATTTTTAATTCAGTCATCCAAGTATTATCAAAATTGCACCAACTCCCCTAATAGTAAATCATGTGAATCAATAGTAAAATCATGTGACTCAATAGTAAATCAGTGACTCAATAGTTCTAAACATGTGAAAAATTTAATTACAATATAGTACCTCCATCTATAACTTAGTCATGTAAGTATTATCAATCTTGCACCAACTCCCCTAATAGTAAGTGAATGTGACTCAATAGTACACACATGTGAACAAATAGTTATATAAGCATGTGAATAAGTAGCAATTAATTGCTCATTTACCCGATTAATTACCCGGTTGGTCAATATAACTTCCAGACATCAATTACCATCGAAATAAATGTCGATTTCCACTAACACTAACAATCCCAACACAATAGAAATATTTTTCTCAAAAATTTCATTTTTGAAATTTCAAAGATTGACTTTTTCCAAAAAAGTCAACTTTCTACTAATTTCATCGTTCCGGACTCAAATATCACGTCCGCGTCTCCAAATTCAACTTCGAACTCAAATTCGATTATAATAATATTCATCATTAATATCATAACTCACAATATTTAACAACCGTGTCGTTCCGAGAAAGAGGGGCTTTCAATAAGGATTTCTCCTATTGGCGCAATTAGGTGACCGGACTCTCCTCCTTGTAACTTCTAAACATTGTAAATATAGTAATTTAATAATATGAATAACTTTGTCGTCTCAATTATTGATTTAATAATATATCATATAATGTAGATGATACTGTGACAAAAATCGAATCAACAATATGAGAGATATGATGCAGCAATTACTATAGAAATAATTGAGTATAACTCAGTGACTTCTCACGTAAGCATCAATAATCAATACCGTGTGCTACTATGCAGCCACGCGTATTACTTTACTTTTACTACCAGGTAGTTCAACAGTTTTAACGGTAAAACTTCCGCCGTTATTTTCATAAAAATATTTTTGTCATTTTCTCAATCCGACAATAATTCCGTTGTGGGGTCCACCAATGATTGTGTCGTCGTACGAATATTCTCTGTTTAAAACGAATATTCCCCGACCAATCGAATATTATATAACAACTTGCGTACTTTATAAATACTACCCACAACTATAACGTTATCTCAAATCCACACCAAAATTTTAAAAAAAATATTTCGAGAAAATTAAATCTTTATTCGAAAAATCTGGGGTCTCACAGCCGTTAATTGAAGAGTTAAAAAAATTATGGGTTGAAGGGATAGAAACCTTTGATGTTTCTTATAAAAAAAATTCAAATGCATGCTACTATTTTATGGACAATAAACGATTTTCCTGCATATGGTGATTTGTCTGGATGGAGTACTAAAAGGTACATGGCTTGTCCAGTTTGTAATGACCAAATATGTTCTCAGGGGTTGCAAAACAAGGTGTGTTACATGGGACACCGTCACTATTTACCAAAAGATCATGCTTGGAGAAGAAGCAGAAAGTTCAATGGTAAAAGAGAAGATAGCGACGCACCTAGAGAATTAACTGGGGAGGATGTGTTAGTGCAGTTGGGGAGACTAAAAGATTTGACACCAGGGAAGCATGGTGACAGAAAGAGAAAGCACAAGCCTGAGGAATTGAATTGGACTAAATTTAGCATTTTTTTATATTTGCCTTACTGGAGTAAGTTGAAGTAAAGGCACAATTTAGATGTAATGCATATTGAAAAGAATATTTGTGAGAGTATATTGGGAACCTTGATGAGTATAGATGGGAAAACAAAAGATACATTCAAGTCAAGGCAAGATTTGGAGGACATGAACATTCGCAAGGAGTTGCACTTAATTAAGAGGAGTGATGGAAAATATGTGAAACCTGCTGCATGTTATGTCATGGAAAAGAAAGAAATGCAAGATTTCTGTGAGTTTTTAAAATCTATTAAATTTCCTGATGGGTATGCTTCTAATATCTCTCGTTGTGTTAGTTCGAGTGATCAAAAGATATCTGGATTGAAAAGTCATGACTGTCATATACTTTTACAACGGTTACTTCCTGTTGGTATTCGAGGATCGTTAAACAATGAAGTATCCGATGTACTAGCAGAGTTGGGTCATTTTTTTCAACGGTTGTGTTGTAAGAATTTGAAGAAATCTGAATTAGAGAAAATGAGAGAAGATATTTGCTTGATTTTATGTAAACTTGAAAAAATATACCCTCCAGCTTTTTTTGACATAATGGTTCATTTGCCTATTCATTTACCGAATGAGGCATTGATTGGTGGACCGGTTCAATTTAGATGGATGTATCCAATTGAAAGTTAAAAAAAACACATTCATTATATAAATTATTTCTAAGTTGTTATTGATGTCTTTGTTAATTATATTTTTGTAGATCATTATGTGAATTGAAGCGAGTGTATGTAATAAAGCTCAACGGAAGGTTCGATTCAAGAGAAGCTTACATTGCAAAAGAGTGTTTAACTTTTTGCTCAATGTACTTGCAGGGAATTGAGACTAGATTCAATCGAGATGAGCGAAATAATGATATAGTAACTGACGATAGTTTAACAAATTTCTCTCAAAAATTCCGCCATTTTGGAGCAACTAAATATGTTGAGTTATTAGAGGAAGAGTTCAATGTGACACAATGGTTTGTCTTCCAAAATTGTGAAGAGGTTGAACCATATTTTGAGTGAGTATATAATTAGATTTTAAACTTACAAAAATAATATGTTAAGTATTTGAAATTTGTTGAAATGCATATTGATATTATTTATTACAGGAGGCATAAAGAGGAGCTTCGCTTAGCTGGTTGTGAAAATGTAGATAAAGAACATAGAGAGCAATTTCTTGCATGGTTCAAAAATCATGTTAGATACTTGGGATTTTAAATATTGTTTGCAATTGTTAAATATCTTATTGTCATTTTGTTGATTTTTAAAATCTTACTTTTCTATAGATGACTCAAATATATCATCATGAACCATCGAAGCAAGCGAATCTCTATATTCTTTAGCATGTGCACCACATAGGTGTGTAAGAAAGTACACTTTGGATGCATCGTGAATGGAGTTAGGTTTTTAACTAAAGAACGTGATGGTCGTCGTAAAAGTCAAAATAGTGGGATTGTAGTAGGGGAACCATGGTGAAGATATCATAGATTTTTATGGGGTATTAGCGATATAATTCAATTGGATTATGTGAAAGATAGACATGTAACTATATTCAAATGTGAATGGCTTGATCTTGGGAAAAAAAAATTAGGGATACAAAAGGATGGAAATATAGTAAGTATTAAAGTTACAGGAATATGGTATGAGAATGATTCTTATATACTAGCTGATTAAGCACGACAAGTTTTCTATATTAATGATCCTAAATTAGGAGGTAATTGGCGAGTAGTGCAACCATTTCAACATAGGCATATATACGATGTTGATGAGATGCAAGAAGAAGAAATGGATGTTGACGACTTTTTCTTTGTGGAAGATGGAGTATATCAAGAGAATGATGTTGATGATGCATTTGAAGTTAGTCTTGGTGAAATACAATCGTTGAATAGAGAGGACATGGATCCTGAAGATGTTGAGGAGTTGGTAATTTCAAAACTACCTGAAGTTGTTGAGGAGAACTTAGAGGATGTCGATGAAGAAGATGAGTTAGATGAAACTTTGGTTGATTATTATAGTACTGAGGATGATTCTCAGCAACAAAGTGATTCTGAAAATGATACTGATGATGACAATAGTTAACTCAACAGAACACAGGTGCTCTAATAAACTCATTCTATTCTTCAAACTTTTTCAGTTGCTTTGATGTATTAATGCTTACTAAAACTCACATTATTTGCAGGAATGTATGTGTATATGATATTTAATTTTAGATTAGGAGGTATTTGGCTGATACTGTTGTTCGTCTTCAGCTGGTTTATGCAGTTGGCTGCTACTGCTTCTGCTTCTGCTCTTGCTATGATACTGCCATAGGGATCTCTTTAGTTCTGTTGGGTTCTCTATGTGCCTACTGTTGCTGGTCTAATCCTAATTCTGCTATATTGTTTCTTGGTTGGGCTAGATATTTGGGTTCTCTATGTGCCTGCTACGTGTTACAGTTGCAGCTGTTCGGGTTTAGGCGAGCCCCATTTTCTGTTGCAGTACTGCTGCTGGTCTGTGGCTTGACTGATGGGGCTGAGTCTGTTCTGCTAAGCAGGTGCAGCAGGTTTGGCTTCAAAGGCTCTCCCAAGTTGATGAGGTGTGTTGGTGGGGTGGCATATGCCTTGTTTCTGTTACCTGACACTGATGATGCTGCTTGCTTATTTTCTGCTTATGCTGTTGGGTTGCTAAAATTATGGATGATGTCTATATGTTGCTGGGTTGCACTGATGCTGGTTTGCACTGCTGGGGTGCACTGATGCTGCTGGGTTATACAGCTGCTGCTGGTTTTGAGTTCAGATGAAAGGTAAGGGTTATGGTGGAATTAGAAATTGTTTCAAATAGGTAAATATCTATTTTTAGATAACTTGAATGAATGCTATTTTTCTGTTTTGCTATCTTTTCAAGTTATTGGTTAGTGTGTGAAAAAATTAAAAGGTACTTTGTATCTGGTTTGATTTTGTTGCCAATCATCTGGTTTGATAACTTTGGTTTAGGCTACAAGTTTTTTGAAAAATTTGGTTTGATTAGTTTTTAATTCTTGTTGGTCTGTTTATATTTCTAACAACTAACTTTACTGGACTAAACTACTGTGGCTTTTCTGATGGTTTTGTGTTGTGTTCTTTTTTACAGAAATGGGAGTAGCTGTTATGTGAATGCTTTTCCTTTAGCTGCAGATGCAGTTAATTCTGTAGTCTTTTTTGGTTTTGGAGTGAACCGTGTTATGAAATTGATATCTGAAATACCATTGTACATATAGACAATTATTTTGACAGAATTTATGTTTTTATTTTTATTGGTTAATATTACATTGTTCAAACTTCAAAGTGCGAGTGTTGTCTTGGATTTTTATTGTGTTGTTTTATTCTTAAGCTAAAGGCAGATCCTTGGATAGTGGAATTCAAATATTGTATTCTTTGAAAGAGATACCCTTCCTTTCACATTTTTGAGACATGCTGCTAGCTATGGCTGCAGATTTTGTTGCATTGCTTTCATCTTTCTCCCTTTATCACAAGTGGATAGTCTTGCGATGAAATTAATAAATCTCCTTTTTTCCCTACAATTTCTTTATATAATAGTTCTATGCATTGGTTTGGATGCACATTGACTTCTTCCTTTACTGTTTCCCAATTCATGTAGATATGACCAGAGATTTCAAGGCCATTATGGCTTGGTGGAGAGAGATGGCTCAAAGGAACAAGAAGTGTGATTTAAATCCAGTTCATCCTACATTGGAATGTTTTTCAACTGGGAAACTGAGCACCAACACTCCAAGTGAGAAAGCTTTAATTGTTTGCGATGAAGATGAAAATGAAGTGAATTGTCTTCAAAAGAAAGCAGCATCAAGAATTCAACTTGGTTGGAGAAGTTTTATTTTATGCAACTCTGTTCGTCGTCAGCATTCAGCTGCAACTAAAATTCAAACTTAATACCATTGTTGGTTGTTGAGAAATGCTTTTGTGAATCAGAAGCATGCAGTAATAATAATTCAAAACAGGTTTTAAGTATATAAAATGTTGGAGGGATTTTTAGCAGTACAAAATTGCTGCTGGTCTGTTGTCTGCTATATGTTCTGCTATAACAGGTGTTGTAGGTTTGAGTTTCGAGGCTACGGGAAGCTGCAGATTGAAAGCAGGTGAAACAGGTACCCTTACAAGCTTAGGAGTTTTTGATGGTTTGCTTCTATTTGGCTACCATGGGGCTTGTTGTCTGCTCTATGTTCCAACTAAATTCTGTTGTTGTACTGCTGTGCTACTTCTGGCATGGGCAGCACATTGCTGTCTGCAGTTTGGAATGGAGCTATAGCGGGTTTCCTCTGTCTTTATTTGGAATAGAGCTATCTGTTGATCCTCGGCAACAGCAGAGTGTTTGGCTGCTACAGTCGACTGTCAAATATTTGAGTTGTTTATGTCGGGTGCTAGGGCCTTGTAATCTTTTATAGTCGTGACATCGTAGGGCCTGTCCTATGATTTCTATGTTATATCATGATTGAGGGTTTCCCACATGGTTGTACTTTCTCTTTATTTTAATTCAGTCTAAATTTAGCAAAAAAAAATATTGTATTAGATTCATGAATTTTTTATATATATATAAAAATTGGGAAAAAACACATTTACCATTTAATCGTAAATGTGTGTTTTAAGCAATTAATACGAGACTTTAAAAAAATTCAATTGGCCCATTGTGATTTTTAAAAATGTTTAATTAGGCCATTTAACCAAATTCCTAGTATTTGAAAAACATCTTTATCCCATTGTGTTCGTTGAGTTGTAAGCATTGAACCACTATACTTTAAAAAATGTAATTGGCCCACTGTGGTTTTTAAAAATGCTTAATTGGGCCATTTCGTCAAATTTAGTGGATGTCTGTTTATTTATTTCTTACATGAAATTTAAAAAAAATCAAGGAAATGACATGGAATCAAATAATCAAACACACGTGGATATGGTATGCAAATGCTAAAAATGAGGTAGAAAATATTTATAATATGTATAATATCAATAAAAATTAATATTATAATATTTATAATATGTATGTTTTATTTTAAAAATAAAAATAAAAATAAAAATACTTTTATGTTTTAAAATACTTATAAAATTTTTAAAATAAAAATACTTTTATTTTTTATTTTCTTTCTTTTCTTTACCTAAAAATAAAAATAAAAATACTTTTATGTATAAAAATAAAAATAAAAATACTTTTAAAATAAAAAAAAAAAAAAAATAAAAGTATTTTTATTTTAATATGTATATTTAAAAAATGAAAGTATTTTTATTTTTTAAAATTTTATAAGTATTTTAAAACATAAAAGTATTTTTATTTTTATTTTTAAAATAAAACATACATATTACAAATATTATAATATTAATTTTTATTAATATTATGCATATTATAAATATTTAGTTAAAGAAAAGAAAGAAAATAAAACATAAAAGAATTTTTATTTTTAAAAGTTTTATAAGTATTTTAAAACATAAAAGTATTTTTATTTTTATTTTTAAAATAAAACATACATATTATAAATATTATAATATTAATTTTTATTAATATTATACATATTATATATATTGTCTACCTCATTTTTAACATTTGCATACCATATCCACATGTGTCTGATTATTTGTATTTTTTTGTAGTTCAGTGGCTCAATGCTTACAACTCGACGAACACAATGGGGTAAAGGTAGGAAATTGGCTGACTGACTTGCTACAAAGGAATTTCTTAACGTTCGTGAGTAAAATTTGACGGAATGACTTGATTAAACATTTTTAAAAACCACAGTGGACCAATTGAATTTTTTTAAAGTACAGTGGCTAATTGCTTAAAACACGATGACCACAATGGAGTAAATGTGCTTTTTCCCTATAAATTTTTTTTAACATCTTTATGTACACAAAATATGCTTTCTATCTTTGTTTTCAGTTCATTTTCTATCATCTATACAATCAAGTATGCTGTTCGAATCGCTCAAATTGCATTCAACTAAACGTCCAAGTTTTTTAAAAAAATCATTGTTAAAGCCATTAAACATCCACATAATATAGTGGCAATATAATTATGGGAGAAGTAAGGTTGTAAACGAGCCAACACAGTTCGGGCTCGACTCGAAAAAATATGAGCGAGACTCGGATTCGTTAATAATATAATCTAAATCTGGGTATTAAAAATTGTTCGAATAAAAATATGAGTAGAATCTGAGCATGGTTATACTCAACTCGTTTAAGATTCAAATTACTCAAATTTTTTATTGTAATTCGATATATACTCGTTTAATACATATTCGATTAGATGTTCGATACATTCTCTTATAATATATACAAATTTAAATCAAATTAGGATAATTAGTTATTATTTTATTTTTTTTTAATTTTAATTGTGATTTTATATTTGTGAAGTGTAATAATAAATTTATTTTCTCATTTTTAAGTAAAATAACAAATTCAATTTATAATTATATTTATTATAAAACTAGTTATTATGTGTAAATTCGAATTCGGGCTTGAATTTGAAGCTCGCGAGTAGTTTGAAAAAATATTCGAGTCGAGTCGGATCGAATTCGAGTAATATAAATTCGAGTCGAGTCGAATTTGAGGTAGAAATTTTCAAATTTAATTCGAATTCGAGCCGAATTCGAGTACAAATTTATCATTTCGAGTCAAATTCGAGTAGCTCTATGTTCGCTCCGGTTCGACTCGTTTACACCCTTAGGGAGAAGGTTCAAAAATGCCCCTGACTTTTACCATGATGTCTTTCTGTAAGACCCCAACTTTTATGAATAAAAATGAATTTTCTATAATTATCATTTTTGAATATTATAGAATGAATTTGGTATAATGTTATAGTTGTAGGTAATATTTATAAATTTTGCAAAGTACGCAAGTTATTATATAATATTCGATTGGTCGGGGAATATTTGTACAACGGCACAATCATTGGTGGACCCCACAACAGAATTATTATCGGATTGAGAAAACGACAAAAATATGTTATTGAAAATAACGGAAGAAGTTTTACCGTTGATCTTTGTTGAACTACTTTCATTAGTAAAAGTATAATGTCTGGCGTGGTTGCATAGTAGTACACACGGTATTGATTATTAATGCTTATGTGAGAAGTCACTTTCGGTTTGATTCAATTATTGTCGATATTTTATATGTTATTAAATCAATAATTGAGATGATGAAGTTGTTAATATTATTATTTGCATTATTAACGATGTCTAGAAATTACGCCAAGGAGAGGTTTGGTCACCTAATTGCTTGGCATGATAGGAGAAATCCTTATTGAAAGCCCCCTCTTTTCTGGGAACGACCTGGTCGATTAATGGTGTGAATAATAATAATAATAATGATGAAGTTTTGATTTATTAGTATTATTAACGTAATAAAACAGAAAAACTTTTTATATAAAACAGAATACTTTTATAAAGTTATTCGTTTTATTAGGCTAATACTAAATTTTTTTTTATATAAAACAGAATACTTTTATAAAGTTATCTGTTTTATTAGACAATAATTAGAATATATTATATTTTATTATGCATAGTGTTTGCATAGTGCCTGCATAGTGTTTGCATATTAAAATCTTTTATAAAGTTATTCGTTTTATTAGATTATAAATAGAATATATTTTATTTTATTTAAAAGATTTTTCTTTAAATATGGACCGTCCGATTAAAGTAAATCAATCTGGATCGTTCATGAATTAGTTACTATGCATTCCATTCTTCTATAAATAGAAGCTCATTCCTTCATTATTTCTTACGAATTCACTGAAACTCTAGAGAGAGAAACTATAGAGAGAAAGAAGAAAAGTGTTCTGCTACTTTACCACTTCTATATCAAGTTTCTTTTACGGTAAGGGGTATTATTTCTTTTGTATTCATGAAGAGAACTTCTGTTATTCCATCTTTATTATTCTATTGGAATAACTTTGTATCATGATTCACCCTATACTTGGTGAAATTCTTACATTACTCCATTCTTTATTATTCGTTGGAATATCACGTCTGCAATGCGTTTACTTGGGACCTGGTTCCATCTTTATTATTCATTGGAATATCTTTATGCATGCGTTTTATCTTGGGACCGGTTCCGTCTGTATTATTCTCTGTTGGAATATCATGTATGCGTATGCGTTCACGTGGGACCTAGTTTCGTTATTTATTATACGTTGAATAAACTCGTCATCAAGCACCGCATACATGGTGATTTCTGTTGTTATTCCATTTTTTATTATTCTGTTGGAACATCCTGTCTATGCAAATTTTGCCTGACTTGGTTCCATTATTTATTATTCTGATGGAATAACCTGTCTATGCGAAGTACCGCATGCATGGTGATTTCTTTTGTTATTCCATTCTTTATTATATTCAGTTGGTTAAAGATTTGACTTCTATACTCCATGAAATTAGTGGAATATCCTTGATATTTTTGCTTCATCCAGTATCTTTTCATGGAAATATTCTTCTGAGCATTCTTGAATTTTACTTTACAAAGAAGTATCATGTTGACAATTTGGACGTTATTAGTTCCTGGATAAAATAATTCTTGAATTTGTTTTATTGAATTCTTATATCATTGTCATCATCCTCATGTTTATATTTTTTTTGAAAGTCATCTGTGGCCTGTAGTGCATAGATGGACTTGGTATGATTATGACTAGGGATTATTCGGTGTAATCATGACCGTAATGTTATAAATGATGTGGTAAAAGTCCTCATTGGCCCGTAGTGCATTGATGGACAGTTGTTGGCATGACCATTGATGAATACACGAATATCCTTGGCCCGTAGTGCATGGATAATTTGTGGTCGTGACCCTAATGAATATCATTGGTCGTAGTGCAGGGATGATGTGGATTATTTATTAAGCTGAGTCTCAGCGATAAAAGTAATGAAAACCTTTTTAAATCATAAAAGATAGTAGATTTTATTCTCTACTTGACTCTTTTAATGGATTGCATGTTCCGCTGCAGTTAAACTTGATGTCTATAGTATTTTATCGGTTTAATGATTGTTGAGGACTAATGATAATTTATTACGCATTATCTTAGTCATAATATTTCTTATGGGCTAGTTGAGCTCACCTTTCTTTCACCGTTCTCTTCAGGAAATGAGAACGAGTAATGGGACTAGTCTGGGGGGAGCGGAGTGATGGTCCGAGTTGGTTTCTTAGTAGTCCTCACTATTCTGTTAAATAGTGTGATAATAAATGTAATGAGGACTAAATTGAGTGTAGATATTTTCTAGATGACAATATTTGTATTAAAACTCACAGCATGTATTTTGTCGTATTTTACACAACTGTTGTATAATTAAGTTGTATTTGAATTTAGTACCATGTATTTGGCGACTCAAGATGGGTGATGTATACGTATTTTGGGGGCGTCACAGTTGGTATCAAAGCTTAGGGATATGATCCCTGGCTGAGATGTGAGACAAGAACTAGGAGGGGAGAGACGAGAAATTTCTTCGCTAGTATGACCTACCTAAGTTTATTTGGTATTTAATTGGTCGGTCAGAGTATAGGGATAATATGTGATATATTAATTAACCCTTGTTTTGTGGCAGTGTTTGAAAATGGCATCCGAGAATGTTAAGAACATCAATGGAGCACAAGAGACCGTTGAGTCTCCACAGATCAATAACCAAGATAATGTGCATCAGGAAGGCGACAATCCTCATGCAAACAACAACACTGACCAAATGATGAACGATGGAATGTTCCGAGGCTTCATGCAATTCATGCAACATCAGGCGAGAGCGGCTCCTATCCAAAATACAGGTGGAAACACTGGCAACTCTCGAACAGACACCGCCAAACAATTCAAGAAGCTGGGACCACCGAAGTTTTTTGGAGAGCTAAAACCAGTTAAAGCGGAGACGTGGATAAAACAGATCAACAAGATATTTGATGTCTTGGGTTGCTCCGAGGAGCAAAAGGTTCCCTTTGCCACCTTCGTGTTGCGGGCAGAGGCAGATTACTGGTGGGAATCTATAAAGCGTACTTAACCTGCCGCACTAAAGATGTCTTGGGAGAAGTTTCAAGAACTGTTCAACGACAAGTACTTTCCCGAAAGTATTCATCACATGAAAGAGGTAGAGTTCATTAAACTGGAGCAAAATAACATGACCGTGTCACAGTACGAAGCCAAGTTTGTCGAGCTGTCCAGGTTTGCATCCCATTTGGTTGATAATGAGGAGAGAATGACGTTAATATTTCTAAGAGGTTTGAAACCTGAGATACGTCAATATCTTATCTCTCATAAACTGTGTTTGTATTCAGATGTTGTTAATAGGGCTCAGTTATTGGAGTAGCGATAATGAGTCAACCCAACCAAAAGAGAGCGGTAAGCAAAATGATAATACCAGTGATAACAGTCATTGAAAAGCGGTGACAATAAGCGTGGAGGGAATCAACATGCCAGAAATGGTAACCACTTCGGTGGTAATCATGGCCAAAATAATAAGAATGAACATTTCAAGAAGAGGAGATTCAACAATGATGGAAAGACGTCAGCATCATCACCTATCGTTAAGGAAGGAGAACGACCACCTATCATATGCTTCAAATGTGGAGGGGAGGGACACATCAGTCCAAATTGCGCGATGCACTCCAAAATATGTTACAATTGTGGAACAGAAGGTCACCTGACCCGATTTTGTCGTGCATCGAAGACAAGTCCAGCTGGGATGGATACATCAAAGGTCATCCTGCATAAGACAAACCGGTAGTTCAAGGAGAGCGTTTGTCGTGACCTCCCCAGAAAGCAAGGAACCCGAATGAGGTCATCACGGGTAAGCTTATCATAAATTCTAGCGAAGTATATACCTTATTTGATACCGGTTCTACCCATTCTTTTATTTCTCCTACTTACACTCAACGTTTAAATTTGACTCCGGAGAAATTGGACTTTAACTTATCTGTTGAAACTCCATTGGGAGAAACCTTCATTACATCCACTGTTTATAAGTCTTGTTTAGTTCAAATCGGTACCATCACATTACCTGTCGATCTTATTTCATTGAAAATACTTGCATTTGACGTAATTCTAGGGATTAATTGGTTAACTACTCATCATGCAAAAATTAATTATTTTCGTAAGGTTGTTAGCTTTCATATTCCTAACCAACCTATTACGCGAATTCAAGCAACCAAACCATTAAAATCAATCACTGTCATCTCAAGCCATAAAGCTATTCGTTTATTGAAAAATGAATGTCAATCTTTCTTAGCTCATGTCACGGATCTAAACAAAAATACGTCAATTTTGAATAATATTTCTGTTGTTAATGAATTTCCTGACGTATTCCCTGAAGAACTTCCTGGCCTACCCCAAGAGCATGAAATTGAATTTTGTATCAACCTTGAACCCGGTACAAAACCCATTTCAAAAGCCCCATATCGAATGGCTCCTATTGAACTTTAGGAGTTAAAGACCCAACTGCAGGAATTGTTAGACATTGGCTTTATTCATCCTAGTACTTCTCCTTGGGGTGCTCCTGTTCTATTCGTGAAGAAGAAAGATGGGAGTATGCGACTTTGTATTGATTATCGGGAGTTGAATCATGTCACCATCAAAAATAGGTACCCATTACCACGTATTGATGACCTATTTGACTAGTTGCAAGGCGCCAAATTCTTTTCAAAGATTGATCTTCGTTCTGGATATCACCAATTGAAGATTAGAACCGATGACATTCCAAAGCGGCTTTCGTAACTCTAAGACGGGTATTATGAATTCCTAGTCATGTCTTTTGGATTGACTAATGCTCCTGCTGCCTTCATGGATATGATGAACCGAGTATTCAAGGAATATTTGGATCACTTTGTGGTCGTCTTTATTGATGGCATCCTTATTTATTCCAAAACACGTGAAGATCATGAGCAACACTTGAGGCTGATACTCCAAAAGATTCGTGAATATAAGCTTTATTTCATGTTGAAGAAATGTGAGTTCTGGCTTGAGGAAGTAGCATTCCTTGGACACGTGGTATCAATTCATGGAATATCTATTGACCCAGCAAAGATTGAAGCTATTCAAAGCTGGGAGCAACCTAAATCAGTGACCGAAATACGTAGCTTTCTCGGCTTAGTTGGTTATTATCAGAGATTCGTAGAAGGGTTTTCTCGAATCGCTACTCCCTTAACTCAACTGACTCGAAAAGATACAAAATTCGGTTGGAATGAGGAATGTGAGAAGAGTTTTCAAGAACTCAAGAGAAGACTCATTTCAAAGACTGCTCGACAATACCATCTGGCTCGGAGGGATTTGTCATCTACAGTGATGCTTCAGGCAAAGGGTTAGGATGTGTTCTCATGCAACATGAGAAAGTCATAGCCTATGTCTCTCGACAACTCAAAGAATATGAGAGGAATTATCTTATTCATGATTTAGAATTGGCAGCTGTTGTCTTCGCACTTAAAATTTGGAGGCATTACTTGTATAGGGAGAAAGTGGAGATCCTTACGGATCATAAAAGCCTCAAATATTTCTTCACTCAAAAGGAACTCAACATGCGATAGCGACGTTGGCTTGAACTATTGAAAGATTATGATCATACCATCCAATACCATCCTGGAAAAGCAAACGTGGTAGCTGATGCATTGAGTAGAAGATCATATCTTGGCGGCTGAAAAGTGCGATATTGTCGTATAAATGCCTATTTTGTATGACTTGCAAAGGATGGAGATAGAGATAAAGACTCGAGGACCCACATGATGATGGTGAATATCTGAGTAGAACCGACTTTAATCGATAAAGTTAAAGTTGATCAAGCTCTGCACTGGAGCCGATACATTATGAGGAAGAAAGTGCAAGAAGGTTCTACGCTGGGAAGCAAGAATCGATGAAGAAGGAATACTTCAAGTCAACTCCGGACTTTGTGTTCCTAATGAATACGATTTAAAGTATAAAATCATGATGGAGGCGCATAACACACAGATTTGCAATCCATCATGGGAGTACCAAAATGTATCATGATCTTCGACATACATTTTGGTGGGGCAATATGAAGAGGGAGATTGCGCTATTTATCTCAAGGTGTCTAACTTTTCAACAAGTCAAGGCAGAGCATCAAGTACCAAAAGGTCCATTGCAACCACTTGAAATTCCAGAATGGAAGTGGGAGCACATTACCATGGATTTCGTTACTGGTCTTCCCAAGGTTTCTCAAGGCATTGATGCAATTTGAGTCATTGTTGATAGATTGACCAAGTCTGCTCATTTCTTACCTATACGAGAAAATTATACACTTGAACGTCTTGCTCGTATGTACATAAACGAGGTGATAAGATTGCATGGTATGCCAGTATCCATAGTTTCTGATCGAGACCCAAGATTCACTTCACGATTTTGGGTTAGTTTGCAAAAAGCTATGGGCACGGATTTACGATTAAGTTCGGCATATCATCCTCAGACGGACGGACAATCAGAGAGGACTATTCAAACTCTTGAAGATTTATTAAGACTCTGTGTCCTTGATTTCAAGAGAAGTTGGGACAAGTTCTTACTGTTGGTGGAGTTTTCCTACAACAACAGTTATCAAACAAGTATTGGCATGGCTCCATTCGAGGCGTTGTATGGAAGAAAGTGTCGTTCTCCAGGATGCTGGGATGAGGGGGGTGAAGCAACGTTGTTGGGACCGGAGTTGGTACGTATGACTACGAAAAAGATTCAAACGATCCGACAATGTATAAAAACCTCACAAGACCGACAAAAGAGTTATGTTAATCTTCATCGAAAGGACGTGGAATTCGATATTGGAGATCATGTGTTGTTACGTGTTGCTCCATGGAAAGGAGTTACGAGATTTGGAAAGAAAGGAAAGCTTAATCCTCGATTCATTGGCCCATTTTTAATCCTCAATCGAGTAGGGACTGTAGCCTATAGACTTGCTTTACCGCCAAGTATATCTCGTGTTCATAACGTTTTTCATATATCCATGTTACGTAAATATGTGAAAGACCCAAACCACATTATTGAGTTAGAACCGGACGAAATAGCGGAAGATTTAACGTATGAAGAGGTTCCTATTCAAATCTTGGATAAGAAGGAACATGTTTTACGTTCCAAGGTTATACCTCAAGTCAAAGTTTTATGGAGGAACCACGATGTTGAGAAAATGATGTAAAATCCCAAATTTTACGAATAAAGATTTAATTTTCTCGAAATATTTTTTTTTAATATTAAGGAGTGAATTTGATATAATGTTATAGTTGTGGGTAATATTTATAAATTTTGCAAAGTATGCAAGTTGTTATATTATATTCGATTGGTGGGGAATATTCTTTTTGTCGGGAAATATCAAAATTTGACAGTAAGATAATCATGGTGGACCCCTATAATAGAATTATTGTCGGATTGAGAAAACGACAAAAATATTTTATTGAAAATAACAGCGAAAGTTTTACCGTTAATACTGTTGAACTACTCGGTAGTAAAAGTACAGTAATACATATGGTTGTATAGTAACACACGGTATTGATTATTAATGCTTACGTGATAAGTCACTCAGTTTTGTTTTATTAGTATTATTAATGTAATAAAACAGAAAAGCTTTTTATATAAAACACAATACTTTTATAAAGTTATTCTATAAATAGAATATATTATATTCTATTATGCATAGTATTTTGCATAGTAAAATCTTTTTATATAAAAATGAATACTTTTATAAAGTTATTCTATAAATAGAATATATTATATTTTATTATGCATAGTATTGTATAGTATTTTGCATAGTAAAATCTTTTTATATAAAAATGTAATACTTTTATAAAGTTATTCGTTTTATTATATTATAAATAAAATATATTATATTTTATTTAAAAGATTTTGCTTTAAATATAGACCGTCCGATTAAAAGTAAATCAATCTAGACCGTTCATGAATTAGTTACTTATGCACCATCCATTCTTCTATAAATAGAAGCTCATTCCTTCATTATTTCTTACTTAATTCACTTTGAAACTCTAGAGAGAGAAACTATAGAGAGAATTCTTCTTCTATAATCTTGAGCGTATTTCTTTAGAGTTTAAGAAATCTTTGAGCGTAGTACAAGTTTTCTTCGAGTATATCCTCGCCCTACCAGTTGGAATACTCTTCTTTCAAAGGTAAGGGATATTATTTATTTTACTCGTAAGGGGTATTATTTCTTTTGTAATCATGAAGAGAACTTCTGTTATTCCATTCATTATTATTCTATTGGAATAACCTGCATACGCGGTCTACCCTATACTTGGTGAAATTCTTCTGTTATTCCATTATTTATTATTACATTGGAATAACTTTGTATAATGTGAGCTACCCTATACTTGGTGAAATTTTTCTATTATTCCATTCTTTATTATTTTGTTGGAATATTTTGTCGGTGTATGTATTATCTGGGACTCGGTTCCGTTATTTATTATTCATTGAATAACTCTGCCTATCGCAAGCAACCGCATACATGGTGAAATTCTTCTATTATTCCATTCTTTATTATTCTGTTGGAACATCTTGTCGGTCGTAATTTCTTTGACCTAGTTCCGTTATTTATTATTCTCGTTGGAATAACTTTTATCATGACGCATCGCATGCATGGTGATTTCTATTGTTATTCCATTCTTTATTATTCTATTGGAATATCCCGCTTCGCGCAATTACACTTTGACCGTTCCGTTATTTATTATTTCTTTGGAATAACTGTCATGCTGCAAGTACCGCATGCATGGTGATTTCTTTTTGTTATTCCATTCTTTATTATACTCGGTTGGTTAAAGTTTTGACTTCTATACTCCATGAAATTAGTGGAATATCCTTGATATTTGCGCTTCATCCAAAGATATCTTTTCATGAAAATATTCTTCTGAGCATTCTTGAATTTTACTCTACAAAGAAGTATCATGTTGACAATTTGGACGTTATTAGTTCCTGGATAATTTAATACTTGAATTTGTTTTATTGAATTCTTATATCATTATCATCATCCTCATGTTTATATTTTGTTGAAAGTCATTTGTGCCCTGTAGTGCATAGATGGACTTGGTATGATTATGACTAGGGATTATTCGATATAATCATGACCGTAATGTTACAAATAATGTGTAAAAAGTCCTCATTAGCCCGTAGTGCATTGATGGATAGTTTTTGGTATGATTATGGCTATGGATTCTCTTCGGCCAAGGGAGCAAAGATGAATTGTTTTATGGCATAATCAGGACCGTTGATGAAAACACAATTATCTTTGGCCCGTAGTGCATGGATAATTCGTGGTCATGATACTAAATAATATCCTTGGCCTGTAGTGCAGGGATGAATTGATGATGTGGATTTTTTATTAAGCTAAGTCCCAGCGATAAAAGTGATGAAAAACTTTTTAAATCATACAAGATAGTAGATTTTATTCTCTACTTGACTCTTTTAATGGATTGTTTGTTCCGATGCAGTTAAACTTGATGTCTATTGTATTTTATCAGTTTAACATTGTTGAAGACTAATGATAATTTATTCTCCAATATCTTAGTCATAATATTTCTTACTGGGCTAGTTGAGCTCACCCTTTCCTTCTCTGTTCTCTTCAGGAAATGAGAATATAGCTGGGACGTGTCGGGGAACAGATTGACAGTCCAGATAATAGCATAAGTAGTCCTCACTATTCTGTTAAATAGTGTGATAATAAATGTAATGAGGACTAAATTTGAGTTTGTATACTGTCTATGAGGACTCCATTGAGAATGGATATTGTCTAGAAGGCAATATTCTTGTTTAAACTCTCAGTTTATGTTTTTTTATATTTTACACGACAGTTGTATAAATAAGTTGTATTTGATTTATGTACCATGTATCTGACGACTCAAGATGGGTGATGTATACCTATTTTGGGGGCGTCACAGTTGGTATCAAAGCTTAGGGATATGATCCCTGGCTAAGATGTGAGATAAGAACTAGGAGGGGAGAGATGGGGAATTCCTTTGCTAGTATGACCTACCTAAGTTTATTTGGTATTTAATTGGTCGGTCAGAGTATAGGGATAATATGTGATATGTTACTTAACCCTTGTTTTCTGGCAGTGTTTGAAAATGGCATCCGAGAATGTTGAGAATAGCAATGGAGCACAGGAGACCGTTTAGTCTCCACATATCAATAATCAGGATAATGTGCATCAAGAAGGCGATAATCCTCAGGCAAACAACAACACTGACCAAATGATGGACGATGGAATGTTCAGAGGCTTTATGCAATTCATTCAACAACAGGTAAGAGAGACTCCTGTTCAAAATATAGGTGAAAATAATGGCAACCCACTATTTGGTCACCGCCAGCAAGCTCAAGGAGCTGGGACCACCGGAGTTTTTGGAAAAGCCAGAACCACTTAAGGCGGAGACGTGGTTAAAGTAGATCACCAAGATATTTGATGTCTTGGGATGCTCAGAGGAGCAAAAGGTTCCATTTTTCACCTTTATGTTGCGTGAAGAGGCAGATTATTGGTGGTAATCTGTAAAACGTACCCAGACTGATGCACTCAAGATGTCTTGAGAGAAGTTCCAAGAGCTATTCAACGACAAGTAATTTCTCGAAAGTATTCGTCACATGAAGGAGGTAGAGTTCATTAAGCTGGAGCAAAACAATATGTCCGTGTCGCAGTACGAGGCTAAGTTTGCCGAGTTGTCTCGGTTTGCATCTCATTTGGTCGATAATGAGGAGCGAATGACGTGAATATTTCTAAGAGGTTTGAAACCCAATATACGTCAATACCTCATTTCTCACAAACTTTGTTTATATTCAGATGTTGTGAATAGGGCTCAGTTATTGGAGCGCGATAATGAGTCAGCACAACCAAAATGCCACGACCAACAACACGATAATAATCGTACCGGTGGCAACGGTCATCGGAACAATGATAACCATCATGGGGAAAATTATCATGCCATGAATGGTAACCACTTCGGTGGTAATCATGGCCAAGATAATAGAAGTGGAAATTTCAAGAAGATAAGGTTCAATAATGATGGAAAGACAGCAGCACCAACACCCGTTTCAAAGGAAGAAGAACAACCACCAGTCGTATATTTCAAATGCGGACAGGAGGGACACATCCATCCAAACTGTACGCAGCAATCCAAAGCGTGTTTTAATTGCGGAAGAGAAGGTCACCTAGCTCGATTTTGTCGTATGGTGAATTCGAGTCCAGCTGGGATGGTTGCCAAACGATGTCCCAAACAAGCCAAAGCCGGTAGTTTAAGAGAGAGCGTTTTTTTTTCGTGACGAGGAACCTGAATAAAATTATCACGGGTAAGTTAATCATAAACTCTTGTGAAGTCCATACCGTGTTAGATACCGGTTCTACCCACTCTTTCATTTCACCTAGTTGTGTTCAATGTTTGAATTTAACTCCCGAGAAGTTAGACTTTGATTTATCTGTTGAAACTCAGTTGGGAGAAACCTTCGTTACCTACACTATTTATAAATCTTGTTTGATTCAAATCAACACTTTCACGTTACCTGTCGATCTTATCTCTTTGAAAATACTTGCCTTTGATGTGATTTTAGGAATCGATTGGTTAACTACTCATCATGCTTTTAGTAAGGTTGTTAGCTTTCATATTCCTAACCAACCTGTTATGCGAATTCAAGCAACCAAACCACTAAAGTCAATCATTGCCATATCAAGCCATAAGTAAAGAGCCCCGATCCTTTTGTTGTTGACTTCCTTATGTGGAATGCACTGAAGTCAGATTTTTCGTAGGGGACTTTGCGAATGATGATGACAAGTTGATAGGTATCAATGTGACGTGTTATCCAAGTCTTGGATGAGAGTCACAGTTTTGAATGATATTTCTATTGTTAATAAATTTCCTGACGTATTATTGAAGACTTCTTAGCCTACCCCTAGAGCGTGAAATCGAATTTTGTATTGACCCCAGTACAAAACCCATTTCTTAAACCCTCAAATATTTTCTTCACCCAAAACGAATGTAACATGCGCCAAAGGCGTTGGTTCGAGATGTCAAAAATTATGATCGTACCATTCAACATCATCGTGGAAAAGCGAACGTGATAGCTGACGCGTTGAGTAGAAGATCGTATGCGTTTACGAGTGCGAATATACGAACCCACGTGAAGATAACGAATATACGAGTAGAATCGACTTTAATCGATAAAGTTGAAGGTCGCTCAAGCTACACACTCGGAGCTGATAAATACGAAGAAGAAGGTTCAAGAGGGCGTTATTCTAAAAGCAAGAATCGATGAAGAGAGAAAATCTCAACCCTCGATTTTAATTGGCCCATTTGAAATCCTCGATCGAGTAGGAACTGTGGCCTATAAACTCATTTTATCGTCAAAAATGTTGCGTGTTCATAACGTTTATCATGTATCGATGTTACGTAAATATGTGGATTACCCGAACTACATTATTGATTCAGAACCGAACGAAATAGCGAATAATTTAACGTATGAAGATGTACCCACTACAAAAAAATGGGGCTTCAGCAACAACCAATTTTCGTTGCTAAAGGTGCCAAATTTCATTGTAAAAGGGTTTTGGCAACGACTTTAATGTCGTTGCGTCTTTCGTTGCGCAATGAGCGTTGCTAATTGCTCCGCAACGAATATTTTTTTTTCGTTGCCAAAAGTAATATATTTTGCAACGAAATTTGGCTTTCGTACAGAGACATCGATCCTTTAGCAACAAAATGTATTGTTACAGAATAATTAAAATTTCGTTGCTAAAAACCTCATTTCGTTGCAAAAGCCTGCTAATTGGCAACAAAATGAACTATTTTTTTTTTGCAACGACCATGCATTTTCGTTGTAATTGACACCATTTTGCAACGACATTTTTTGTTGTAGTAAATTATAAAAATTGTTGCCTAAGCTTGCTTTCGTTGCGGAATGTAAACTTATTAGCAACGATTTTCGTTGCTGATTATATTATTTGGCAACGACATTATGCTGAATCAGCAACGAAAATGTTTGTTGCTGGTTATTTTTCAATAGCAACGAAAGTCGTCGATTAGCAACGACATTATATGTTGACGTTTCTTTATATGTGCAACGAAAGTTGATATGATTTGCAACGATTAAAAATGTTGCCTTTTATGTTAGTATTAGCAACAATATCCTCTATTGTTATTAGGTTAATTTTTCGTTGCCAAATATTATATTTTCAATGTCATTAGCAACGAAAATTTGTTGCTAAATGTATAAAAATTTGTTGCTATATTAAAACTTGTTCAATGCTTTGGTAACGAATTATATTGTTGCCAAATCAAAATTTGACATTCTTTTTGTGTACCTGGCTAGCTCAATATTACCATAGCAAATAATGACAAAAATACAAAAAACTAAAATATTATTAACGTAATAAAATCATTCACTAAATAATCATTCATTATCTTTACAATTAACCATTTAAAGCTATCACAGTTCTTCAATCAAATATCTACATATATAGAGAGAGTACACTTCATAATTTCGTCCCTTGTCTTCCGTAAACGTGGCACGAAAATTTGATACCCAGTATTGTAAGGCAGGTCGTAGAAACAGTCTTCCTGCACATTTAAAAATAATAGCAAGTCAGAAAAATGAAGCAAATAGGTCACCAGAGGCACTTAATGCCAAAATCAATACACAAAACACAATAGAGTTTCTATGTGGTACTAATATTATTAAACCAACAGACTACCCACAATATTTATTAAATGGTTGAGCATATAGAAAGATTCCAGAGTCCTTCAACTGACTAAATAAAATGTCTTAAACAAAATAACGTGAAGTACATACTAATTTGACAAACATACACAAGATGGTACCATGTGCAATGTGCATGTATAAGATTACAACAACTATGACAAAGATACACCTGCTCTATGTGTCCAACTTTGAAGTAACTTATGTGAAAAAAAAAACTAAATCTTCTATTACACTTGGCACACAGTTCTGTATGCCTATTTACGGTCCTTGATTTTTATTTTGACAAACTCAAAATTACTAAATTTGGACAAACAGCATGCAATTTCTTTTCTATTATATTACATAACTATGTTTCAACCTGAATAAGTTCCATTGGGTTTACCAACATTTGTATTTCTAGAAATGTAGTCGGACCAATATCAGTGGGTAAAAATGTGCATTTGACAACAAAAACCACTTTGTTAATGTTCCTTTATAAACAGAACCAAAACTACCTCTGCGAATCAATTTTTCCAAAGAGAACCCATCAGTTGCTTTGAAGAATAAACGACATGGTATGGAACCTTGAAAGGAATTCGAAAAACTGATTATCATTTAATCCCACTACCAATATTACTTCAGGGAAAAAGGGATTTATTTTAATAGGTAAGTGCAGAAGGGAAATTATGATCATAAAGGTGCTGGTATCTATATATTAATAAGACATTTGATAAATTTTATTGGTTCAAATTTGATGGAGGGGTAGAGTAATCTTACTTGGGCAACAATGGTTTGTAGATTCTCCAGCACAAGTGATACATGTTCTTTCTGACCAGTTTCCCTTAACTTTGAAATTGCACACTTTTTCTCTCTTGTTATGTGCTAAAAACACATCTAATTTCGTCTTCAGTTGAAATAGTGAGTATAATTTAGCACTAAAGATCAAATCTTTGGAGTCTGAGCCATCTCCCCTAAACACTTTCCATCTATTATGTAAGCTAAATGCCTGTATTCATTAACAGAAATACACTATCAGTGCTTTTGTCACGAATTGAAACGAATGAGGATAACTATCAAGTAAATTAGTAATTGTTATCATCAATTTCAACTATTTTGGTTCCAAATTAATCCATACCGTCTTTGTATTCCGCATTCTGCAACCTTGTAGCAAATTGAAAGATGTATTCCTAAGAAAATCAAAATCCTGGTCTGGGGCTTCTAATAAGATACCATCTCCAAGACCATCTACTAAAAGAGCTCTAGCATTGGTACCAGCACCAATGACTAAGTCATCCCTAAAAGTAATCAAAGAAAATGTAAACACAAAATGTCTCTGACTCTCATAATTAGTGTTGGTTATGTGGTTACCTGTGAATTCCTTTTGGAAATTTTATGTGAAGAATTACAGGGAAGTTCAAAGAATTTTCTGAAAGATATTCAAATAGCCTGCCATTATTGAACCATTCAGAGTATCAGCACCTTCAATAGTTGGGTGTTTTTTGGGGGGTGGGGGGACTTCAAAATGATAATTGTCCATATACTACTGTCCATTTATGTTTCAATGTGATAAAGCTATATCAAACCAAATGCTTTAATCAAATTGATGAAAATTAATGGCTAATTTAGTTTAGTACTCTAAGTTGGAATTTGGTTCCATTTCTTATTGCAATATATTTGAGCTAGTAGATCAGGAAATACTCATTTAATCAAAATGCTATTTGGACATGACACATGTGGCAGCTAAACTAATTCTTCATTCCAAACCAATTTGGGTTGTGCATAAGATAACTCGCACACTATTGTATGCAAGAGATAAACATAAGATTTGGGTGTGGAGAAGGAATCTGTTCAACCATACCTTGAACCAGGAAGCCATCCACTTAGACCAACAATAGCCCTCAGGTTGATAGGGTAAGGATTGCCATTTCCATATTTTCCCTGGGTAAAGCAAGTGGCAGAGTATAGGGCAGTTGCTGCGCCCATACTGAAGCCCCCAATACCAAGCTTAACTGTTTCAGAAGATCGAAAAATATATTAGCTTAATAGCAAAACCAACCAGATATATTGGCCTAAATAAGCAGGTTTAATTAAATGTGCCACAAGGTACAATTAAAACATGAAAAGTGTCTGTTTGACGTTAGGTTTTCACATGGAAACTAACCAGTAAAATGACATGCTAACATCCTTCAAGCAGGGTATATGGTCTGAGATCTGCCAACTTCGTAGGAACTTTGATACACATAATAAAGTGGAAATAGTAGATCAAACAAAAAAAGAAAAAATTGAAACTTTATGCATAGTTTGGATTTGACCTATGTTGTCTTATTTTGTTTCAAGGAAGTGAGATAACTCGAGGAATTCATGAAATCATTTGATGAAGATAGTAGAAAAATTAAAAGGAAACAACGAAGGTAACATTTGTATTATTAATCTACATTTATTTAATGTAATAAGAAAGTAGAAATTAACTTACTGTCAGCAGGCTTAGTTGACAACATGTTTGCTATATGTGCTACTGAAGCATCTAAGCCCTCTATATCATCTGGACCATCTTCTGAAATTTCTCCCATGTCAAACCCCGATATATAGCATAATTTTGTTTTTTCCGGATGAACTTTATCGTTATAACAACATCAAAAGGGTTCTGGGTACAAGGAAAGCCACCAAGTAGAGCCACCGGGCGAGTAGGAGCAGTTGGGCATATCCATTTAATCTGCATCATTACATTTTTGTTGTGAGAAATCTACCAGAACCCCAAACAAACAATTCGATGTTTTTATCAGGTTATGAGAAATCTCCAGTCTGTAAAGCAGAATCGGGAACTATAAATATATTTTTGTTGGATTATCATAAACAGTTCAAATATTGATGCAAAGAGCAAAATAAAAAAAATAAAAAACAAGTTAAAGGGAAAGCTACACACCAGAAGAGGGATAATTTACCTGTAGGATTTGAGGGAACCCAAATTGGGCTTGAAGAAATTAGTGCAGGGGATGGAACAAAAATGATTACGAGTATAACCGTATCCTGTTGCAGCCATATAGAAACTAGAAACTGTTACTACACATAGTACTCGCCGAGCTCTCCCCATCGAACCTTGCTAGGCTGATTATTTGGGGGTTCAATCGGCGTCAAAACTGCCATGTTTGCGAGAGGGAAGGGTTTGTCTACTGATGGGGAATGGCCTAGGGTTTATTCAGGTGAGGTAATGCAGTGCAAATGGGCGACATCAAAATAGCTAGTTATTTATTATGCTAGGGCCTTTAACAATCCGGCCTATGTCACACCTTATCCCCCAACTTCAGACGGGCTAAAAAAGGATGTTTTTGTATTGGATTTGGATTTGGTCATGCTTTTCAGTATCATATAATAAGATTTTATTTTTAAACGAATATTTTTAAAAAAAATAAAAACTTCAACGACTGCCTTTGAGAATAAAAGACTCACATCTAATTTGGGAAAATTACTAAACGCCATTTGAAATGGCGTTGAATTTTTGGATTTTTTTTGGCTAAAAATCAGAAAGGTAACCAACGCCACTTTAAATTTTTTTAAAAAAAAAATGAATTTAAAAAAAATGATCTTAGTTTTTATAAAACGATTTTATTTTTTAAAAAAAATTTAAAAAAATAAAAATTTGATCCAATGCTAAACTAACCGACATTGTAATTTTTTTTAAATTTTTTTATGAAGCAAATTTGTAAAAAAGAAGAGTAAGATGTAACATCACTTTAATTGACGTTGGTATCTCTTTTTTTTTAATTTCTTTGATCTCTTGTACTTGTTTACAAATATCAATATTTTTTATGTTTATTCTCTGTCATCAGCGTTGGAAATGAAGGAGTATATAAGACTTCAGCTATAAAAAAATAAAAATAAAAATTCTAACGTCAATTAAAGTGACGTTGCATCTTACTCTTCTTTTTTACAAATTCGTTTTTTTTTAAAAAAAATTAAATAAAATAGGGATAAAATTGATATTACATTAATATGAGTCAAACTAACTTATTAGGAATGACTTATAAGTTATTTTTAAATAATTTTATTTTGTTTTAGTTCATAAAACATAATAATTTTTTCTTCATCTTTTATGTTGTCTCTTAGAACTGATAGAATTATAATTTAATTTTATAATATATTTGAAAAAAGGTAAAGGAGAACTAGGAATAGCTAGGGGTATATCATTACTATTCTTCTTTTTATATTTTATTTTTGGACTTAAAAATATGTTCATGATTTAAGTTACTCCCTCCGTCTAAGAATAAAATTTCTTATTATTTTATATAATCTCAAGTTAAATATTTACTTATATTAAATAATATGTCCGGACTTTTTTAGTTGTTCTAAAAAAAAAATATTAGGTCCGCATTTTACTCAAGTCCGGACTCCAGGATCCGGATCCTATATATATATATATATATATATATATATATATATATATATATAAGATCTGGATCCTGTAAGGGCTCCCTCACGCTACTAAAATGCGCACCTTTTTTTTTTTACTTTTTTTTTTGAAACAACTAAAAAAAAGTAATATTTTATGGAACTGAAATTTTTATATAATACAGTGTTTTGAATGTGATTTGGATACGTATAACAAAATAAGTATGTACAGTCTGTGCAGACTGTACATATAGTTTTTAGCATTCCTAACCATTTAATAATGTTGATCCTTCAATGAGTACTCTCATATGTAAATTTTTTGATATTACAAGAAGAGATTTTTTTTATGAATACTAGTATAAAATATTTCAATATCTTTTAATTTATTCTTATTATCATCTCAAACCTATTAATTAATAATTTATTTATTATTAAAGATAAATGTAAAATAAAAACAATATTGTTAATAATTATAAAATTTTAGAAACGAAACTCATTTTGCGGAAAACATTTATTATAAGCATACAAACCCCCAAAATTTTCACGTTCTTATAATAAACAAGAACATTTTAATATTCATGTCAACAAAAGTCTGCTCATATCATATACATGTATGTCATGTCATGAGTGCGACTTCTTATCAAATGCCATATATTTTACAT